>RJWH01001507.1:108401-363975 GCA_004363575.1 Solenodon paradoxus | reverse complement strand
TCTGCAAGTACAGATACAAAGTTTTACTGAAATACCTTTGAAGGTGACCTTCTCTGATAATTGTGCCTTGTTGTGGGCAAAAATAGAGCAAGGTCAAAATTGGAGATGGCAGAACATCAAGGACACCAGGCTCAGAGCATCAGGTGAAGGCTGCTGTGGGATAACCCTGGGACAGTGTGTCTGTGACTGTTCACTCCCCTAAAAGCAAAATAGATATAGTTATGAAGTTAAAGAGCAAAGGGCTGCATGAGGAAATCCAATGTAGCTATAAACTTGCTTGCATAAGCTGCTTGAAGCAATGCTGTGTATGAACCCAACAAATAGGTGGAGGGCAGGGTGGTCTGGGCCGAGAAAGAGATAGAGAGAGAGAGAGAGAGAGAGAGAGAGAGAGAGAGAGAGAGAGAGAGAGAGAGATTGTTGGCCCCCTGACCCCAGCTTTCTATCATCTCACTCTCTTGAGTTTCTCAGTCTCCTGCGGTAACCCCTTCCTTAGGCCCTGTTCCCCGGAGCAAATCCCAGCAGTGCCTCACTTTGAACTGGCTCTAGCTTCTGGGGCATGTTTCTTTTGTTAAATTCCAGAAAAGATAAGTCACTTAATCTGAGCAAAAAATAAATATCAAAAAGGTCAGCCAGACTGAACAGAGTAATTATCAATATTTTCTGGGTCTCTGCTAAGGACCAGGTGTCATGCTAACTTCTTTAGATCTCATTTAATTCTCATGAAAAAACTAAGAGTTCAACACTGTTATTATTTCTATTTGTCTGTGAGGAAACCGAGCTTGCAATAGTGAAGTAAGCTCCCCAAGTACACCTCACAGGTGAGTAGAACCTGATTTAAAGCAGCTTGCCTGTCCCCAGAGGCAAAGTTCTCCCTTTGATGTGGTCATCCCAGCATCTATTCTCCCTGCCTACCTTATCAAGAAAATCTCACTTTATTTAGAAAGGCAATGCTAATGGACTCTGATGTACCAGCATGGTCGATATATTGCATTGATGGCCTCAGCTAAAGACTTCCTTGTGCTGATGCCCTTTGCAGTGAGACTTGTAATAATAACCTTGAGGAAAGTCCAGCATAATAATAGCTAACATTGAGCCTGCACTTATTATGTGTTTGGTTCTATTCTAAGCAATTCATGTGGATTCTAGCATATGTTTGGATACTCACTTATTGTTTATTAATAAATTGGTTATATTGAATTTATAATACATTTTCCATGTAAACTATACAATATATGTATATATATATATGCATATATGTAAAATGCATAACATAAACAAATGTGTAGGTGCGCCCTTGTGGCGGTTAGATCAATTACTTCTAAAGTATGCATGCTATATACCTCTGCGTTCAAGTCCCAGGTCCAGGGAGAAAACAACCAATATGAACAACTAAAAATGGAAATAAAATAAAAATACTTTTTCCTCTTGTCTCTTCCTGCCTCTTGGCCTATTTATCTTTTTCCTGTCTGTACCTTTCCTTTAAAAAAAAAAAACGTATATATGTATTTGTGTATACTATGGGTATAGAGTTCCTTAGATTACTGTGTCTTGGGGTTCTCCTCTGATGCCTGTCATGCCCATTGTCTTCTTGTGACCCTGTCTCTGCGGTGTGACACGGTTTATCACTCCTCCCACATGCCTCACTATTCAAACCTTGTCTTCAAAGTTTGCCTTGCTCACTGTAGAAATTGCAGATAGTTATTGGAGGACTGTAATCTCTAATTAGAACTTGTCAAGATAAGCAGAAAAGTCCAAGCAGCTGGGAGTGGGCAGCGGTGAGGAGGGTAGGGCACATTATTCTGATGTGGGTGGAGCATCCTATGGAGATAGCCTCCATCTCTGCATTCTTTTGCATCCTCCCTGCTGATCACAGTTTTGTTTTGCTTTTTTGTTTTTGTTTTTCTTTTAAGGAACGGTGCAGGCAGGAATAAAGGCCAGCAGGCAAGCAGAAAGAGAGGAGGAAACATTTTTATTTACTCTGTTTCTAGTTGCTCATCTTGCCTGTTTCCCTGGTCCCAGGACTCGACTGGTCCCTGGGATGTACACAGCCGGCACTCAGCTGGAGGCCTCTGACCCAAGTGCTACTCCACCAGAGTGCACCTGATCGCAGCTCTTTGCTGTTCCGAGTCCAGAGAGTCTCTACTTCTAGCACTTTGGGGGGCCACAGTTACCATGGCAACAGCAGTGAAACACTGGAAAATAGGAAGTCTTGGTTGTTCATATTCACCAGCCAGTTCATGTGATGTATAATAGACACATGAAAAGCCTTAAACCTTTGTGTGCTTTGACCCAGCAATTCTACATTTAGGAGCTTGCTTTTAAGCGATAGTGAAAAGCGAAGAGACAGCAACCAATTTTCCAAAATAGAGGATTATTGAAGATTTTGTGCTATTTCCCAAAGTGTGCTATTTAGAAACAAGTTTCTAGAAATTATTCTCAAAGGTTGGAGGGAATATTGAGGACCCCTGGGTTTCTTAAATGTTATGTAACATTTTTGCCGGGGCTTTGTTGTTGCTGTTTATACTCCTTGGGGATATGACTTGGGGGAGAGTTGAGGGGTGTGGGGGGTGGGGGGCTGGCATCCTCCTTGTAGGCCATAGGGAGTACATTTTCTGTTAGGGATTTAAGAAGAATATTTGCATAATGCATTCAACCCACTGGTCTGCTTTTTGCTGGCGTGTGCTGGCAATTCTAAGCAATGCCAGTGATAAAATGCTCTAGACCCCAAAAGAATTTTATTGGTTTAAGTTTTCAACAATTGCTCTGGTTACTTTGGAATTTAAGTAAATACATGTAAGCTTCAGATTAGCGCATTTCATTCTTACGTTTTAATAAACCTTATCTTTTTACATGGAGGTGAATTTGGAGAGCCGATGGTTAAATACAGCTGGCATCTTTAATTCTCTCAGCCCTCCTTCACCCTCCTCACTGTCTTCCCTCTTGCCACCCCAGGTAGATTCCCCTCTTCTGAGAATCCACTACTAACCCTTAGAATCTTTTGAGCTGCTTCAAGTGCTGTTGGTGTCTCCAGACCCTCTGATACTACAAATGTCCTCACATGTTTAAATACATAAATTGGAAATGAACTATCATTGCACAGTGGCCTTGAAATGAAGTTATTCTCTATGGCCACTCTGAGTTATTTATTTGTATTTAAATTTTAAATAGTGATATATAAAATTCAAGGTGTGATATTTTTGTCTGGTAAGTGCAAATTTTACTTTATGCGTGAAATACTTTTACTCAATTTGAAATAGTATTTTTAAACTGAAGTTTATTCTTCCTTTATTTTATTTTTATTGTCTTATTGTTTGGGGTGTGACCTAGTGGCCTAGAGGTCTAGTACACTGTGGAAGCAGTCCCACATATATCCTCAAGTCCCAGGTTTAAGACCTGGGCTGGGGGGAACAACCAATGTGAACAATTAATAGAATAAAGTGCTTCTTCTGTCTCTCCCTTCCTGCCAGCCTGCCTACTCATCTTCATTCCTGCTTGCACTTTTCCTTAAAAAAAAAAAAAAAGGTATTTTTTTTAAACCGAAAGAAAAATAAAGTAACATGACTGATTATTACATGACCAAAACTAAAATAAACATTCTATACAACAGGAGAGTGTTAAAAACTCATCTGATCCAGGTGTTAAAATATCCTAGGCAGACCATTGTTTGAGGCAAAAACTAAGAAGTCAAGTGTGTTACTAAACTTTCCCTGAGACATGAATATTGCTGATGGGAAAGCAATTTGTCACTGCATGTGTTAATTCTCCAGGAAAAGAATGGCAGGCCACCTGAATATGCAGTGATTAGTTCCTTCCTCCATATGTACAATTTGTCACCAATAGTCAGCAATGACATCCATCAACCATCATTGAAGTGACCAGCACTCATTTGCAAATTTCAAAATTTTAGGAAGCAACCAATACTTCAGAAGCTAAGCTGTTAATTTCAGGGTGACAAATGCATTGAGGGAGATGGCTCAGATCTACTGTATTTCAGCAGGTAGGTCTAAAACTATTGAGGTAATGTGGCGTCCTGGGAGAAGCATAGATTTTGGAGAAAACTTGCTCTTTGGTGATGACCTCACCCAGATTTTTGGCGATTAACTCATTTTAAAAATGCTTACTGATTGGCCACTGTGTAAGCACTGGAAATGCGATGATACTCAAGACAACTGTGGTGTCTGCCCCAATGGAAGAGGAGTGCTCACCTACCAAAAAAAAAAAGGAAACAAATGGATGAAACAACTTTGTGTTACATGAAATGCCATGAAGGAAATAAATAACTTCCCATCACTCCTAGGACGAAGACCAAAATTCTGACATGGCTCCCATAGCCTTCCTCTCCAACTGCATCTGGCACTTCTCCCTTGCAGGTCTGTCTGCCCTCACCACAGCCTTCTTTTAGTTCCTTAAATGCATTAAAGTCTTTCTATTTTAGGGCCTTAACATATATTAACTACTTTGCCTCAATTAATTCCTAATATTTCCTTCAGATCTCAGGAAAAACATGCTGGCAGAAAAAAAACTTCCCTGACATCCATCGGCCTAGGCCTCCACTCCACATCCCCAATAGACATGCAATCAACAGCAAGTTCATGTGTCTCCGTTGCACCCTGGATGCTTTCTTCCTCTGTAATGATGGATTTGTCTGTAAAGTCAGTTGTTCAGTCTCTGTGTTCTCAGCATAACCTGCTCCCACTGGACTGTAAGAAGCAAAAGTTCTCTGTTTGATCCACACCATTGAATCCCCAGGAGGTAGCACAGTAGATATGTGTGGGATGAATGAATGGAAGTAGGCATAGATGAAGACATGATCAAACTAAAAAACCTGGCAACAGAGATGGAGCTCAAGAGAGTGCTTTTAGGAGGAAGCCTGACTGTCGAGAGAACTTCCTCGTAATTATTTTCCCTTGTCTGGTCCACTGGCTAGGTTGTCGCTGTTTTGAGTTTTTGTTTTTACAAGTTCCCTCTTTTCTCACTTTCTTTTACTTAAATTACGTTAACCTTAATATTTTTCTTTGTGTCATTTGGGTTAGAGGTACATCTTAGTTTTATAGTTTCCATTCATCACTTATTTTATAAGTCCTCAGTCTTTTAAAGTATGTAAAGAATTATGACTATTTCATTTTACTTTTTTAACTCCTGATCTTAATTTGCAATATTTAGCTCTACTACTCTGTGTTATCTTGCTGCTTTCAGTATCTTCTACAGCCCCCTTCAAATCTAATTTTAAAATAAGTATCTTTTACCTCATAATTTAATTTGCTATTCATTTTTAATTTAATTGATAGATTTAAGCATTATTTGACCATCAAACCTATCATTTTTTAAACACGAAACACGAAAAGGTGCAGGCAGGCAGGAAGGAGAGTAGGCAGGCAGGCAGTGAGAGGCGGAAGAAACACTTTGATTTATTCTTATTTAGTTGTTCATCTTTGCTGTGACCCGTGTGGCTGGTCAAAAGGGTTCCTGAGTGGAGGCTACAGGAGCCGTAAAGACAGACAGACAAACTACATACATCTAGAAAAGCGGGGCCAGGAGGGACACCGCTCTCCCTTGGAGAAGCAGTGACCTCGAGCCTGGCTCCGTGATTTATTTTATAGGATGGGCTCCAGTGAGGTAATGAGAAGAAGACAAAGGAGGATGCAGGTGATTAACTCTGCTGCTGTTATCGTGGTAGCAACACTGAAGGTCGCAGGCACAGCTGCTAATGGCTGTTTGTGGACTTCTTGCTCTGCTGACTGTGGTGAGAACTTCTGCTTTGGAAAACTGCAGAAGCGGGAAAAGCAGTTCTCTGTCTGCACATCTTGATCTCTCTTCCCTGCCCTAAGATGTGTGTAGACTATGCTGGAACCTAACTGCTACTCCACCAGGGTGTGCCCATTAAACTTCTCTTTTATGTCAAGTTTTACCCATTTGTTCTCATCTCCCTGTTCCTCTCCCTCCTCCTCACTTCATTGCTTCCCTCACACTTGGCACCCCCCTCCCACTTCCCCACCTGTACGTGCAGTGGCTAGAATGCTGGAAGTAAGATGAATAGAAACAGTGGAGAGCTTGCCTTGTGAACCTGGAAGGATGAAAGCTCTCTTTTCTCCACCAGTTTTTCCTGCATCTGCCTCTAAAGGTTACTTTCACAGATTATTCCTCAGACCCTTAAGGATAGTTCGCTAGAGAACATGATTATAGAAGTCTCATGAACTCAGCTCTTTCTCTCCAGGAGTGCAAGCCACATTCTGTAGTTGGAATCTTTTATTTATTGCAATAGTGTCTCTTGTTAATATCCTTTATTACTAGTCCTTAGATGAGGAGTTTGGGGAAAACTACGTCAGAGTACAGAGGGGAAAGGATAAACATCTCAGTAAACTGTCTGGTCAAATAATATTAATATGGAAGTAATGAATATTGAGTGTTATTCATACCATGCCCAGGAGAAGTTCCGACTGAGAAGGGATATTCCAGGTAGATATTTTCTCTTGATCTGATGAGTTGTGGACAAGCCTCTCAGTACGTACTTACAGGATGTTCCAACAGAGAGAAACTGCAGCCAGTGTCTTGGCACAATTTTGAATCAGTTTGCAGTCGTCATGCTTTCAAAGATGTTTCCCTTCCCTTTTTGGCATGTCGTAGGAGGGTGCTTCTGGGCTGTGACTGGCCTCAACCCTCTTCCTCAAGTTGAAGGGTAACAGAAGCTGGAGGGTGAGGGGTGAGGGCAGTCTCACAAAGAGGAACTCTTTACTTCTCACTTCAGGATTAGTTTAAATTTAAAATCCTGTAGCAGATCTTCAAGGCCCGCTCAGAGCAGTGGATGTCTAGTTTGTGGTAGAGAAGCCCTCACTGTCTACTCACAGGACGTAGCATGTTTATGTACACAAAATAACCAACCACCTGACTCACCACAGTAGATAGCCTTAATTTTTTTCTCAACCTATTATCAGATTGGTCATTATAAAAATCTACAACTTTAATTTGACCATTTTATTTTAACAGGGAGGTAGAAATTTAGTGCTTCGTGGAATAAATTAGATGCATGCTTTCAGAGAGCAAATCACAGGAAATTTCAGTTACTTGTCTTGTTCTGAGTATAAAACCATACTGAGTCAATTTGAGTGGACTAGGACTAGGACAAAGCACATTTCTGAAGATTGTGATCACTTCAGATTTATAGAGAAACCAAATCTGTAATTACGGTGATAAAAATAGCTACATTTGTTGAGAACTTACTAAGTTCTATTTCAGTTGTGTCCTAGTTAACTAAGGTAACAGTTTAGTATCTTGAATTCAGGAAATTGTGGGAAATGATTCTATATTATCAAGTATTATTTGATCACAGCAAATAAAACAGATTTAGGAGCCCAGTTCCATGATCTGAACTAAGTATTGGGGAAAGTTCAGACAGATACACCTGTGCTAAAAGGACATAAAATCCACCTAAAATTGGCCTTTGAAGAAAAAGGCCTAATCCACACATGCAGGATCACTGATTTATGACTGTATTGCTGTTGAGTACAGAGGGGAGAGGATAAACTCAGTAAATTGTCTGGTCAAACAAATATTAACATGGAAGTAATGAATATTGAGTCTTTTTCAAACCATACACAAAAATAATATGGGTCATAAATATAAATATGAAAGATAAAACACCAAATGTTTTTAAAAGAAAAGAAAATATATTTTGGGGGTGAGTTAAGATTTTGTAAGCATGACATGAACCATTAACTATAAAAAAAGTGGGTAAATAGGGTTTTATTAAAATTATGAACTTTGGTTCATTAAAATGTCATTGAGAGTGAAAAGGCAGGTTGCGTAATGGGAAAAGATATTTCCTCTATGTATATTCTAAAATGAGGAGTAAATAACTACTAAAAGGAAGATAATCCAATGAAAAAATGGGCAACAGAGTTGGACAGTCACTTCGCAAAAGAGAATAATCAATTTTCAGTAGATATAGATAAACCATCAGAGAAATGCAAATTATACTGTGATGAAATACTTCATACTTGAGTTTAATAACCCATACAAAGTGTTGGCGAGGATATGGAACCATCAGAACTCTAGTGGGAGTATAGGTGGGTTACAACCATGGGGAAAATTATTTGGCAGAATTTACTAAAAGCTAAACAAACACGTGCTCTATCACTTCACAATTCTACCCCTTGATATAAACCCAACAGACCTATACCACACATGTGCACCAAAAAGCATACTCAATAATATTCAGTGACAATATTTCTGTTAGTCAAAAGTTAGACACTACCTAAATGCCCATCAATGGTAGAACTGATGAACACCTTGTAGCATATTCATAAAATGTAATGCTACGTCAGAATGAACTCTTTAGAGTACCTGTAGCAACATGAATGAATCTCATAACCTTACTATTGAGCAAAAGAAGTCCAACACACAGCAAAGCACATGATAGATGATTATATTTACATAAAGTTTCAAAACAGGTGAAAAAAAGTCTAGTGTTAGAGGTATGCATAATGATAACATTTACCGGGAGAGTGATAACTAAAATGGGAGCTGAAAGTGGCTTCTAGAGCAATAATAAAATATGATTTGTTTTTTTGACCCATGGTCTGGTTGCATGGGTGTGTTTATTTTGTAAGTGCTCATCAAGCTGTACGTTTGATTTATATGTGAACTTCTCTACTTATAAGCTATACTTCAATAAAACCTACTGAAAAAGCATGACCCAATAAAACTGGTCAAGGTGAGTGGCTGTCCTGTGTCATCTAGAGTGGAGATAAACACTCTGTAGACACAAGCATTGACAGCAAAATAATACACACAGAGATCTTCACTAAACATCGGTAGAGGTTATCACTGGACAATTGAATGAAGGGTAATTTTTTCATCCTGTTTTCCAAAACTTTTCAAATCCTCTTCAAGAAATCTATATTCATCTTTTCATCTGGACCTTGAGGGAAAAACAGGGATATTGTTTAACTTCAAGATGTTGGATCAAGCTGCTTATAGTTATCTCTTACTTTCATGTTGCAAGAAGTATGAGTTTCATTCAAGTCCTCCACATGTCTTCCGAGATTATTAGGCAGATGGTTTAGAGTTAACTACATATGGAATTATAGCTCTTTGGAGAACTATAGGAAATAAATAGACATAAAGCTCTAAGGAAGTACATGTGGGAAAATCAGGACAGGCTCCCCAAGGAAGATGACATTTGATCTGGGTGTCAGGGGATGAGCAGGAATTTGGGAAGTAAAGTGGGAGGAGGGAGATGAAGAAGCAGAGGGCCGCTGTAGTCCAAGGAGGTAGTATGAGCAAGGAATGAAAACAATGTCATGTTTATGGACCAGAAAGGAGATTGACATCTTTGGGAAAGAATACAGGAGGAGGAGACTAGAAAGAAATGGAAGCCTCAACATTTGTGACTTTGTACCTTTATTATACATCTTGTTTTGTAGATCTAGATGTAAACAATGCCAAACATTGTTCATTGTATCAGAAATGAAAAAGTACAAGTCCTAAGTTTGGAATTGGTTCTTTAAAACTCTTTAACAGCAAAAGCTTAATAACAGAAATAATGATGCCTATTTATCCTGGAAATTTAAAATTATATAAGCCGATCAAAACCCGAGCACAAATATAACAGGTGCTAGGCCAAACACAGAGGATTCTCTAAACCTCTTCTCCTAGAATGATAGACTAGTGGGTACCAACACCAGCATCTTTGTGTGAAATGAATTTTCAAGGGGATGATGTTACACCAGGGATATCAATATTGTAAGGATGCCTATTATGGTGATGAGTAGGTGCAGACACAATGTCTGTAGCCTGTCATAGAACAGCTCCTTGGTTTGCCAAAGAACCATTTAAAAATGCATAAATGTGCTCATCGTGCTAATGGAATAGATCTCTTCAGTGATTTCCGATGAGAGGAGAGGAGGAACAGAGAGCAGAGAGCACCTGTGGAGCCTGAGGCTCCACACCAACACCACGAATGGGAAAAGGCAGCTTGACCTCTGAGCAGTACCAAGACAGGAGGGAAGATTCAGCCCACTGTCCACTCTTTCTTCTCACTTTTAAACTACACCATGGACATGGAGGTAATCAACCTTTATTTGCCAGCTTGTGATTGGCTCTGGAGCTGATTCAGCAGTATAGACCACTGCTATGCCCGGTGGCTATACCACACTCCTGCAGTGTGACAACCGGCAGTTGTGAAAACTGAGGGGACCCAGGATGCTGTGATGGAACAGGCAGGCTCTGCTTTCAGAATCAGTTCCTGGCAAGGAAGTTGCAGAATGAATCACTTTGGGGCAGACTTCTGTCTACACAAGAGCTATAATTTGAACTCTACAACACTTTATTACTTTCACCGGCTCTGACGTTAGCAGAAACAGCTGAGTAATCAGACAAAAGGCAGTGGAAGAAGAAAATAGAAGAGGATTAATATTGAACATCTGCTCTGCGTCAGGCAGAGACTAGGAGGCTTCATGTGTGCTATGTAGACAGCATGGGGCTGCTTATCATTCTGCATCTATACTTGCTAAATGCGTGAACAGGGATAAACCCCTTAGCCTCTGTGAACCTTGGTTTTCTCATATCTACCTTCTTAAGACTATGTGGGAAGGAAAAGAGAACCTAAGTTTCCATGACTTACAGTGAGTACTCTTAAAATGTAACTATTTTCAGTTGCTGTTATTATCATTACCATCTTATCCTCAAGCTAGGATCATTACCCATTTTACAGATGTGGACACTAAGGCTCAGAGATAAGAGGTTTATGCAGGAAATATTTCTTAGTATTGTGATTCCAATCCAATATCTCACCAGAACTCAGACTGCTCACCACGAGAGTGTACTACAGTGTCTTTTTAGTAGTTTTGAAGAAGTAGATTATAGAAATGAGAAGCAACCAAAATGGGCTTGTCTGCAAACATTCATGAATCAAAAGTTAGTATGGTTCTCCAGAGAAACAGAGCCAATAAGGTATTTGTGTCTGTCTGTCTGTCTGTCTGTCTATTTATCTATTATTTATTTTCCTACACATCTATCTAGATAGATTTAAAGAAATTGGCAAGATGAAATAAATCAGAAAGAAAAGAAACAAAGAAAATTAACAAAACAGAACACAACAAAAACTGATCTGAAATCAAAACTGGTCACCAGAGTAGAGAAGGGGCAAGGAAACCTTGACTAAAGGGAGTGGCGATGGCACTAGAACTGCTGGAGGGTGCAGTGTGACATACAGTGATTGAGGTGTGAATCTTTTCACTGAAACTATATAGTATTGTAAGCCATTGGAATATTAATTTAACAAAAATAACTCACGTAATTGTGGGGACTGGCAAGTCTGAAATCTATAGGGTAGGCTGGAGCCCCCGGGGTGGAGCTGGTGTTACAGTCATGAGTCTGAAGGCAATCCTGCCTTCTTTCACAGGTGACCTCTGCCTTTATCTCTTAAGACCTTTAAATGTTTGGATGAGGCCCATCCACAAGGTTACCACAGGATAATCTGCTTTACTCAAAATCTATTGATTTAAATGTTAGCCTCATCTAAAAAAATTACCTTCACATTCTCATTTAGACTATTGTTTAAACATATGAGTACTATAGCCTAGAAATTTAGACACATGCAATTAATCATCACAGATGGGGACATTTGGCAAGCATCAACCCAAGACCACAATGTTTGCACAAATACACTATCCTTAATTGACTTCAGCTATTAATGTGCTTAAGTATTCACTGCATTTTTTCCTAATTTCTTTCTATTTTTTTAAAGCTAGATTTAGGCAAGAATGAAGGTGAACAGAGGCAGGCAGGAAGAATGAGGAGTAAGAAGCACTTGATTTATTTTGTTTAGTTGTTCATCTTGGTTGCCCCCACTTCCCACTTCCACCGCCACCCCCAGCCCCTGGATGTGTCCCTGGGTCCTTGGGATATATACGGACTGTGCTCAGCCAGAAGCAGCCAAACTTACTGCTATTCTACCAGGTTACACCTCTTCCTAAGTTTTTTTAAATCCTCAACACTCTTGGTGCGTCCTGGTGGAGCAGCGGTAGGTCAATCACCTCCACAGGAACAAGCCACATGCCCCTGGGTTTGATTCCCGGCCGAGGGGAAGCAATCATCGTGAACAACTAAATAAAAATAAAATAAATATGTTCTTCCTCCTCTCTCTTCCTGCCCACCTGCCTCCTACTCGCCTTCATTCTGCCTGAAACTTTCCTTTAAAAAACAAAAAACTTGTAACTCTTAGGCATTTTTGACAAGTCAGATGAACTATTATTAAAACCAAAAAATATCATAGTGAGAAATATAGCCTGTAGGTTCTTAAGCAGTAAAGATAGAAACAGTTTCAGGAAGTACGGTCCTTTTGCCCAAATAAAGATTTTACCTAATCCAAGCTTGAGAGTGAGCTATTATTCTAAAAATAAAAAAAAGTCTTTGTGTGTCTCCCCTCTGTTCCCTGTTGCCAAGCTGCGGAACTTATTCATAGCAAGAAGAGTTATTTAAAAAGTTGTTGGAATTCTTCTTTTAAATTCTTTTGGAAAGTGGAAATTAGTTTATTTCCTAGAAAAAAAAATTGGATAATACTTTTATTATATTAATTCAAACATATCCATTTCTTCCAAGTAACATCTGAAATAGAGTAATTTTCTGCCTTCCATCTGTGAAAATAGTCCTCTGAATCTTCAATCAAGAAGAAATGCCTCCCCTCCCAGAATCCTCTCCTGGCATCAAGGTGTCGGAACACAGAGGAATCTATTCAGATTCACCCCTGCCAATCAGGCCTTGTGTTTGCTAGAAAGCTGTGCTGGATGAGGAAGTGATCTTTAGCCAGGAGTCCAGCTGAAATAACTTACTGTGACAGAACCTGTTTGTTGAAATCTTTCTTCTTAGTAACAGGACCCTAATTTTATTTGGGGTGGCAATGTGCCAGAATGAAAAATAACATTTTCTAGTCTAAGGATGCCCACCCCCCAGCCCTCACTAGCCTTTCCCCTTGCTTCTGGAATGTAGATGTAATGGTTGGCTTCGCAGCAGTCATACTGAATTAGGAGGCAACCTGGAAGTTAGCAGCCACACAATGGAACTTCTTCACAAAGCTTCTTCAAAAGATCACAATACCTGCTGTGGATTTCCTACCTCCAGAGTTCTTTTAAGTCAGTGTCTTTAAATCACAGTAGTCAGATCTTTGCTTCTTGCAGCACAATTTAGGCTTCACTGAATCACTAGCCTAGACAGTAATTAAAGAATTAAGCCTCCTTGTGTGTCGACATATATATGAGGAATGGGAATCCCATACATATGAGTTTATTTTAAAGTGTGAAAAAAAAATAGCAACAACAATAAAAAAGAACTAAGCTTGCTTAACATGTTTCACTGAAGAGAATTAGACCACAGACTCAATATAATTTTTAACTCCATTAGGATTTGATATCCACAGCAAATTTAAATAATCCAAAGGAAGTTCTTGGTCCTTATTACCTTTAGCCAAAAACTAAGAAGCTGTTAGAACTAAAAAATACTTTCGAAATCCTTTCCTTAATCTAATTTTCTGCTTCATCCTCCATTTTACAAATGAAGAAACAAGGCCTACAATTTAATCAGCAAAGATATTCAATACAACCCCAAAACAAGTTTCCCAACAACAGTCTGTCCCCCATGGTGATTTTTAATTCCTGATCTTCATACAGAAACACAATCTGACATAATCTGGAATGTTTTACATCACATGAAAAAAATTAGAAATGATTACACACACTAGACTAGTATTCGTTTGAATATCAGTTTTTCTATCTGTAATATGGCTTGGCCCAATGTGCAGTTGTTGGATTCACTGACAGAGCAATCAAAGTTTATACCATGGTGTTCATTCCACCTGTGAGCATCACAGAGCAGTCCTCACCTTTGTCTAAAGTCTCTCGATGCCTCACTTTTGGCTTGTAGTGCCAATTCTTGTTAGCTAGCAGCAAATTATTTGCAGACCCAGCACAGAAAGGGGCCCATTTGGCAATTATTCAACCTTGTTGGATTGGAAGCTGTTCTGAGTGGAATTTTAATTAGCCATTGGGAGAGTTGCCACATTTAGAAATAGCTCCTAATGGGAAGCAGAGGATTTCAGGACCAACTGAAGTTCTTGATGCTTGTACAGTTTACCAGTTAAAAGACAGCCGGTGACTTATTCTCTTCTACTTCTTTAGTATTCCAGGCTTTGTACAATTCAGAACAGTCAAATGATTTCCTGAGGCTCATTGCTTAGTTCTGACTACATGGTGCGCTGACAGAACAGGGGTCCTTTGATCATGCTTTAATTAACTCAAGTTTTGAACCAGATCAATAGGGACGTCTTTGATTATTACCTTCAGATTTTTCCAAAAGTAGTAAGAGACAACTCATTTTAATGGAGGCCTTTTCAATTCATGAATAGTGAATGTTGTTTGTATAATCAAAGCAATAAACCAAAAATCAAAGTGATGTTCTATATCAGTTATTGGTTTGCATACAAAAAGCTGAGCAGTAGCTCAGTTGTTGAACTTCATTGCATCTATTTTACCGTGAAGAACCTGCAGCAGAGAATGGTTAAGTCATCCATTTGGTGAAAGGCACAGAAAGAACTTGAAGCCAGAATGCAGATCATAGTATAGCAATTGTTCACACAAGAAATAATTTTTGTCTTCTGATCTTTTTCAAACATTTTGACTATATCTATATATGTTGTATTTTTTTTTTTAAATCCAGACAGAATACATCTTTTCTAGGTGAAACAGTCCTTCCTGCAGTAGAAAAAGGTTTGAAGAAGGTATGAGGAACTGACAAAACAGCTCTAAGACCTAGGAATTATTCATGTGAAGACAGTACATACGGAATCTTGTGAGAAAAGAATTTGCCCAGCAAATGAGTAGTTTATGGAGAAGTGCTTAAAAGAACACTAGACTAGAAATTAAACTCGATTTCTGCCTTCACCTCTGTACCTAACAACCACTGTGACCTTGAACAAATCACTGCATGTCCTCAGCCTCTAATTTTTAAGCTACAAAATGCAATCTTAGTATCAGAAACCTTTCATCAAAAGAAATCTTTTACAGAACACCCTAAGGTACAAAATAGAAAAGAGCAGAGCAATCTGACAGAGGAGAGGCAAAGGAGCCCAGTGCCTCAGACACTTGGTCATGCTCTTCCCACCCAGATCATACCTCTTGAAGGCCCATTTCTAAGTCTGGAACACTGTAAATTCCCTTCCAGTGTGTATGTTTTAATATGTCTCTCTACTCTTGTAGGATTTCCCAAAACTAGCAGAAAAATGAGATATGTGAAAAATTCAGGCAAAACTCTTATTTGTCCATCAGTTAAACCTTGTTTTGCCTCAAAAGACACCAAGGAAAGTTGAATCTTGTTGCATTTCAAAAATAGAAATATTTCTTCAGTATAGTAGTGGTGGTGGCGGGGGGTGTATCAAGAATGATTGACAACTGACAACTAGTGTCTACTTGTATTTAATTGACTTATGGGGAGAGATAACTTGAAGATCACGTCATTTGGGGAAGGTGGGAATGTAATCTAAGCACCACAGTGCATGGAATCTGTTTATGACTGAGCAGAAGGGACTAGGGTGTGGAGAAAAGATCGCCAGTACAACCTGAGTACCCCTCATTATAAACAAGGAAATTAAAGAATAGAGTCATATTGCATCAATGTCCAGACTAATTGAAATTCTCCCCTTCCTTAGACTGAAGGGGATATTATCAGACATTGTCACATGGAGCATGAGCTCACTTTGTAACTGCTCCCCAGATTTTTTTTCTCACTGTTTCTCAGCCAGGAGTTGGGTATCCACTAAATGTCTTCTCTTTCATCAACTAGTGTGCTATGTCTATTCACTAAATCAGGTGCACATTTTTCCCCCAATGAGACCATATCTTTTTTGCTCTCATGGGAGAAAAATTGTTACTGATATTTTTCTTCTCTTACTGCCACCTTGTAGACCAGGGCAGCATCATGAAAGGATAAAGGCTTATTAGATGACCTTGGAAGCCTTCTCTGGCAGGTCGTGGGCAGCCTTTTCTCACAGCCCAGCCCATCTATACCACCACCCTGCTGCTGCTCATCTGTGTAACAGCTTGTTTTCTGTGTGATCTAAACACTCAAATGGCGAAAGAGATGTAGGCATTTGTATTGCTGAGTGGGATTTTTTTCTGGGTTTTCCTGTCTTGTCACTCAATTGGCACATGAGGCGAAAACATATATGTAAACTCCAGTCATTAAAACATGGCAGATACCTTAACTATATGTCACCACACTTTGAACTTGGACTTAGCCACGTGACTTGATGTAGTCAATGAGACTAGTGAATATGAAGCAAGCAGAAACTTGCAAATTAGGCCTTATCTGGGGATTTCTCTGAACCCAATCTCAATATGGAGACTTCCCTACACCAACAACCAATTTTCAGATACCAGTTGGGTGCCCAAGAATTCAGTTCAATGTTGACTCTTGTTTACCTTGAGATAACATCTTGCTCTTCCAAGACAGTCCTACACTTTAGTCATCATCTGCTAACAGGTTATTTCCTGTGCTTCTGACCAACTGGCTCTGAATTGGAGGTTCCCATACCCCCCAACCCCTTAGACTTCAGATGCCAGTTGAAGCCCAAGTTGTTACCCATGCTTCTGACCTACTGACTAGAGATAAGAGGACTCCCTCCTCAGGTTTGGTAATTTGCTAGAGCAGCTCACAGAACTCAAGAAACCCACTTACTGCATCACTGATTTATGACTAAGGATATTATTCAGGAACTGTCAGTTGTGAGAATGCACTGAGCAAGGCATGGAAAAAAGGGAGAGTCCATGTTCTCTCCAGGTGTGCCTGTCCCTAAATCTCCATATGTTCACCAGCCAAGAAATTCTCTGAAGCTCCCTCTTTTGGATTTTTATGGGGGCTTCATTATATAAGTTTGATTGATTAAACCATTGACCATTGGCAATTGAACTCAACTTCCGCCCTTCTCCCCTCCCTGGAGGACCGAAGTTCTAACCCTCTAGTCACATGGTTGATTCTCTAGGGAACCTGCTCTCATACTCAGGTGCTTTCTCAAAAATCACCTCATTAACATAGCAAAGAGATACCTTTAGCACTTTCAACAGAACATTCTAAGGCTTTTGGGAGCTGTGAAAAAGAAACTGTGGATGAAGACACAAATGGCCAAATGTATCTTTTTCTTTCTTCCTTCCTTCCTTTCTTCTCTCTCTCCTTTTCTTTCCTTCCTTCCCTTCCCTTCCTTTCCTAAAGGTGAAAGCAGGAATGAAACTGAGCATGCAGGCAGAGGAAGGAGAGAGAAACATTTAAAAAAACATTATTTAGTTGTTTATCTTGGTTGTTTCCCCACCTTGGATCAAACCTGGGTCTTTGAGATGCATGCGGATTGCAACCGATACACTAAATCTGTAAGCCACAAGAGTGCTCAATATATATTCTCTCGCCCCTTAGAAATCACAGTATCACAGCCTGGTTATCTTTTACTGTTGTTAGAACTCTGAGATCAGCATGTATAGGAACTCAAGGTGCACCTTGGTAGCCTAGCAGTTAAGTACACCCCTAGGCACAGCCCACATACATTCCCAAGGTCCCCTGTTGGCGTCCAGGGGCTGGTGGAACAACCAAGATGAACAACTAGATAATAAATGCTTCTTCCTCCTCTTCCTGCCTGCCTGCCTACTCATCTTCACTTCTACCTGAACCCATGCTGGTCTGTTGAAGGATGAGAGAACACTAAGAAGTGTGAGGTATCCTAACTAGCCAGGCTTCCTTCAGCAACCTGCCAATACAATAGTCAGACACATGAGTGACGCCATCCGAGACCCACCAGCCTCCAGTCAGACTGCCTGCTGGGTCATAGATAATATAAGTAAGCCCAGTAGAAAACAGCAAAGTCAGCCTAGAAAGGAACCATCTAAGCATCCCACTGAATCATGAACTAAATAAGTGCTTGTTTTAATCAGGTAAGTTGCAGGGTGACTGAGCACATTATAATTTCTAATTTGGATGTCTCATAAGGGCATGAAATTACAAAGATAGTAAGGTTTATTTGGAACATGGAAAGAGAAAATTGCTAAAGCAAATAGAAACTGGCAAACAAGCAAATGATAAGCTGATTTGTATTCCTGAATTCTAAAAAAAAAAAAAAAAAAATTGAAATTGGAAAAAAAAACCCGGCAGAAACAAATTTGTATTCCCAGCTTTGATTCTCCTTCCACTCTATCTACCCTAGAGTTGTGAGTTCATGCTGGGGCTCATTCAAAAAAATACTTAGCCTCTGTCCTAGGCAGCTATGAACACAACCAACAAACTCTTGTTCAGGAAAAATTCAGGGCTCTTTGGATGATGTAGGAAGACAAAGCATCCTCACTGGCATGGTTAGACACAGCATCAATGGCCTCAGCATTCATGTGTAACAGGAGAGAAACCTTCAAAGGGGATGGCTGTGTTGCCTCTGTGGCCAGAGATAGAAGCCAGAGGAAACCGTGGGTGGGTTCAGGAAGCACATGGAGCAGTACGAGCACATAAATGTCAGACATAGTCCCGTTTGTAATGTTGAGGCAACATCTAGACGTCAGTCTGCTCAGAGAGTATACCTTCGCAGTATGGTGAGGCTATAAACACAGGTATAGCATTGGCTTCCCAAATTGCAAACTTCTAAAGATTTTAACTTTCCCAGTAGCCTGTCTGCTAATAGTTTGTAGTAATAACCAGGCAAACTCTAACATTGTTTTGTTGAGACTGCAATATTTTACACATTTGAAAAAAATCCCAAATGTGAAAAGGTTATACAATGAATTAATATTTTCATGCATCTTGGTAATGCAGAACTATGATGTCATAAGAAAAAAATGTGGCTTTCTCCCCAAATCAAATTTCAATGTCAAATGTTCCTCTAGTGTGTCCCTGTGGTTCCAAACTCTTATATTATCAGAGTTTCTAAAGTCTTTTTAAAATATAAAGACCTTGGCCTCACTCATGGATGTTCTGGTCCCATGGAATCTAAAATTTTATATTTTTAAATGCTGGTGGCCTAGCAGTTTAGTACACCAGGTGTAGTCCGAATATATCCTAAGGTCCCTGGTTCAAGAGCCAGGGCAGGGGTGAGGGGTATGTGTGTGTGTGTTGATGGACACAAACAAGATGAAAAGATGAACAACTAAATAGCATGGATAAGGTGCTTCTTTCTCATCTCTCTTCCTGGCTACCTGCCTGCTCACCTTCATTTCTGCCTGCACCTTTTTTTTTTTTTTTAAGTGCTTCCTTAAATGAGTCAGTTTTGTAAATTACTATTAGAAAATCAATTTCGTGGATGCAAACATTTGACTGAGTTTTCTATAGTCATAATAGATTTGTCTCAAAATAACTTTTTTACAACCCTGTATTAATATCTATTCAACTGGACTGTTTCTGAAGAAAAGATACCACTTTCTTTGCTGAAAAATAAAAATCAGTATCTGTTGCAAGAGGTGGCATTTGGAGCAAATGCTTTTTGTGTCTACTTGTACTGGATGCAATCATTTGAGCTTGCACGCATAGTTCAATCCTTAACTGTAAATCTAACCTCTAACATTGCCCCATCTCCATTAATATGCTCCTGGCCTTCCCCCACCTGGCTCTTCTCAACTGATGCGTGTACGACAGAAAACTGCGCATGCGGGGCCCTGCCCCCTCCTCCCTTCTTCCCTGTGGCCAGTTTCCTGACAGACACCTGTGGTGGTCTCCGGCTCCCAGGCCTTACCTGACTTGTCCCATGGTGTCAATCTGTTTTATTCTGTAATTGGGTCTCATTGACCATTTGACTGCAGACAAAAGTCACATGTTTATTAATTGTAGCTGTCCTAAGTGAAAAACATAAGCCTCTAGTAGTCCCCGGCAAGGAAAAAGCATGTACAAAAAAAATTGTAACAAAGATACCATACAAATGAATGCTAATTATAGAGGAAAAATGTGGAGTTTTCTGTACTGTCCACAATTTTTCTGAAAATCTGAAACTATTCTATGTCATAAAGCTGATTTTAAAAGATTACCTATGAAATAAATGGCATCGTAAGAAAGGAGAGTTTCTGAGTTTATTCTGGATGCTCAATAAAAATAGTAAAACTTCAAGCTTAATTGTCCCTGCACTGCCACACTTCCAGATCTGGCGGGTGCAGGGGTTAAGAAGACTCTAGAAGCAGATTTTGGTTTGAAGCATAGTTCTGAAACTTGCTGCAAGTTACTTAAGCTGTTTCAGCCTCAGCTTCCTCCATACAAATGGATTATACATGAGTAATGAGATGACTGAATGAATTCAATAATATAATAGTGCCTAAAATAATAATAATAAAAAAAGTACCCAGCACAGTGTTTGGCACAGACTAAGCATCCCGTGCTCTACCCACCAACACACCCATTTGGACTCAACGTGCCTGGGGTAAAACCAAAAGGCTTAAGTTAAAGTGATTCTCTTTTCCCACTTTTTAAATTGTAGTAACTTATTCTAAATATTAAAATAAACTTATATTTATAGGTTCCCCATTCCTCAGATATATATCAACACACTCTGCCTTCCAACAGAACACCAAGTGTTCTCCCCCATTATCCAGTGGGCTCTGCCAACACTTACCTCCCCGCCCCCATACCATTTCCTATTGGAAATCTCAGTTCTATATTCAAGTGTTCAAGGGTTCGTTTTGTTTTATCTATTCCTTTGTTTTGTCTATTCACATTCCACCTAGGAGTGAGGTCATCTGGTATCTTTCTTCTTTTGATTTATTTCACTTAGCATCATTCCCTCTCTATCCATCCCTGTTGATTCAAATATCAGGATTTCATGTCTTCTAAGGGTTGTGTAGTTCAAGTAATTTTTAAATGCTCTGATTTTTGAATGATTCTGAAGTCTTGAGAACCATTCATGAAGCCCATCGTCACATGCAGGTGAGTACTTCCCCTGACATCCTGGATCAGAAATAGGTTCCCTGACAGGATTGCAAAACTCACACTTCCCTTGAGGCTTTTGTCCCAAATTCCTGTGTGGGGTCCTCATCTGCCACTGTTGCCTTTATAGACCTGAGCTCAAGGAACAATCGCATCAGCTGAGTCTACTTATTCTCTTAGTCACCATTCTACTCTCTTTGAACCCTGATTCCTGAAGAATTAAAGCCAAAGAAAGTAGAATTATTTCTATGGTAGTACAATTATTCTAACAGAATATATATGATGTTCAGTATTACAATATTGCAAATAGTAACTTCTAGCCAATTGGTAGAGAGCTGTATCATCACAGAAGAAAATAATGGATATTGCAGTTGCACCACTATTTTTCTGCCTTGAATTCTACCCATATCCTGTGACTTCTCTCTGCTCTACAGTGCTTAAGCATTTATCATTTCACTGAATCTGCCACCATGATGCTAGGTACAAATGCTCTCTTCTCCATGATCACTCTTATCACACATTGCATATGGCAGAGGCTTGGGAGAGTGATAAACATAAGAGGAGTAAAGGCAAGACGAGGTTAAAACAGAAAGAGAACTGTGCTTTGAGGAGAAAAAAATCCTTTTAGCTAAGCCTCTAAAAATATTTATGCTTCATTTGGAGACACACTTCAGAGAAACCTTCCTGCTAGAATAGCATAAGTAAAAATAAATACAAAGGTAAGACACAAAACGAAATGCTAAGCAACCTAAAAAAAATACTCTTTAGATGATGAATATAACTTCTGTGTATTGTATGTTAATGCATTTTCTCTTCTGGAAAAGATTAATAATCACAAAATAGATGACTAGGTAATGGCATTATAAAGTGCCATCTACAATAGTGTGAGTCAGAGCCTATTCTTTATGTACTTGCCATACATAAAGCCTTTCGCATCAGTATTGTCTTTGTCCTCTATCACCAGTGTCATTTAGGAGTTTGTGGCCATCTATGTGTTGGCCCACACAGTTTCCATTTCCCACTTTTCTAGTGATAGCATTCTAAATCTTTTTAGGGTCTCCCTCCCTCCCTGGGGGTTGTGGATGAATTCACTTCACCTAGTTCCAGGAGTGAGCATGTGCCCCGGCTTAGCCAATCACAGCATTCCACTGTTCTAGCTCAAGAGTTGGTTCACTGAGAGGACATGACTCATTCTGAGCCAATGAGATTCAAATCTGAGACTTTTGTGAGACCCACTGGGAGCAGGTCTCTATCTCCTCAATATTAAGTTTGAGCAATCTAAGCCAGACAGAGACAGGATCACTTCCTGAAGAGGGTCAGCTGAGCTGACAGATGATGGGGAAGTAATTCTTGACATTTTTGAATTCAAGGGTCCAATCAAATTGAAGACCCTTGATCTTTTCACTTCTTAGGACCAATAAATTCTCTTTTCCACTTAAGTTCACTTTAGTCAGGGTTTCTGTCACTTGTAACTCAAAGAGTCCTGGCTAATAAGGTGTTTGACACTCGTTATTGGTCGATAACATAAAACAATATTTTAAAGAAGAGTGATTATGTTTTTTTTAATCTTATGAGCATCTGGACCAAAGAACTTCTAGTTCTCAGAAATGGATCAAAATAATATTTTCATTTACTTCTATGAAAGATGATGATAGTGACTCCTGTTATTGAACTCCAGTCATGCACCAGACAAGTAATTGGTGCTGAGCTTTTAGTCTCCTATTCCACATAGCAAGCAAGTATCCTCATATTGTGGATGAGAAACTGGGACCAAATGTCAGAATTTGAACCCAAGTCTGTTCAAAGTCCATGCCCCCAATTACCTCTTCTCTTCTCTCAGATATTTTCATATTAGAAGTATGTATACCTTATATAGCAGTTTAGTGGTAACCTTTTAGATTTGAGAGTCATTCATTCTAAAACCCAAGAGGAAATACCTGAGAGGATTCCTCTTCCTTATAAATATGAATATTGATGTTGTCAAATAAATCCAATCCTCAGCCTTCCTCACCTGCTTCCACCAACGGCTGCTGTCCTTTCAACATTTCTTCACCCTTTTTGTGAGTACACCCCCCACCCCCCACCCATCAGGTGCTGCATACCACTCACACAGGCCTGTGGTAGAGAAGGGTATCACAACATATGTGTCTAGCTACACAGTTCTTGAATTTCTTCAGCCCTTCCTCCCTTGGAGAGCATCTTGTCTTATGCTGGTATGCCAGTACTGAGACCTTTCTCTCATCTCTTCTTCAAGTCCCAAGACCCCAGGCACCCCAGCTATTAAACTGTGCTGAGAAAACAAAACATTACTAATATTTGAATATCCAGCAGTTTAGGTCTTGTGTATCAAGCTTTCCCATACAGATTAACTCAGGGGTCCCCCCAAAAAGCCATGAAGAACTTTTTAAGTTTCTAATGAGTTTCTGCCCTTAATGATACAGAGACCAAGAAGAAACTTGAAATTATTATTTTTTTATTATTTTATTTTCTAATTGCAGTTGTTTAAATGTAAGTAATAATATGAATTTCCCTCTATTTTTTATAGTACCTATTGTGACCTAAGACATATAGTGAAAAGTTAATAAATAGTTGTTAATGGAGTTTCCACTGAATAACCAGCCTCCTTTTTTTCCTTTCATGCTGTTATATAGAGCTAATATCTTTGGAAATTGTTCTTTGGATAAGTAATTTCGAGAATGGCTGCACTGAGTTCATTATAACATTATTTGAAGTTCAAAGAAATTTAAGTTTAGTATCCCAAAGAATACTGAGAACTTGAGTCAACCAAACATGATAAATCCACAAAAACCAAAGAATAAGTTCAGCCCTATCTTTACTAAACAAGTGCAGATCATGCATCTTCAACTCCAGTGTATCTGAACACATGGTGAATGGTAGGTAACCCCTGGGCATTCACATTTTATAAAGTTTCTTTGAGAAGGTTCTGATGACCCTACATTTTCAAGTAGCATTTTAGGAGTTTAAATGTTGATAAAGATATACATACACACATATATATATATATATATATATATATATATATATATATATGCGTGTGTGTGTCTTTACTTCTCTCTGTCTGAAATAGGCACTTTTTTTATATTTTTGTTCTATCTATAGAATGAAGTATTTTAAGAAAGAACTGGAATTCCAGTTTAATGCTTTCAGCTCTTGAAAGGAAAAACGTTTTTAGATATCATCATTAATAATTCATAAATGAAAGAATTTTGCCAGATCAAAGAAACTCAATATTTTCATTTCTAATTTATCTTTAAATTTTGTCCATGCTTTGAAAATGCATGCCTACCATGGATACCTTTGAATGATTATTTTAAATAATTAATGACATCCCAGTGCTGCCTGATACAAATATTGATGACTGTGCCCCAGCTCCAAATCACTGCACCACTTAGGAGAATTCTTTTAGAGACTTGAGATCAATATGGAATAACTCTTTCAACAAATCATATTAATTGCTGACTTGAGGATATGTATACTTTAAAATCTTTTTGGCTTTAATTTAAATTATTTTATCTGAAGATGAGAGAGAGAACAATTTTAGCTTATATTTTCTCTGTAATGGTGATGGAAATTCAGGAAAAATGAGGAGATTGTGTTAACTGTTGACCTCAAGGTCCCTTGCTTTAGAATCTGAAGGAATAACAAATGAAAGAATTTCCCACACCCGCTGCGAGAGTTGCAAATCAGAAATGACATTCCTTTCCTGGTGTGTGATGCTTTTGTCAATGTGATGTTACACCTAAAATAATAATAATAAATAATAAACAAATAATGTGTCTGGGAAGGTCAGGATCCTCTGGGGGAATTTTTTCAAATAGGTGTACACACACGCACACGCACACGCACACTCACACACCCTACTCCCTAGGTAAAGTGCCAAATGCCAAGTCATTCTGCCTAGTTGTCCTTCAGAAAAAGAAGGCCAGCTGAACCTCAACTGAATGCTGGGGCAGTCTCTGCTGTGTCCTGAGAGGTGATAAGCACACTGAAGAGAGGATTGGGCTCACAGTATAAGCAAATCTGGAGGAAGAGGCTGCCTAAGAAGTCTTCACTTCATGTTCCATATTCTCCGCTCATCACAGGAAGAACTGCGTTGGCTTTTTGTCCAGTCTGACTAGAAGCAAAAATCTCTGCTTCATTGAATACCATAGGACAGAAGAAGAGTTTGAGGAGAGAATATTTCATAGGGATAATGATAACAAGCCCAGGGCCAAGGATTTCCATCATGATTTTTGTTGCTGTTGTTATAGCTAGCTGTTGAATTCAGCAAGGTTGAATTCTTTGGGCAAGTAGTTGGATTTCTGTATGTCCCAGTTCCCTTTTTTGTAAATGGGGATAATAATATAGGCAGTATTGTGATGATGATGTTGTGATGTAGCGCAATGAAACACAGGTGAAAATTGTCAGCTGAGATATTCTGTGTTACTATGGACCAGGCACAGTTTTAAGCATTTGATGCTTATGAATCCATTTAATCCTAACATAAAACGAGTGAATACATATGAGGAGGTGGGGAGTGAGCTGAGACACTGATGAGATGCTGGGTTCGTGCAGAAAGAATTCATGGAGAGGAAGTCATACAGCGAGTTTATTAACAGCAGCAATGACTAGTTAAGATTACATCAAGAGAATGCACATGTGTGCACATGCGGGACCTAAGCTGCCTGTCTCTCACTCAGGCAAGATGGAGAGTTTGGGGCTCTTCGGGTGTGTCCAGGTAACCTGGAGAGAAACTGCATGAGCATCCAGGGGTGTGTCCTGGATGCAGGGCTGCTGAACTAAGATCCCCTTCTGGGGTCTCTTTTAGGTTTTGCTAGTTAGTCTACTATTCATACATCTGCATGCTGCCCTGCAGGTTTTAAGTTAAGCTGTTCCCACATAATTGGGATCACTGTTTGTAAAGTGATAGGGCTCAGTAGAAAACATACTGCCACTTAAACACAAAGGAGACCGCAACCAACTAGATGGAATCTGCCTCTTCTAAAAGTGCATCCAGAAATGTTTCTGTGACAATGACTGTGAAGGATCCATTTGTACACAAATCGTGGGACCTCTAGGCATGCTCGTTTTGCACCCCTGAAGTCGTCATCTTAGATATTAACCAGAAGGTTTTGTGGATCTCTGGAGCCTCTCAGCAATGTCCACCTCGCTACTGCTGCACAGACAGGTGAATGAAGATGGAGTGAAGGGGGTCCTTCCTGCACGTTACTTTTGTGACCAGGCAGCAGGACCATTGACAAAGGTGGAAGGAAATGTCCTTCCTTGCTCACCAATGTTTGGTGCCACTGACGCAAGACTGACTCCATAGGGCATGAGGAAGGACACAGTGGAGAAAATACAGAATTGTCAAACCTATGTTCCAATGATTTGGATATAGATTTTTTAGTCTTCAGCCAGTCTTTAAAGCTTTCTAAGGTCTGATTTACATGTAACAAAGTGCACATATTTAAAGGGCAATATTTGATAAGTTTTGACCTCTGCATGAGCCTTGAATTCCATTATGATATTCATGATAATGACCATATCTGTCAACGATATATCTATCTCATGTCCTTGTATATCTCTTTCCCTCTGCCCTCCACAGCACTCCAAATAACTATTGATTTGCTTTACCTTAATATAGATTTCTTTGCATCTTCTAGATTTATATAATTGGAATCATTAAACTTTGCTCCCCTCTTCCTCCAGCTTCCTTTATGCTCCATAATTACTTTTGTAGACTCATCATGATAGTATGTGTACCTCAACTATTTTTGCTGTCTTTGGATATACCACTTATTAGTTTATCCATTGATCTGTTTATGGACATTTAGGTTATTTCCAGATTTTGTGACTATTTCATATAAAGCTTATGCAAACATATATTTAACATTCTTTATAGAGATATATGCTTCATTTGTCTTTCATCAGTAACTTAGAGTGAAATGTCCAAGCACAAGTCAGGTATCCACTAGAAGAAACTAATAAGCTGTGATCTAGAATCTCTTACATTTTACAGATTTTGTATTTATTTTTGATGACCATTTCATTCATTGACAATACTATTCTCTTCGCATTCTTATGAGCAATTTGTGAAGGTTCCATTTCCATATCACAGAAAATGTTTGGTTTAGTTAATCATTTTTAATTTAACTCTTTTAAGAAGTTTGGCATGCTGTTTCACTGTTGTTTTATTTGCATTTCCTTAAGCATTTCTCATGAGCATTTAAAAATATATTTATATGCTATATGTATGTCTTTGATAAAATGTCTGTTTATATCTCTTTCTTGTTTTATGTACTTTGGCTGTTTTCCATTTCTTTAACAAATAGAGCAATGAAGCAACAAAGATGTATGTTAGAATTTCACTCATGCTTGAATACAAAAGTTATTTCTTTATTTGCTGTTGTATAAAGTGGGATAACTGGCTCGGAGGATAAGTCAACTGGGCACAGTCCACATACAGCCCAAGGACAGTGGTTCTTCACCCTGGACCAGGGGCAACAACCAAGATGAACAGCTAAATAAAAGAAATAAAGTGCTTCTTCTTTCTACCTCTTCCTGCCTACCTGCCTTTGTTCACTTCATTTCTACCTGCACCTTTCCTTTAAAAAAAATAACACTGATAACTTTGATTTACAACACAATATGAATTTTAGATGTGCAGATTCACTCTTCATCAAATGTATGTTAACACACTACATTCATCACCAAATTTCTAAAAGTCCTCCACCACTGTCCATTGTAGCCCCACTATGCTTTGTTTCTAACCCCATCTCTTTTCCCCTCTGGTAACCTCAGTTCTGTGGTCAGTATTCAAGTGTTTGTTTTTATTTCATTCTGTCTGTTTGCTTTGTATCTTTACAATCCTCATATGAGTGAGGTCTTTAGGTATTTGTCTTACTCCTTCTGACTTATTTCACTTAGCATAACCCACTCTAGTTCCATACATATCACAAAAGTCATGTTTTTTTTATAGTTGAGTAGAATTCCATTGTGTATATATACCACACCCTTTATCCATTCTTCTGAATGACTTCTTTTCTTAATGGCATAACTGTTTCAGTATTGCAAGCATTGCTCTTATTTTTTTTTCCCAATTTATTGTTGCTATACACAATGTAATGGACACATTGGCGTAGACATTTTTTTAAAGGAAAGGTCCAGGCAAGAATGAAGGCAAGCAGGTAGTCAGGTAGGAAGAGAGAGGAGGAAGAAACATTTATTTATTTCATTATGTTGTTCATCTTGGTTGTTTCCCCTGGCCCCCACTCTCAAACCTGGGTCCTTGGGATATATGTGGACCATGTCTGGTGAGCTTACTCATTTGGCCACTAGGGCACACTTGACATAGACTTTTCTAAGATAAATCTGCATCATTTACACATTTTCCATCTGTTTCATAAGTCAAGAAATACAATACAATGACTTTCTTTTCAGTATTAGAGAAATGAAAAGATCACTTTTTTCTTTTTGAACACTGATTCTTTAGGCAATGTTTTTATAACATGTGCTACACCAAAGTGTGCCAGCTGGATGACTAATAGAATATTGCTTTTTAATTTGCCAATTTGTGTGAGAGGATACATTTTATTTGAAAATTGACAAGTAGACAAAATGACTTTGGAAAGTTTACAGAGGGTAACTGGTGGTAGCGCGTTTCTCTGCTTCTATTTGACTGTTAGCATGAATCTTAGACAAGACAAAGAAAGAATCAGGTTAGACTTGCAGTGGGCAAGGATTCGAGTAAAAAGAAAAATATTGACTTTTGAATTATCTTTATTTTTAGTCTACTGCTATTGCCTAAGTTATGATACAGCCTTTTATCATCATTTGATGATGCGCATTAGCTCAAAGTAAGGCACTGATTTTTTGAGACATCATTGAAAGTATATTTACAATAGAGTTTAAAAAGCTTAGGAAATCATTTGTTTTAGATAAGGTAAGAAAGGCATGTAAAATCTAGTAAATTAATTTAGTGTACCTATTGTATAGATGTCATTTAATCTCACCATTTTATTCTTAGCCTAGGTAATAGATCATGACAATAGAAATACATTCTTAATTATTAACCAATTTCCTACTAACATAAAACTAGCTCAATATTAAACATAACCATATAATAATTTATTTTCAAAATTTAAAAAACATATCCAGGTGTAATTTTGGGTAAATTTATGGTATTAGTATATCACAAAATACTGTCCAGGATCCACTGGGTAGAATTTAACAAATATAATTTATCAAATACAATTTATTAAATTTCAAATTAATGTTGCGAATGCTGAAATGAAGGTATGCTTAAATTGCAGTATGGTGGCTGTTTGACACTGATTTTAAGTACTCTGTAAGAAACCAGACAAGTCTACTTAAGGTGGAAAAATTAGGTGGGTAGGTACAGGTCAAAAGTTACACCAGTATTAAAGAATGTTAGTGTCTGTTTATTTCAGAAAATTTGAAATTTTGGTCAACTTGTCGCTGATGTCATTGTTCATAAGAATGAGACATTTATCCTTCAGTTTCCTCCTGATACAGCTTTGAACTCCATCTAAGGGATATCATGTCTTGGCAACTCTTAGTCCTAAATATCGAGTCCCAAAAGACTAAGCTTCGTCATAGTTCCATTACACTAAAAATGTAATTGCTACTAATTTCCCTATATTCACGGAGCCAAATGAACTTAGCTAGAGTCGACTTTCTCAGGCACAGATATAATTGTGACACACCACTTAAAAACCTTCCAGGCAAGTCTATAACCTGCCCCAGCCCACACTCCATTCACACTCCTGATACTTTCCTCTGTGTATCTTATTCAGCATCTCCTTGGATTATCTCAACATACATGTTTAATCACACCTCTTTGTAAAATTCTACTATTCTTTTGGCCTAAATGATCTTCCTTTTCTCAACATAAGTAATTTTTCATCTTTCAAGATACAGCTTAAATTTTAACACATAGGTGCACCCTAGTGGCCTAGTAGTTTAGTATACTGGATATAGTCCTCCTACATCCCAAGGTCCTTGGTTCAAGACTCAGGTCCTGGAAAGCAACCAAGATGAACAACTAAATAAAATAAAGAAAAAAAAATGCTTCTTCCTCCTCTGTCTTCCTGCCTGCCTGCCTACTTGTTTTCATTCCTGACTGTACCTTAAATACATAAATAAGTAAATAAATAAAAATTTAACACCTATAGGAAGTCTTTTTGACCTCCTAGCTAAACTTTTACCCTTTTCTTCCCATAGTATAGCATTTAAGTATGCTTCTCCAACTAGACCACGAATCTTTCCCAGTAAACTATGGGCTTCTTGAAAGCAATGGTGATGTCTTATTCACTTTTATATCCCTGTCCATCTTGTTCTTTCCTTATACTACGGCGTAACCCACTGTCTGACATACTGAATCTTTAATGAATAAGTGAATGCTAAATCACATGATCCTGGGTTTCTCCAAAGGGCAACCTAAAGAAGATGAATTTGTGTGGAGGGCAGGGCGTCTTATATGGAGAAAGGGGAACCTATATATATGAGTTCATTTTAATGTGTGGAGTAAGTTACTACAATTTTAAAAAATGAAGAAAGAAACTATGTACTTTATACAATTTAAACCAAAAACTTTTATCCAGAGAATGAAAATTAGAAAGCTAAGCATAAGTATAGGAGTTCAGTGTAAACAAATGGAAATTTGCTAGGAGACAGTGCTTGGAGGCAGAGGAAGCACCTAAGTTTTGTTTTATATGTGCTGAGTCTCTGAAAAGAGTCAACTATTGTAACCAAAACAGCTTACTTTGACATCCATGGTGGTTTTCTTTTGCCACTTTGGTTTTCTGTGTGTTTGGGTTGTTTCAATGGCCCAAATTTTTGCAGTATGTAATCATTCTTTAAAAAAAAAAAACTTTAAAAAACAAAACAAAGCAGTAATAATCTTTATCCCAATAGGACTTGATCCAGATTTTATGGGGCCTGGAGCTTATACAATATGGCAAGGGAATCCTTTTTAAGAAAAAGAATGAAATAATTGCAAATATGAAATTATGTATGGAAGCAAATAATCACTTAGAACAAGACAAGAAATCAAAAATTACAAGTTTTTAATGAAACAAATCAGAAATATCACCAAATTTAGAAAAATAACAGTATTTTTATTAATTGACTATACTTACCCCTTACATTTTTGGCTATATGCACATTGATTACCTTTTCATTGGGCAACAGTTTTGTTATATCATTTTCTGTAGAAAATGTAGAAAAATAACTCAGGCTTGCCTCTTGAATGTTTCCCCTGATTACCACATCCTTCCAATGCTGGCCACTTTGGAACACATCCTTATGCGAGAGACCTTTGGTTTGGTGCCATTGTTATGGTATAGATAAGTCAGCATAATGAGCACTTAGAGTATTTCTGGAAGTCATTTCTACATTAGAATGACTAGCACTTGCTTACCTACATAGAGAAATGATGACATCCATAACAAAAAATCCTAAACACTGCGTATGTATTACCAACTCCACTTTCCTTACTTAAGCCCCCAAAATGCCTGCGGCCACTGCAACAAACCAATCAGACATAAAAAGTGTGACAGAGAAGGTGGAATGGGAAGAGACAATGATGTTTAAGGATCATGATTAAAATATATTAACTTCCACAAATTTTGCATAATCCACTTGCCCCTGTGAGCACATTGGTAGGGGACAATGCACAAAGACCACAAGGCTGAAATCTGCATCTTAACTAATGCAACTAAAAGAGAAAAAAAAGTAACACTTATCCCCCATTCAACCTAAAGGGGAAATGAGAAAAACAAAGACTGCTGGCAAAGAAGGTAGGCAAATCTCAAATCTCATTTTGTGTTATTAAGAAAGCAGATCTTTCTACTACCCAGCAGAGATAAAGAGGAAGGAGGTAAGTAAAGGAAAAGTATGGCCTTGCACAAAAATATGATTACGAGATCCATGGATTCTGGAGGAACACGTGCATTGCAAATTAAGAAATGATTAGAAAAATTCTTTCTCCTGCCTACAGATTTCTCTGACATTAGTCCGGAGGTCATAAACTGACAAAACATTGGTCATATTCAAGCTGTAAGTAGGTTTTATTTGATTCATAAACATCTTTAATGTGGAAAAAAAAAAGTCAACACAAATTTGACTTCCAAACACAGCCTTCTGGCTACAGCCTCTGGCTATTGCCTCCTCAACATTCACCTGGGTTGGGCATTGAACACCTGGGCTGTGCATTGAACATCCCTTTTAGACCCAGTACATGAGCCCAGGGTGTCACAGTCCTCCCCACCTACACAAGCACACAAGCTTTTATTTGAGCCCACTTTACTGCTAGTCTCTCTTAGGCTTGACTGCATTATCTCTCTTTCAGGGTGTTGATACTTGATCCAACAACATGCCTGCCCTTCAGACTTGTGAGGACACGATGCAGGAGCAACTTTCATAGCATCACAAGACATGGAGACACTGTTCTGGGGAGAGGAACATCAGCAGACCAGACTCACTGTACTGCAAACTGGCTACGTCCTGGGACACCAGTCCAGACTGAATGAATCAGACCTGGGGAAAAGAGAGAGGCAATCTTGGAAAGAGGGATGTGTGGAATCAATCATTGGTTCGGGGTGCGAAGTTTTTTAAAAGGTAGGAAGAGAGTCACCCAGGGAAGTCTAGAAAAAAGGGTTTTGGGAGAAAGATGTAAATTTGAAAACAAGCAATTTGAGAACAATGGAGAAATCCAAGGAAGCGCATCAGGTGAACATTTTAAATGATCAGATCCTTTTCTTTTAGGGTTTTTTGATTTTTTGAAAACCTTTTGAAGAAAATGTCATTAAAGTGATACTGCATTATAATATTATATAAATTTGAGTGAATGTCATTATGAATCAATATGTATATCTACCACATTAATGTCACTAACAGGCCAATTCTATCCTTTACCATATAATGGATTCTTTTTACCCAATTTGTCCTTCTCTTACCCCTTACCCTTCTGGTAACCACTAATTTGATCTTATAAAATTTACCTTTGGAGTTCTTAAGAATCATTTTCCTGTGAGGGAGAGAAGAACCCGGTGGGAGGAGCCATACCCTGAAGTCGCATTGTAACTGGTAGTGAGCACGATCCGCAACAGCACTTAGAGTACTGCAGACAAAGACTGGTGATTTTGTCATGTTCACTGCAAGTATGCATAGTCAAGACTTGCAAATCCCAGTTTCTGGAGCAAAGAATGTAACTTAAAATTACAGCCACCTGTGTCATTTTTTATTATTAAAAATATATGTGGGGCACGCTCTGGTGGTTTAGCACACCTTGGGAGTGGTTCCACATACATCCTAATGTCCCAGGTTCAAGACCCGGGGCCGGTGGGGGGAACAACCAATATGAACAATTAGGCAAAAAATAAATAAAGTGCCTCTGCCTCTCTCTTCCTGCCTGTCTACTCACCCTCATTCCTGCCTGCACCTTTCCTTAAAAAGTATGTGTGTGTGTGTGTGTGTGTGTGTGTGTGTGTGTGTGTGTGTGTGTGTGTGTGTTCACCTCCTACTTGTGGGTCATACAGAATTGTGGGTAAAGATAGAAATCAGACATTGGCAGCTCAAAGGCTGCAACTGTTCCTTTTGGTTGATCATTTGTTAGTCTGTGTTGTTTTCCACAGACCACAGCATTCCCTGTTGCTTTACATTTTATTGGTTCCCTCTTGCTGGTCTTAGCAGGAAATCATTTTGACCTTTATTAGACTAAACAAACCCTGTAGAAAACATGGGAAATATTGCACTGTGATAAGATTCGGATACATTTTCTGATATATTTTGAAAGAGTTGAAAGTTTTGGAGAATTTGAGGAAAGAGAATTGAATGTTAAAGCTGGTTCAAAAGTGAGAGAGCAGACATTGCAGAGTAAAAGTTAAGACAAGAATTTGACTGGTTCACCCTGGTGGAGTAAGGGTTGCTTGCCGTCCACGTATATTCCAAGGTCCCAAGTTCGCTTCCCAGGACCAGAGGGAACAACCAGAATGAACAACTAAATAAAATAAATAAAATGCTTCTTCCTCCTGTCTCTGCCTGCTTGCATGCTCACCTTCATTCCTTCCTGCACCTTTCCTTAAAAAAAAGAAAAAGAAGTTTTGAGAACCTCAGCTCTGGATATTGATTATTTGTGTGACTTTACCCTGTCCAAACCTCATTTTCCTTCTATGCAAAATGAGAATGTTAGAATCTATAACCAAAACAGCCAGAATCACCTGAGAAGCATGTGAGTCTTAATGCTTTTGTCCATAGTAAGTTCATCATTTCCTTATTAATTCTGTGTTAAAAGAGTTACTACATTGCTAAGTTATATTCTTTTATGAAAAATAGAAGTGAGCCCTGATGGAGTAGAGGTTAGGTCTGCCACCTTTCAGTGAACCCAGTTTATGTATATCCCTGGGACCCGAATTCATGCCCAAGGCAAGGTGAGAGGAGGGGAGCAACCAAGATGAAGAAAGAAATAAAAATGTTTCTCCCTCCTTCCTCTTCCTCCTGTTTGCATTCATTCCTTCTTGTACCTTTCCTTTAAAAAATAAGTTAAAAAAAAGAAAAATAGAGATATAATTCATAGGCATAGTGCATTTAAAAATTATTGACAAATCTTGATTTTAAACTAAGTAAGCAATATTTTTGTGACTATTTGATTAACATCTGGATTATATAGACAGGAACATTATTTTGATGGCTTACATTGACATATGATGGACACTCAATAAGTCTTTGTCCAAAGTTTGCATTAGTGTGTGAAGTTCATTATCTTCAAGATGAAATGATTCAGACACAGCAGATGTCACATACTAGCTAGGAATCCTCAAATAACATTTGAAACCTATAAAGGTGTTTGTAAATGACAAGCATGAGAGATCTGTGAGATGGATTTGATCAGCATTATCATCTAGTTTTGATGGATGAGCAAAATAAAGGAACAAAGTAAAGCAACAATGTCATATGATAAAAGGTGACAGAGCCAAAATTAGAACAGTTTCCTGACTCCCCCCCATTCTTTTTTATAAACTTTTAAATATTATAAAAATGGTTATCAGAATTTCTTAAAAATTATCTTGTAAGAATATAGCAATAGTTATAGAAACATATAATTACAAAAAGCTGTGTTCAGAGTACAGAGTCATTTAAAAAACATACACATGATGACCCCATTTTCCTTTAGGAAGTTAAAATACATGTTGATCTCTGTATGTAAGAGTCTAGATAAGATCATATACTAATATGATTATTACTATATTACTAATATTGGTTATTTCTGAATGGTGAGACTACACATTATTTTATCTTTTTAACTTTTGTATTTTCTATTTTTTTTGAAATGCACCTATTTTTTATAAGAAATTTTCAAAATATGAAAAAAAAATCTGCATTCAGTAGACATTTGTGGTGTGCCCTTGTGGCTTAGCAGGTGAGGCCACCAGACGTATTCCACATACATCCCAAGGACCCAGGTTCAAGATCCAGATGGAAAAAGGCAGCGGGTAGAAACAACCAAGATGAACAACTAAGGATTTTTTTTTTAATAGACATTTATTAAGGCCTGGGGCCTTCTCCAAAAACCAGTTTTTGGAATTCAGGGTGAGTAAAATACTCTTTATCCTCAAAAAAAAAGAAGAAAAAAAGAAAAGAAAAAGGAGCCCCCAGTTAGTAGGGAAACACAAAAGCAAATAAGTAAATAAGCAAAATAAACATACAATGATGCGACAGAAGCCATCACTCTGCTCTGAGTGGGAAGAAGCAATGAGATGCCTTAGACCACCTTGGCTGTGTAGATGCCAGGAGAGCTGGCCCCATTTCCTAGGGGTCAAGTGCAGTGATGCCTTCATGGCTGACAGAGGCCACTCTGCCCTTCACTCCCTGGTTTGCGGAGCTCCTTCCTCAGGGACCTGCATTTCTTTGGAAGGTGTACCGGAGGGCACACCACAGTGACCACCATCTTTAGGGAGGTATGCTGTGCTGGTGATCAGTGTGCTCCAACTCAATTTTTTAAAAAAAACCCTCTGAAAAAGCCAAGTTATTTGCATGATTAATTTTTTAGAATGTGAAGTTAAATCTTTAACACTGTCTGAGAGACTTCTGAGAGATTACTTCATCGAATAAGGACAACCGAGAGGGTTCACATAGTAACTGCCAATACTCCACCACAGGTTAAAAAGAACTACAGTGCTTAGAATGAAGATTGTTTTTTATTGAAAAGATGAATTTTAAAACAATTAAAGATCCCAATTGGTTAGCACCAGCATATTGGAAGAAAGCATGGGAGCAAAAGCTTTTCTTACACCTGTGAAAAAATTGAAAATAGAAAAGACCTGGGGTTTTTAAAAAAATGATAAAGCAAAAGTATGATAGGGTGCATCCCTCAGCTCAGGTGACTAAGGTGCAGGCATGTAAAGTCCATGGATCTGGGTTCAAGACCCAGGGCCGGGGTTAAAGAAAAAGAAAAAATATTACAAAGAAAAAGTTCATTAGATTCAATATCAAAACACCATCAAGTGAAGAAGGTGGTTCAATAGTTTATGATAATAACTACTATATTGTTGGAAACTATTTATATTTGTAAATATATCTTTCTAAATTGTTACTGCTTCTAAGGAAACAGCTGCAGATGGCAAATTAATAAACACAGACAGAAATTCACAAATTAAAAATAGAAGTCATTATGGTCTCCAGACCCAAATATTTTGCAAAGAAATTTTCCTGGACTTTTTGAAATCAGCACGTCTTTCAGTTATTGCAATTTTGTTAAAGCAAGAAAAAGGAATTATTCTCAGAGATGACCAATTATTCAGGGAAATGAATATCTCTAAAGGAATGTTAAGAAGGAAATTGCTTAGTATTGGAATTTTAAGTCACTAAATGGCCACCATGCAAGGAAGAAGAGGTGGCCAGTGGCCAAGCATTGTTTCATCTCTCCATGTGGTCACCTTAAACCTACAGAACAGAGCATGTGTCTACGATAAGCATACTCATTTGAGATGCAATGTGCAGCATTAATAAACAGTGATTAATAAACACATGGTAGTACATGCTCCACGACAAGAAAGTGCTCTGTTGATATTTAACTTTTCTGCCTTCTTTATTTGCGAATGTTACACATTGAACTACAAATCTAGTCTCTCTTGGTTCACATACAAAATGTTCTAGTGATTTGAATAATCTCTGTCTACACTTTACGACCTAGACATCAGGCAGGGGATTCCAGTGGCTGCTTTCCCCATGTGCCACTAAGGGAAGGAAAGGGACGAGCCATTCATTTACGCATCTATGATTTATTTCTCACAATTGCCCTAGAGGTTTGCGTTTCTCATCCAAACATTGTGTAGTTGAGGATGATGAGGTTCAGAGAAAGTGGTAAATCTCTCAAGTTTGCTGAGATAGTAGTAGAATGGCTCTAAAACCATTCTCCCTCTGTAAATTACTGACTCTTAACCGTCACCCACTCATGTATCACCTTCAGAAACTGTTATATCTAAAAGCTTTATTAAGAATTTTACTTTGATTCATTTCACTTCTAATTCAAATTTAAGACATGTATTTAAAAAGGAGATTATATTACCACTATAAAAGGAAATTCAATATCAGTGGTGATAAACAGAAGATAACTATGGAAACCTCTATGAGCAGGTATACCTCGGTGGAGAAATGGTGAAGTCAATCTCCTCTGAAGGACGCAGCCACCTGAGTCCCGGGTCTGTGGGGAAAATAACAAGTGTAAACAACTAAATGGATATAAACTAAAAATACTTCTCTCTCAAAAAAGAAAAGCAAAACAAAACTCCACAAGCAAATTCTTGTCCTTTAGTTCATTTGTGACTATTTTCATCTCAGAATTTTTAGTTTTCCCCTTCCCCTGACCCTGGGTCTCAAACCCAAGTCCTGGAATTTACATGGACTGAGGCTTAGCCACTGAGTCACAGGGATGTGCCAACCATCTCATACTTTCAAAAGACTTCTTTCTGACTTTGGTGGCCCTCAATGGTTTTTGTTACCCTCCGGCCCCATCTCCAATCCGCCCCAATCCTCTCTGAGAACTGAGGCCTACTTCTCAAATACTTTTGAAGGGTATATGTCTCCAAGCTTGGCCAAAGAGACCCACCTCCAGGAAAAGAAATCATAACCACAGATACTCCATAAGTAGGCACACTTTGGGAAACTCCAAAACAAGCTGCTTCTCCCTTCCCTCGAACCAAAAATACTAATTCCAAATACTGCTGAGGAATCTAAATACAAATAATGAGGTTCTGCCCTAGTCATTGAGTAAGGACTGAAAAAACACAAAAGACTAATGTATTCTTTTTAGTAGATGACATTTTTCTCCTGAAGTTCTCCAGGGTGACATTTATCTATTTTTAGAGCCCTCCAGCTAGCAAACTGAACTGGGGCATGATTGATCCATTCATTTATGGTCTCTTTAGTTGGAGGCCATTGCTACAGTTCAATCAATTGTGTCATGAACTAAACTATTTGTTATGGCCAGCAACACAAACGGGTTAGTGGTGCCTTTGGCTTTTATTTTGCAGGCAGTCATCATCTCTCTGCTTCCATTCAGAGTGGAAAGAGGAAATTTCCTTGTATCTGCAATGAATTTTCTTTCTTTCTTTCTCTTTTTAATGGAAAAGTGCAAGCAGGAATGAAGGTGAATAGGCAGGAAGGAAGAAAGAGAAAGGAGCAGAAAGCATTTTATTCATTCATTTTAGTTGTTCATCTGGATTGTTCCCCTCACGCCCATGACGGCTAATCTGTGTCTTTGGGACGTGGGTGGATTGTATTCAGCCCCAAATGGTGAAACTACGTGTGCAGGGCGTGCCATGTATTTTCTTCATAACATAGATAACTAAATATGGATTCTCTGACTGAAAACCTCTTTGGGTGATGACATTTTGTTGCTAGAGAAAACCTGTTCCATTCAGATATGCAAATGTCTAACTCCTGTTCTATGGGCCTGTGCCCTGTTTAAAGAGTTCCTTAGATTGCATCCCAAGGGAATATTCCTTTCAGGTCAGCTACATTTTCAAGTTTCTTGGTTTTTGCATAAGTCATTTTTTTTCCCCTTATGTAGAATCTGATTAGAGTTAAATTTTAAAAGATACTTTGTAAGTATCAGGAAAGCAAAGATTCCAAGAGAACAAGACCACAATTGGGGGTGGGGAGGGTTGAGCTCAAAGTGGGCTAAGGCTGAGGAAGGAGCTCTGCAGGAGACTGGAAGACAGAGAAACACTAAACCCCAGGTAAAAGTAGTCAGTTTTACTATGGTTATTGCCCAAGATGTTGTGAACATGTTAGTCACTATAAACAAAACAAAATAGTCTATTTTCCATGACTAAGTCTCGCTGGATAATTTCTAACTAGTTGATCGTTCTGTGCAGATTTAAATTTTTGGAGAGATTTGAAAAAAAAATAATCCCATTGGGACATGGGATTATTCATAACAAAATAGTCTATTTTCCATGACTAAGTCTCGCTGGATAATTTCTAACTAGTTGATCGTTCTGTGCAGATTTAAATTTTTGGAGAGATTTGAAAAAAAAATAATCCCATTGGGACATGGGGTGAGGAAAGTTGCTAAAGAGGAAAAACCATGATATTTTATAATTCATGACATCAATCAAAGCTAAATGTGAGCAAGTGTTGAGTAAGAGCAGTAGGAATTGTTTGAAAGACTCGTCTCTCAAGAAGGCAGAAGAGAAGCGGTCGAGGCATTGTTTAGGTGGACAGTGCTCAAATTGCAAAGGATCAGTGTGCAAGCTACATAGACATGATAGAAAGAGCTGCTTATTGACCATGAGATAACAGCAACTTAGACTATGCTTTGGAAATAATAACGGGAAAATGTTGTCAAAGGGCCTTTAATTTGGAAACTCAAAAAAGTTTTAACTATCCAGAAAACAGAAAAGAATATTTTAATTTTTTTAACAGTTGATTCCATACTTTTGTTTCAAGTGTCATTGTAAATACATTTATTACACTTAAATTTAGATTATGAAAGTACTCACTAGCTAACATCCCCAGTATAAAACTTTCCTCCAGTTTAATCAGTGATTTTTTCTTGAACTTTCTGAATGTTTCCGATGTCCTGACACTATTCTTAGATGAAACCAACCCCTCTTTGTAATGCTCAGACTTTGCCATATTTCTCTGAATTTCATGAAGTGAGTAATTACAAAGCCTAAAACATGTTTCAGTTATTAGATCCCTAGCTAACCCCTGGCCTCAGGGTATTCCTACCTGAAGTCCTGTTCCAAACGCATTAATCACCACAGGTTGTAATTACATTGGCTCTTTTCTACCCCAGAGCTGGTGGGTCAGAAAGAGGTGTTGGGTCTTTTTCTTTTTTTAAAGGAAAGGTGCAGGCAGGAATGAAAGCAAGCAGACAGGCAGGAAAAGAGAAGAGGAAGAAGCACTCCATTTTCTTCCAGTTGTTTATCATTGGTTATTTCCCTGATCCTGGGTCTTTTTTTTTTTTTTTTTTTTTCAGGAAAGGTGCAGACAGGAATAAAGGTGAGCCCAGACAGGTAGGTAGAGAGATTTTTTTATTTAGTTGTTCATCTTGGCTATGCCAGCCAGTCCTGGGACGCAAACCTGGGACCTTGGGATGTGCCTAGCTTTACCCATAGGCCACCGGGGCATGCCAGTATTAGGTGTTTTTACAGCATGGAGTTCAGTTTTGTTGCTTGGTCCATTCTCACTCCTCTTTGTTCCCTTCCCTACTCCCTCCCTTTCAGGATCAGCAATGACCTAACCTATGGTGCCTTTCATTTTCTCTGCTGAGCAGTTTAGGACTCTGTTCCCAAATTCAGACCCAGAACTTCCAAACTACTTGCCAGCACCAGACTGATTCATCTTTGAGGCAAGGGGTAGCCCTCTCCAGCTTGTCCAAGGTGAGGGTGTTTAATTCATTCACTTTCTACAGAAAATATTGAAATTCTGATAAAAAGTACACATGTAAACATAGTTGTAAATGCTCACAAACCTTTCTTGTTCAGTCCTGAAGGCTGAAAAAAAAAAATGCCTGCAACACACAGTGAGGCCTCCGCCTGCAAATGTAAACATTTCCTTGTCTGTATTTCTCGTTTGTTTGAAAAACTGTAAGGAGGGCAGAAATGACCTGTTTTCTTTCACCCTTCAAGGGTCTCTGACTTGGGCCTTGTAAATTAGGACTGACAAAAGGCAGAATAACAAGAGAAAAGTACACACATTTACTTGATATCGTGACAAAGGAGTCTTCTTCATAAGGAAAAGCTAAAGAAACTTAACCTTGAGAGTTTTTATATTAGGACTGGTGAAGAGTGGCAAGTCATGGAAGGATTTATTACTCAGAGAAACTTAGCAAAGCCTGTTCATTTGGATTTCTGTCCAGGTTTTAGAGATAAAGAGTGTCCCTTTTCTCTGGGTACAGAAAAGTCACCTCTCAGAGGAGGGCCATATATCTGATTCAGGAAATATTCAGACAGTCCTTCCTAAATCTACTGTTTCTTGAATCCCTTCAGCTTAAAATATTCAATATGCCAAGGTAGCACATTTGAGGGTGGCATGTTCTGAACCCATCAACTCTAAAGATACTTTTGCTTAAACCAAAATTTCTGAATGTCCACTATATTCTAAATAATTTTTCCATGGAAATAATAGACTTAATATTGCTTGGGTTTCAGAATCAGCTCAATAAGGCCTTTTCACCTAACGTGGAACTAACCTACAACAAGTGGGCAAGTCATATTTCTTTGAGCCTTGGGAATAGGAGGCCATGTGATAAGAGAGGAAGGGAGGAGAAGGAGGAAGAATGGAACTTTCTCTCCCTACTGTAGGAACTGACAAGTTTTAGGATCAATGATTAGTAAATACTTATTATTTTCATATTGTTAGGGGCTAGCACTATTCCTAACACTTCACATAAAGAGACTCATTTCAGCAGATAGCTTTTGGTCTATGTTGTCACCCATCTCTCTCCTGTATCCCTTCTAGTGCCTTTTCCACATACCGAGATCACAGCTGCCCTATGCTCTCTGCTCTGACTCTTGTCCTGGACACTTCACATTCTGAGGGGTTTCATGCCACCAAATCCCCAATTCTCTACCCTCTTTCCTCAAAATCCCCTTAATATCTTAGGTACTAGGAAAAAAGTTTCCAGACATGCTTTTTTATAAAAGCTGATACCTTGATGAGGATGTTCCCTGGTGGCCTAATGATTAGTCTGGTGGCACCGTCTAGGTACATCCCAAGGTCCCCGTGTTCAAGACCCAGACCTGAGAAACAACTAAGATGAACAACTATACAAAAAATTTTAAAAAGTGCTTCTTCATTTTCTCTCTTTCTGCCTACTCACCTTCATTCCACCTGCACCTTTCCTTAAAAAAAAAAAGGATACCTCATCAATCAAAGGTGTTTCGGGTGGTATTTCAGACAGGAGGGTCTGACAGTGAGAACACATATGGGGATTCCAGGTTACTGGATGGAAGTGTTGGCTTTTCTGAAGAGACAGTCCATAGAGGCCACACTTAGAACTGTGTTGTTGTTTCTTTTTTTTACAAAATCTTCCTTCTCTACATCTGAACATGAGAGAAACAGTGTGAAAATGGCAGCAAAGATAAATCAGCACACTCAGCTTCTCTTAAGTTCTATAGACTATACCAAGATGGGGCAGTGATGCTGTGAAAAGAACAGGAATCTTCTTTGGGTTCACATTTCCTATTGTTATGTTAATGTGCTAACCCATATCTACTGATTAAGTGATCTGTGTGAATATTAATTTACATTGACCCCTTTTTAGGCAAGGTCTAAGTAAAAAAGAAAGCCTTAAAAATTCATTTCTGCATGCCTTGTTGGAGAGGTATTTGGGCACAGTCCACATATATGCCAAAGATCCAGGTTCAAGTCCAGGGGCAGTGGGAACAACCAAGATGAACAACTAAATAAAATAAATAAAAATGCTTCTTTAGCCTCTCTCTTCCTCCCTTCCTGCTCTCCTTCATTCCTGACTGTAACTTTAAAAAAAAAATTGGCATGTCTTGGTGGTGTAGCAGTTACGTCAATTGCTGCTTTAAAGGAGCACAGGCCACATACCCCTGGGTTCGAGTCTGGGGTCCAGGAAGAGACGACCAGTGTGAACAACTAAATGAAAAAATGAAATAAAGTGCTTCTCCCTCCTCTCTCTTCCTGCCTACCTACCTAGTCATTTTCATTCCTGCCTGCACCTTTTCTTTGGAAAAAAAATTAATTTCAAGAACTCTTAGTCCATTATGATATTTTGGGCTGATGGTAAACTAAAGTCTTCAAAATTAAGATACGTTGGTTTTTCTTAGTCATCTTTTGGCTATAACTTTCTGAACTAAGAATTAATTCTTTCACTAAGGCATGATATTTGCTTGTCATTCTTAGCTTCTATACAGCAGCTTAAGACCCTATTAATCTTTGTCTTCTCCAAATTAATATTGCAGATGCCAAAAGCAATGACATCATTTCAACTCAGTTTCCATTTTTATTAGAGGAAACTTGCTCTATGTACTTTCCAGAGGAATTTTTTAAATTGGATTTCTATTGGAAGGGAAACAAATTCAAAAATTATTAGGTACTTGCTGATAGCTTAATGTTTCTGCCTCTTAATTACTTTTGTGTTTTTTCAAACATGTTGATTACTAAGTTATGTGCAATGAAACATCAGTGCATAATAGAGTTGCTAACTAATGATCACAGGTTTACTTTCCGAGGTTCTTCATAGTAACTAAGCCAGACCAATCTCCTGCTCAGGTTATGCTGTTATGGCTGAGCCTCCAGATGGTGAGAAGACTGACAGACGAGCACTCAAAGGTAGAGAAAATAGCACTTTATTGCAAGCACCAGTGCTGGTCCAGGGGTATTGTTACCCAAAACTAAACAATGCGGAGGTGGGGGTGTTTAGCGGAGCTCCTTTTATACTCTGAGGTAAAGATTCATCTCCTTGGCTATGTGTGGTTTCTATTGGCAACTCTTATCAGTTATGTACAGCTGCAGAGTGGGGAGGCTGTGCTTGCTTGTCCTTGGTCATGATAACAGGACATAGCTACAGCCTCCATAGCACTGTGGAAATTTCCTGGCAGACTAACTTTTGCGTGGGGTCAGGAAAAGGTCTTCTACCCCAATGCCACTATTCATTTGCCTTTAGTGTTCTTCGACAATTATATTTGTGTTGTTTTTGTATAATCTTTCTTTCCTATTCAACTGTGGATCATCTGAGGAAATTTCTGTCGTATCACCACCATATTGTATATACCTGTATGATCACAACTAGTGGAACAGAATAGTCATTACAGATACAACAATGATATTTTGAGTGAACAAATGACATCAACAATAACCTGAGGTAAGTTCATTGTGATAGCTGAGCAATGAATTTGGCAAAGTTTCTTGGTGGTTAAGGTCCAAATGGAAACAAATTGGACATCTGTTCTAACAAAAAATGGCCTTCATATGAAGAGATGATTTTCCTTGAACCAAACTGGAAGGTACCAAGGGACAGAAATGGCCACATCATTTTGGTTGCAGAACAACCAAATACTATTTGATTTAGTGGTTTCATGGAGACTCCCTCAAATTTTATGTTACATTTAGCCAATGTGAATGCTTTTGTAGATAACAGATTACATGGCCTAAACACATTGATCAGTTAACCAAGACAGAATATACATTGCTGCTTAACTGTTCATATTTTGGAGTCAGGAAGATCTGGGCTTGCACGCTGGTACCATACACAGCTCTGTGGACTGGGCAATGTCCTTACTTCCCTTGAACCTTAGTTTCCATATCTGTCAGATGTAGCAATAATCCCTACTCATAACTTTATTGTGCAAATTCAATGAGATCCTTCTGACAGAGTAAATGGCCAATAAATGATAGCAAGTATCGTTAGCTAACAATACTGAAATTTCTCCCAGTCTTAAGGTTTTCAATAAGCATTATGAAGTGATATCTCAATTAAAAAAAATGCTTTTAAAGGAAAGGTTCAGGCAGGAATGAAGGCAAGTAGACAGGCAGGCAGAAAGAGAGAGAAGAAAGAAGAACTTTATTTTCATTAGGTTGTTCACAGTGGTTATCTCCCCTGGACCTGTGACTTGAACCCAGGGGTAAGTGGCCTGGCTCCTTTGAAGGTGATAATTAACCTAATCGCTACTCCACCAGGGCACACTTCAATTAATTCTTGACTGAATTTTTCCAGTAAGGGTAAGAAATGAAGAAATTTTATGTTGATGGTTGAGGGAAAATCATGTTTTAGATACCATGTCATAGGGAGCAAATCTGTTGCGTTAAGAAAGAAAAAGACGCCAGCTCATATTCTAATCCAGACAGAACTTCGGTGCATTGAAATTGAGGGGAAGTGCAGATAGCAAGAGTGTTTGTGGACGTAATCAATCTCTTTATCAAAAATGTAAGTAAGTACTTGATTGAAGTTCCCAAGTACTATAGCATAGAAAAAGAAAGGGCGGTAAAACATCATATCATCCTGGTAAGTCAAGTAAACTGCATCTCCTGAGCTGAATTAATTCAGGTACTTTTGGTTTTGACTAAGAGTTCCGGTAAAATGTCACGAATTACCTGAAGATCACAACACTTTCAGTTTAGGTGGAAAGAATGACAAGGTCTTGACATCAATAATCAATAGGTATGGTTGTTTTCCAGGATGTCTTTTGCTACAGGAAACAGTAATGTCAGAGGAATGCTCATCCTATTTTCTGTAGCAGGAAAGCATTTATTCTAACCACCAAATTTTAATTAGTCACTTAAATGAAATGAATCCGTGATGTAGTTTTTATTCCTAGCTGTATTCTCAATATGATGGGATAAAGCATCATTGTGATAATGAAGGAAAATATTTCTAAAACTTGCAAATTGATTATGGAAGAAAGCTAACTTAGTTCAAAACACTGATAGTGATACAGTTTAGGACTAAGTATAGATCACACCTTGATTCCATTAAGGTTATACCTATATGATTCATTAGCGTAAACAGCTTAGCAATTTTATTTGCTATAATGCATAAAAAACAGGAAATAAATCCTAATTCTTACAGAGTTTTCCAGGGTCTCTTTTTTTTCCCTTCCAATATAAACAATTGATTAGATCATCTAGAGCTAAGCTGTATAATTCAGTAGTCCCAGGCACAGGTAGCTATCTAAATTTAAACGAATTGAAATAAAATACAATTAAAATGTCTGTTCCTTAGTCACACTAGCCATATTTCAAGTGTTCAAGGGTTTCTATGTGATTAGTAACTGTCATATCAAATAGTGCATATAGAATGTTCAATCACTTTGGAAAACTTTATTGGATAGTACTCTTCTAAAGTGATTAAAATTATGGCTGTCCATTTGGGATAAATTCTAGAACCTTACAAAATACAAAGATCATTTTAAGGTGGTAGTGTTAAAGGAAGGAATTTGTCCGACTATCAACGGGAATTTATATTTTTCTTTTTCCTCTTGTGAATATCACATCATTAGTAATTCTTTGCTGACAGCTGAAAAATGTTTTTCATTCCAAAAATAATTCTGTTACCAAGGTTCTACTAAGCACAGGATTTCTTATTAAAACTACGAAATACTTCCCTCAGTTCCATGAAGGAGGTATTATTATTTTCAAAATGCAGTTGGAGAAAGTAAAGTTCAGAGTGATTAATTTACTTATCCCAAATCATTCAGTTGGTATGGGGAAAATAAGACTTTAAACAATAATTCCAGAGTCCTATACCCTGTTCACCACACCATACAGACTCTTATTTAGAAAACAATCGTAGTAGTGCTTCCCGGACATAAGCCACTTTAGAATCTGGAGCCACAGTCACATGTGGTAGTTGTGTGACTTTGAGGGAACAACTGAACCTCTTGGTGCCTCAGTTTCCTCATTTATGAAACAGGATTGTTAACAATAGTAGTTATCTCAAAAGTTTGTAAAAATTAGTTAGGCATATATGAAGCATTTAAAACGGTGCCTGGCAGATGGTACAAGCTGAGTCAATGTTTGCTAGTATTATCTAATTCAGTTTTTTAAAAAGAAATTGAGAAAAGAGTTTTTTGTTTCAATGATTAATGATTTATAAGCAAATGTGGAAAATTCTTTTTAAATGGTATCTGTTTTTCAAGATCTCAAAGGGATCAGATGACTAGAACTTGCCTCATTTCCACCACCAAAAGCTAGGTATGGAGGGCATCAGCTGATGTCACGAATCTACTGATGTGTCACAAAAGGTGAAATGTTTTTTAAAAGTCTAAACACAATAGCAAAGATCCTCAGAGGTTAGGAGGTTTAGCCACAGCCCGGAGAGTCTACTTTTGCTTCCCCTATTTTTCGGAGAATGCAAGAGAGGGGCAACAGATGGGGATCTTTAGGCAGAAGAATATTATCAGATAAGGAGCCATGTGAGAACTGCGTGTCAAACATAGACCTTACTTAGGGTCATTAATTTTGCAGTTCTGATCTCAGAAGACTAAGAGATCCTTTCTCACTGGCTCATAAGAGATAGGACTCATAATTCATAAAGGGAACTTGATGTGTTTCTAGGGCAAATTTTTCATGAACTGGTACAGAATATATATGTCTATTTATACATATACACATATACATACATATATAAAATCTAAGCACTCCTTTACCACTCAAAAGAGAAGACTGTGCTTTTGGCCAAAAAAAGAAAATTGGAACAAACTATGCACCATTCTAACAGCAACACACACACACACACACACACACACACACACACACACGTAATAGCAAAATCCCAAGCCTCAGGGAAGAGGATTTTGAATCATTTAACTAGACATAGGAAGCAAATCAAATTCCAATGCCAGGAAAATAACCACACACACAAAGAAAAGCAGAGCATACAAAACAAAATAAATATCCGGATCTCCTCCTTTCCTTCTCCTTAGATGTCTTGTAGCAGTGACCTTCTGGAGTCAGTTATATTGTCCAAATCTTAGAATAAATCTGAGGGAGGGGGTGGATTTCAGACTAGGTGACGTGGAATAGCTTCTCACAGTAGGTACTTGTAGGAGAGAGGAATTCAGAAAGTGAGGCTCTTTTGGCAAATCTAAAGCTTATTTCATATTCATGGAGGGCGATTCCCTAGTCTGCCATCCCTTCTGCAGACCTAGATGCCAAAGGCAGGAAGACAGGATGACAGAACAAAAAACATCAGTTAATAATAGCAAAGGAACTGTTTAAGATCAGACAGTCTCATTTCATTTATTAAGTCAAACAGGATTCAGGAATAAAAAGCAAATTACATTTCCTCCTTATTGCTCTTTCAACTTTCTCAAAATTCTTATTTTTTAAAATTAAGTTTCTATTTTACTGTTTCTACTTTTTTCTCTCTAAATTATTGATCTGTATTTTGCTTATTAAAGAAAACATTATACATTTTTAAGCACTTGATGTGCGTCAGACACAATGCGAGCCATCTCAGTCTAGTTTCAGATCACATCACAAAAACAAGATTGTAAGCACACATCTCTCCACCCTTAACCAGGCTACTACTCTGCCCTGTGTGTAGTATATGGTCCATTAGCGTGTATCTACTGTCACCTCACCCTTGTACTAGCCTCACTGAAACCTTCTCTCTGAAGAAGAAGAAAAATCTTGCTTTTGAAGGTTTTCCTTTTGAATTCTGTCAGTCTGAGGCCCCTCCCTATCATTTTCAGTTCAAACAGGACTCTCATCCTCTAGACACGCGCACACACACTTTGATTTTAGTCTCCACCTAAAATTCCTTTATAGGACGCAGCTACTTCTGATATATATGCCTGCAGAAGGCTGAAAGTGGATGGGGGGCAGGTCTCACATCTTTTATTGTCTTGAACTTATTTTCCCCTGCATGCCTTTGAATCCTATTTAGCTGTTTCAGATTTTGTCTAAAGTTTCGGGTTACTTAAAGAAATTATAGGATTCAGGGGAAATAATTTAAAATTGCATATTAAATATAACTTTTCCAGCATGCCTTGGTAGAATAGTGGTTAGGTCAATCACCTTGGAAGGAGCAGGCCACATACCTCTGGGTTCAAGTGTGGGTTCTGGGGGTGGTGGGGAAACAACCAGTGTGAACAACTGAATAAAAATAAAATAAAATGCTTCCTCCCTCTTTGTCATCCTTCCTGCCTGCCTACTCACCTTTATTCTTATCTGCACCTTTACTTAAAAAAACAAAACAAAAAAAACCAAAACAACTTTTCCCATAGTTTAGAGCAGAGTTTGGCAAACTTTTTCTATAAATAGTTTAGACTGCAAATAGTCGGTTTCTCTTTTTTCTTTTTTTCAGGAAAGGTATAGGTAGGAATGAAGGCAAGTAGGCTGGCAGACATACGGGAAGAGAGACAAGAAAGAAGCACTTTACTTTTATTTAGTTGTTCATACTGATTGTTTCCTCCTGGACCTGAGACTTGGGACTGGAACCCAGGGGCAGGTGGCCTGCACTCCTTTAGAGGAGATTGACCTAATGATATTCCACTGGGGCGTGGTAATAAGTCTATTTCATTTGCAACAATTCAATTCTGTCATTGTAGGCAAAACAGCTATAGATGATATGCAAACAAATGAGCTTAGCTGTGTTCTACTAAAATTTCATTTACAAAAATAAGCATTGGGTTGGTTTGCTCTGTGGGCTATAGTTTCCTGATCCCTGGGCTTGTCCAGTGCTATCCAATAGAAATGCAATGAAAGTCACAAACATCATTTTGAAGTTTTTAGTAGCCACATTAACATTTTCTTTTTTTAAAGAAAGGGGCAGACAGGAGAATCACCTAGCAATCTAAACTCTGAAGGGCAGTCAGGATATGTGTGCGTATTCCAGTACAGGTGAGGTTTCCCTCTAGAATGAACTGTAGGCAGAAGAGAGGAAGACAACACATTCTATTTATTTTTATTTATTACTTACCTTGGTTGCTCTATCTATCCTGGGATGAGAATCCTGGTCCTTGTGATGTATGTGGACTGCACTTCCAACAGAGGCAGTTGATCAAACCCACTACTGCCACCAGGGCACACCCACCATCCTTTTTTTTTTTAATCTTTCTTTTGTCCAATTATCTAGAGAATAATTATAGGACCTGGAGTATCCTCTCTCTTTCTCTTAGTCTCTCTGTGTCTGTTTCCATTGCTGTCTTTCCTGTATAAGCACGAAGACATAAATCACAAATACTGCCACCCACCCTAGCACCCCTCATGCCCACTCCACACATGAAGATAAAAATTAGTTCTCCAAGGTGATACTATCTAGGAAATTTGGAAGGTGGAAGAGAAACCCTTTCCCCTGATTTCTCATAATTTGCAATGTTGCTTCACTTTGGACTCATTATTTCACTGTAGTAAAGAGTAGTTTTGTCACCGTGGGTTGAGGAGGTTTCTCTGTAAAGACGGAGAAGGAACTTCAGTCAGAGTCCCCAGGTTCTTTTGATCAATCACAAGAAATAATTCAAGGAGAGTCTGAAATGGGCACAGAAGTAGAAAGATTTATTAAAAAGGGGAAATCCACACTCAGGGTTAAGTGTGGATGTGCTCTGCAATGAGTCATGTGGGGCTATGTTGAAGTGGATCTTGATAAAGGGCTGGACTTACGACTTATTCATGAGACTGGAGGGGTAGGTGGGGGTTCATTGGGCTTCCTCCAGGAAAGGGAGATTTCTCTGTCCCTGAGTGTCCTGCTTTTCTTCCTCACTGGGGTGCCTGGAAGCATTATGCCCACTGCATTATAAGTAAAAGGGGAGTCTGCTGTGGTAATTCTATTGTAATAGTTCAGGTTTCATGATAACTAGGTTGGAAATCTGTTTCAGGTCATCTTAGTAACTTTATAGATTAGTTTGGCCAGCAACTGGTCTCTGACGGTTTCTAAATCAGTAAACAGTCAACAGGCCAGAGCCGCATTCTTCTGTCTGCCAGTGATTTATGGCCGCTAGCTAGCCTTCCTTGTCTTATTACCTCTCAATTTCCAGCTTTGTCTTCTTAGGTTCATCAAAAATAAGAAGTTGGTTCATCATGGAGTCACTTACTTCCCATGATCATACGTCTAAAGACACATCTGAACATTTTCTTTTAAAGGAAAGGTACAGGCAGGAAGGAAGCTGAGAAGGCAGGCAGGCAGGAAGAGAGAAGAGGAAGAAGCATTTTATATTTTTTGTTTATTTAGTTGTTCACACTTGTTGTTTCCCCCAGACCTGGGACTGCCACTTCACCAGGGTGCGTGTGAAAATTGTTTTCTTAGATTTCTGAAATTGCTCTGGGTGTTGGATGAAGCCAGACTGCAGTAACAGATCCAATAAACACTACTGCAGCTTTGAGAATATATTTTATTTCTCTGTCATGTCATCATTATTATGAGGGTGGTCCAGGACAATAATGCAGCTGTGCTGGTGGGGTTATTTAGAAACTCAAGTTCCTTTATTAGATACTCCAATACTTTCTGGGGCCTGTCTTCATCTGCATTATTTGAAGACCTTTAGCCTCCAAACCAAGCCCTAAGCTGGAAAGATAATGCGTCCAAGGACAAGATATCAAGTGTCTTAAAACCCAAGCCTGCGTGTGCGTTGGTGGCCTAGCTGTCTAGCATACCTGAGCAGTCCCACATACATCCCGGGGTCCTGGGTTCAAGACCTGGGACTGGGGGGAACAACCAATGTGAATAAGTAAATAAAAAGTAAATAAAGCTCTTCCTCCTCCTCTCTCTTCCTACCTGCTTGACTACTCACCTTCATTCTTGCCTGTACCTTTCCTTTAAAAAAAAACCACATACACACAAAAAGAAAAACACCCCAAACCAGTGGAGCTCCACCTTGGTGGAGCAGTAGTTATGTTGATAGCCTCCAAAGGACACAAGCGGTATGGCCCTGGGTTCAAGTCTCAGCTCCAGAGGGAAGAAAGCCGTGTGAACAGTTACAATGGAAATAAAATAAAATGCTTCTTCCTCCTCTCTCTTTCTGTCTGCCTAGTCACCTTCACTCCTGCCTGCACCTTTCTTTAAACAAAAACAAAACAAGTATATAACCATTTCTGTTCATGTTATCAAAAATGCTTGATAACACCTTGTGATATTGTGACTTAGAAAAATATATACTGATTATTACATATCTGGTCTTTATCCACAATTTAGACTCACTGCTTCCCAAGATGTTGGGATTTCCTAAGGATAGAGAATGATAAAAGTGTCTTTTACTACATTAAAAGTGTGACTTTCTGGGAAGCACCCAAGTTTGGCAGCTGGTTGCCAAGGAAACCAAGCACATGAATAAAGAGTTGGCATTTCCAGTCCCTGCCCTGACCTCTAAGGAGAGGAGAGGGGCTGGAAGTCGAGTTCAATCCCCAATGGATAGTGATCTGGAAAGACCAGCACCCCTGAAGAGGGCTTGGAAACTTCATGCCTTTCCCCATATCTTGCTCCATGCATCTCTTCTACCTGGCTCTTCCTGAGTTCTGTGTGCCATTCTAGCAAATTTACTGAACCTGAGCAAGGTATTGGGGAACATCATTGACAGCTGAGCAGAAGCACAAGTAACCCTCTGGGTTTGCAGTTGTTTGGACAATCTGCTGGTGTTCAAGAATTGCTTGTTGGTATGGAAAGCCTCTGAATATACATCCCTATTGGAATTAATCTCAGAGGCTCCATATACCTACGTCAATATGTGGAAAGCTGGGCAAGAGGTGCTTGGAGGGAAGCCACCTACTCAGGAAGGAGAATGAATTTTAGTGGGTAAATGACAGTCTCCAACAAGAGGTCTTCTTCCTCTACTGACCAAATCAATTTCAACTTCATTATCTTCTTTTTTTTCCTTCACCTCTGATCTGGGCTCTTAAATCCAGGTCCCCAGCTTTCATAGCCTGTGCCTTAGACCCCTGAGTCACTGAAGGGGGCAACTTTGTTATCTGAGATAATTATTTAAATAATCTGCAGGATAGAAATTGTTTTTCCCATTTCACAGATGAGGAAATAGAAGTATAGGTTATGTATTTTCATAGACTATTGTTCCTTTCAGCACATTCTTCCTTTTATTAAGTTTATTTGGGATATATTCTCACCTTAAGACCTTAAAATGATGTCCTCAGCATTATAAAATTCAATGTGTAAACATTGCTTAATAAAACTCTGCAAAGTGAAGTAATGCTGAACATGTTTATGTGCTGCTGGTAGAAACTAAAAAAAAAAAAAGAAGGAAACTTCTTGCTATACAGGTATATTAGTTTAGTTAGAGTGCTACCGAGTTTGCTGCTTCCTGCCCTGAATCCCAATACCTAAGAAGGGACACAGGTATATTATTATCAAGAGGCAGGTACTAATCCAGGAGGTGGGAGAACTGCCCTACTCAGATACACTTCACCCACTGAAGCAGGTATAGAGGTTATACAGACAAAATATACATGCAGGGGGTGGCAATGTGTGGGGTGGGGAGGTATTTGGGGAATTCTGCAGCTGTTGGTGATGGCAGATAGTGTAGTACTGACAGAGGGTCTGCTAGTTTATCAGGCCAGTCACAAGTCTTGCTGCTTGAAGAAAAGCATTTCAGACCAATTCATGCTTTGTTTCCCCCACTTTAGTTTATCTGTAACAGATTATATGTTAATGCAAGGTCACAGACTCCTGAATTTTGCTGGAGAGCTAATTTGACTGGGTCCAGCTTTATTGCCCTGGTACAAGAGCTAGAGTTTTAAAATCAAGCTGCTTCAGACAGCTACTAGGGGACAACAAGGATGGCTGCTAATTTCTCCGATGATGCTGAGCCACAGCATCGTTTGTGTTTTACTGGCTTATTAATATAGCAGTTAAAATCCAAACTAGTAAAAAAAAAACCCAACATTTTAATGGTTCAGTCAAATGGTTTATACACATGAGTGCCACTTGTGAAGAAGATAAAGCTTTTGATAGGCAAGTGAGTCCTTAGATTAGAACAAGAAAAAGGAAGAAAACTAATACTTACTGAGCCCATTGTGTAACAGGCACTTTATATAATCCTCACAAAACCCTATTAGATGAAGAGTACATAACTATTTGCGCATTCAGAAGGAGGTTGCTGGGGAGCAAAATCTTGTCCTTCACCCTCTTAGGTTCATTGATTGGCGGCTGGAGAATTAAACTAACAAAAACAGATTAGCAAGAGAATAGGCACAGCATTTTTATTAATATTTATGTGCACAGGAGAGCACAGAAAATAAGTAGAACTCAAGGAAGTGGTTATACTTGGGAGCTTTTATGTTCTTAACAAAGGAAGGAGGGTCTGGGCTTTCAGGGATGATAAATTATGGGGAAGTGACTATGAGATACATAGGGCAACTAATGGAAGATATGGGCCAATTTAGTAAGGACTGCTTATGCAAACTCATCTTGGTGTTGACCTCTGATCTTTGGTGACAAGAACTATTCTTCTCTGCTTAACATAGGCGGTGTCTGGGGTGCACCATCCTCAAAGGAAAATTTATATCTTTCTTCTGGGCAGACAGAGTTGGGCAGAGAACTCTTCCTGTATCTGCTGGTTTTCAATTGTCATCACCTCAAAATAATCCTAAAGTCCAATGTCCCGATAGCTCAGGTGGCTAAGACACAAGCTATGAAAAACATGAACCCAGGTTCAAGACTCAGGGCCAGAAAAAAAAAAAAAAAAGGAAGCCAATGCTTTTATGATGATAACAGCAGAGGGAGGAAAAAGAATTAAAAAAAAAAAGTGATCTTCATGCCAAAATGGCATATTTTGGAGTAGCATAATCTAATCTTCAAGGTTCAGAAAGATTAAATTATTTGTCCAGATTTACTCAAGTAGTGAGTGGACAACTTTGAGATTTAAATCTATCTCTGTTAGCCTCTAAAGCATCTGATTTGTGAATGTAAACATTCAGAAAAACAGTCTGATTTCCCTGTTTTATTTAAGATTATTGAAATAATAGTTTCATCCTAAATGATACTGTAATTTTTACTATATCATTATTGCTAATTTAAAAAGCTTTCATGAAATATTTCATTTGATCCTCTAGGCAGTAGAAAGGTAGAACTTGCTAAACTGGTTTCATAGATGTGGAAACTACATTACCAAGAATTTAGAAACTTGACCCTGGCCTAGCAACATTGGTAATATTGCTGCAACCAAGTTCTAGCTCTCCCGAATCCCAGCAAAGCCTTTGTTGGCTGTTTCATTATTGCCTCTTTCCTAACTGCCCACTCCATGAATTTAAATGGAGTTATTCGTTTAACCACAGACCTCTGGAACTTAGAGTCTCAGGGTACTTTGAAAGTCACTGTTCTGTGATCCTCTGACCCGGGTTTGATGCAAGTTTAGTCATGCACTAGCTATGTGCAAATAGGACCTACCTTGAGGATTATCTTGAAAGAAGAGGAGATAGCAGGGAATAGGAGAGAGGTCCCACCATTTTCCTTGCCTCAGGCTACAGGGCAGAAGCATCTCCACTAGAGAAAGAGAAACCTGCTTTACTCTGCTCTTTCCACTGTTTCTCCCCAGGGCAGAAGGCCTGATATATCAGAACTGAGAGTTTAAGAGAAAGATTGAGGCAAGCAAAGCCTACTCTTTGGGTTCATTCTGCCTTGCTGTAGGGTGTCTGCTGGGAGGCCCGTGTCATTCTAAAGTGAAGTGTGAGCAAACCCAGGCTACTGCAGATAAAAAGCCAAGTTCCTCAATTAACCTATCTGTAAGAAAATCATCTTGTTGATTCCCATCTACCTGCCTCCTACTTCTCTCTTTCAATTGGTTCTAAACTCAGGCTGGACATTTTTGTTTGTTTGTTTTTTTAAACAGGCTCTCTCAAACCCAATACATAATTTTCATTACCTTCCTTATTCAAAGAAAGGTGTCCAAATTCACAGTAAAATTATCATTGAGCAAAGTTATATGTAATGCTTGATGTGCAAACCATGTTTAACTTCTAGGTGTGAAAAAAAAACTTTGATGTGAGTGTTCATCTGAAGTGCTGCTTTCCCATAAAAATCAACAGTATGTATTACTGGTGATTCCAGTGAAATTTGGTATTTCAAATGTCATAAGAGCAAACCAAATACAAAAGAAGAACACCTGAAAAAATGGAAGAACAATTATTATGTCAATAAAATATCAGTAAAACTGGAAAATGGAAGTAAAATGCTTCTTTTAAATTAGAACCATCAAAGTGATTAGTGGAAGGGAATTGCTAGGGTTCTCCTCTTATGCTGTTTTTGATACAAAAATGTCATAGCCTACTTGGGTTTTAAAAAATTATTCTTTGGGCGTTCCCTGGTGGAGTAGTGATTAGATAAGCCACCTCCAAAGAAATGCAGTCCATGTACATCCCAGACCAGGGTTCATGTCCCAGATCCAGGGGGAAAAAGTAGTATGAACAACTAAGTAAAAAAAAAAAAAAAAGAAAGTGCTTCTTCCTATTCTCTCCTCCTGCCTGCCTGTTTACTTGCCTTCATTCCTGCCTGCACCTTTCTTTTAAATATATATATTCTTTGAACTGGTGATACCAAATGTGCCAGTTATTTTCTTTAACTTTTCCACAGGTACCTGAGACAGGAGACAAAAGGAAACAAAAAACTGAAAGTTGTCACTTTCCAGCCAAGCATGAAAAATGGAATATTTTGCAATTTGAAACAAGACCAGATGCTATTCAACCCTTCCTGTCAAGGACAGACCCTCCTGTTAAGACACCCTGACTCCCTACCCTGCTATCAACAGCACGCCAGGACTCCATCCCTACTCTCCCGCAACCCCCTGCATTTGCCAGATGTCTTAAGAACCTCTCTCCTGAAGCATCAGACGGATTGTTCTATCCTCTTCTCTGAGACACGCTTTTCCTGGCCTACACTTGGGACAATAAAGTCTTGCTTAGAGTCCATCTGGTTCCCTTGTCTCTGCCTTTTATTGTTGAACTGGCTTACAGTACCCTTATCCATGCTCTGTGCAATGAGAATTTCTGAACCCATACTTGTCCTCCAAATTATCCTCCTGAGCTACATACTCAAATTTCTAACTGCTAGAAGCATCACAGCTATCTCAAATGCATCGTGGCCATTGCTGAACATATTTTATGCACTTCTTCCCCTAAACTATAAGATTTTATATAAAAGTCATGAAAATCTGATAATCCTGAATTCATGTGATAATAACTAGCTAGGGCTGAGGATTAGCCGATCACTTTCAATGAGGCCTATGGTCTCCTATTGCTCACAAATCCTACTATTGCTCTATACATGGCTGATTTCATACAATATGTTCCTGGCCTGACAACTTCCATGTCTGAGTTTGTAATCACTGATCTAGATCTTAGGAAACCAACTGTTTAAATTAAGACGTGAATTAAAGCAACAAATAATATTACTCTTTTCTCTTCAGGTTGGAATTGCCTGGTTTTGTTGAACCTGAACTATGCCAGTTACTAAATTCATAGCAGCTTTGCATTAGTTACTTAACCTTTCTGTGATCTCATCTATAAAATACTGGTATTAAGACCGGCTACCTCATATAGTTGTGAGAGTGAATGAATTAAAACATGTAGGCAGTTTATAACAATGTTTCACACAGAGTAAATCATACTGTTTGCTGCCTTAGTCCTTACTTTTTCAGTTACTGCCTTCTGGAGGTTTGTAATTGTTTTTTAAAGGAAAGGTGCAGGCAGCAATGAAGGTGAGCAGGCAGACAGGCAGCAAGAGAGAGGAACAAGAAATATTTTATTTTACTTCCATTTTCAATTGTTCACACTGATTGTTTCCCCCCCAGACCAGGGACTCCAACACAGGGGTATGTGGCCTAACCACTGCTCTACCAGAACATGCCTGTAACATATTTTTAAAGTAGTCTTTAAAAAGGATTGTTACATAAGATTTTGGAAAGCAGATTTAACTTGTTATAGGACCTGTCAAGAATACAACTCTGATTATGTGAAACTACATAAATGCATTTTTTTCATTATTTATGTGCTATTTGTGTAGAGATTCAATTTTGACACCTGAAAGTAGCAAAAGTGAGTAGGTCCAAACTGAATTGACAAAAACTCTATACCTACACATTTTATGACTTGGCTAGTGTTTTCTGTAATGAGATGGCCCAGTCAAAAGCAGGAATTCATTAAGAAATTTTGTATTTTACACTTCTTATATGACCTTGAACAACTAGACCAAAGCTTCTTCTAGATGGCTATTTGGTCACCAATAATGCTGACCTACTCTTACCACACAGCAAGTTCTTACTTTTCCTCCACATTTTTTTTGGTGTCACTTCTGTGATATTTTCTATGATACTCTCTTCTCCATGATTGACACCTAACAGTTGTTACAGACTGCTTACATATCTGTTTATCTCATGTTGAATTCCGAGGGATAGCTCATGAATTTAATGGGAAAGGATGCATTTACAGCTCAAGTTCTGATGCCAGACTGGATTCAGATCCTGGCTCTTTTGCTTATGGGCATGTAGGCTAGCGACAGGTCCTGGATCTCTCTGGACCCCAATTTCTTCACCTAGAACATCGGGCTAATAATAGTGTCTCACAATGTGGTGTTGCGAGGATTAAATGAGATAATATTTTAAAATTCTATGGAATAGTATCTGGCACATTGGAGATATTTAATAGATGGTAATGATTATTATTGTTGTTGCGTTAACTTAATATTCATTTCCATATTTTATCTCTAGTTTACTTTGTGGGTCCAAGGAAGGATTCCCCCATTTCTCCGATGTTCTCCACAGGTCGGATAACAGTCAAATTAACATTAGGGGCATAACCTGGTGGAGTAGTATTGGTTAGGTCTGCCACCTCCAGCTGAGCAAAGTCCACATGCATCCTGCTTTGTGTCCTGGGATGAGGGGAGAATGACCAAAATGAATAACTAAATAAAAATTTTAAATTAAATGCTTATTCTTCCTCTCTCTTCCAGCCTTAATGCCTACTTGCCTTCATTCCTGCCTGCACCTTTCCTTAAAAAAAAATTAGACACAATTAGTAAGAGCTAGAATTTACATGATAGTAAATATTTTTTTTTTTAATGCCCCTTCCTTCCTTCTTTCCTTCCATGCTTCTTCCTCTTCTCCTTTCCTTCTTTCCTTCCTCCTTCTCTTTAAAAAAGCAAAAAGAAAAGAAACTCTGTAAATATCCCACTCTACCATGAAGATTATTTTGTGTTAAAAATAATGGCAACCTTGGAGGAGTAGCTTTGACTTTTCTCCTAACCTTCTTGTCTCTCTTTCACTCTCTTTAAAAAAAGATACATGCAGGACTAAAGGTGAGCAGCCAGGCAGAAAGAGAGAAAAGGAAGAAGCTTTTTACTTATTTTACTGAGTTGTTCATCTTGGTTGTTTCACCAACCCCTGGTCTTTAACTAGGGACCTTGGGATGTATGTGGATTATACCCAGTGAACTAAACCTCTAGGCCATCAGGGCATGCCATCTCTCTCTCTCTGTTTTTGTTGTTGTTGAAGAGAGGAAGGAAGGAAGGGAGGAAAGAAAGAAGCATCTTTATTTATTTTACTGTTCATTTTGGTTTTTCACCCCAGTCTTGGGCCACACCACAGTCTCAAATACCTGAGCCAATAGGGCACATCCTTGTCACTATACCCTTAAGCCTCTATCCTCCCCCTAAGAAAGTAATTATTGTTCCTTTATCTTCTAAAAGATTTCAGTTTGGAAAGGTCTTATCTGGCTGGAAGAAACCCACCTTTACTTCCAGGGTACAAATAACACCCTGCCATCCCTGTCATCTCCTTCCTGCTCTTGATGCTCCAGACCTTTTATGATTTAACCACCCAGTTTTCATGCAAAGTGGGACCTGCAAAATTATTGTAGCTTCCATACAGATGCCGTTTTGATTATTTGACTAAGCTAATAATAACCAAGAGGGGTAAAGGGATCTCCACAAGATCAATAAATTGATCAATTCTTTACTCCATTCCTTTCTTCCCCATATATACATATGTGTATATGTGCAAATTTAATTAGCAGAGATGTTTTCACCTCCAGCACATCAGAGAATACTTGATATTCACATAGAAACCAGGCGATAAATTGAGACCCAGTGAACCTAGTCCTCCAGCAAAAATAAGGAATCTATGACATTTAATTAACATACAATCTAGTTACAGATAAATTAACCTGGGAGAGACACACTGAGGCAAGAAAACTTGATTGTCCTGCTAAACTAACAGACTCCTCTGAGTCACCCTATCTGCAAATACCTCACCTCCCTCCACACAGCCCCCTGTATGTGTACTTTGTCTTTATAATCTCTGTACCTGCTTCAGCTGGTGCAGTGGATATGAAACAGAGCCAGTCCCCACTTTCTCTATTGGCACCTCTATGGGACCCTCGTCTTTCCTTTCATCAATATATATCCTTTCCAGTAACGGCCTGAGTCCTGTAACAACATGATGATTTCTGATATTGTTATGCATCCTTGACCATTTAGTTAAGGTGGTGTTTGCCAGGATTTTTCACTACACATTTAATATTTTGCCCTTTCCATGCTCTTCTTTGAAATTAAATCATTAAGTTAACCCGAAGGGAAAGAAATCATCTTTTAACTTCTGCAGTGGGGGAGTATTTACATATATTTAAAAAATTGTTCTATAAGGAACCATTCATTTACCATTCATTTTTTAGTCAATAAATTTTACATCATTATGAAATCATGGACATGGATTTTATTCCAATACTGATTTTTTGGTGAAATTGTTCCAGCTTTGGCCATTAGGAGATCTTTCACCAGTTCCTGTGTTCCTTTTGATATATCCCTATTTTCAGGTGATTTGCAGCTGGATGGCCAGAACACGGGGGTGAAAAAGTGCATTACGAGTGAGAAAGCGACAAAGATTCATTCACTCTCCAAGGGGAGAGGGGGGCCATACTCTAAGAGGTAAGTTGGTTCTGAATTGTCAGAGATTGGAGCGTATGTATGTTTATAAAACTGGATATGGGTGGCAGGTGGGTGGGATGCAGGATGCCTTTACCGTTTCTCATGTAACTTGACAGGTCTTGGATTCTTGGGGAAGCAAGGTGTCGTCTAGTTCCCCAGGGGCTCGAAAGTCTGGGGTTCTCTAGGAGACATGATGCCTTCCATGTTCCCAGTCAGTTCGGAAGGGGTCTTGCATCGTTAGGAGGCAGTATATTTTTCAGTTTCTCAGGCAGCTTGGGTTTTTGCATCTGGATGTGGGTTCCAGTTAGCTATAGCTGTTGCTGCTGGAATTTTCTGTTGACCTGGGGCTTGAATCAAGGCACTGGGTAGAACTGTTGTTTATACCCACCATTTTTTATTTACAAACTTCCTTTCTTTTTGTCACTATAAGATGTTCCAGACTCATCTTGTATTTTTCCTACCCTACTCTTGCCCTAGAATCAATCATTTCTCCTTCTCATGGGAAATGTTAGTTAGAAATCAAAATCTGGGTGCTGGGCATGCTTATATTTCTACTGGAGTTTCATTGCTTTCAGGACCTCTCAAAGGCAGAGGTAGAAAATGTGTGTGTGCATAATATACATATATATATTATATAAACATATATGCATTCATTATCTATCTACCTAACTACCTACCATCTATCTATCATCTAGCTATCTGTAAGCCTACATTCATACAGATATCTCTGGTCTTAATCACCAGAGGGCTCATTTTAGCTTTGTCTCCTTGTTTGTGTCTTTTTCTCTGCTAATGAGAGAACTGGCTCCCATTATTTACAATTATTTACTTCTTTGATGGATCCTAGTATTATGAAATGAATTGTGTCTTTCCAAAATTAATATTTTGAAGTTCTGATGACCTCCTCCCACCCATATCTCATAATATAAATCTTAGTTGGAGATAGTCTTTACAGAGATAAGAAGTGATCACGTTACAATGAGGTCATTAGTGGTTAAGTTTACTGTCTCTGGCCAGTGTCATCCACATACATCTCAAGGACCCTGGGGTGGGAGGAGACCAATCAACATGAAAAACTAAATAAGAAGCATTTTAATTTGCTTTAGTTAGTTGTTTACCTAAAGAAAATAGATATGATTCTTTCTCCTTTCCCTTCCTTCCTGCCTGCCTACTCCTGTTCATTCCTGCCTGCAAATTTCCTTAAAAGAAAAAATGTGAGATAAACCAGAAACAGAAAGACATCATCTGATTTGACAAACACACACAGACTATACAATCAAATTAGTCATTATAAGAAGTGGAGAAAGAGGGGACAGGCAAAGTGAATGGAAGGGATCAATTATATGGTAAAGGTGATTTACAATGATGCACTGTTTTTTCAATATAAACTTAATTTTTAAAATGCTAACAAAACAAAGATATGTTCTGTTAATCCTTTTTTGAAGGTAGAGGGAGAAATTTAAGGCAACTTGTCCACAGTCTCAACTGGGATTTCGATTGATTTTATGCTATTTGTGTAGAAGTTTGGGAAAAAGATGGGAAATTTTCAAGCCAATCACAAACTAAATTATTTAAATGCATCCATGTGCAGTTTTTAGATGATAATTATTATTGATATTCTTAGACATAGTACATACTGATTAATTGGGAAGGGAGAAAAGAAACATTTATTGAGTACTTAAAATAAAATTTTTTTTGGTGGGGTGTGCCCTGGTGGAGTAGGCGTTAGGTTAATTGCCTCTGAAGGAGTCAGGCCACATAACTCTGGGTTAGGAAACAACCTGTGTCAACAACTAAATAGAAGTAAATAAAAATGCTCTTTCTTCCTCTCTTGCTGTCTGCCTGCCTGCATTGCCTTCATTCCTGCCTGCATTTTTCTTTTTTAAAAAAAGAAAAAGTACAAGCTTTTGCCCTGTGGTTTACTGCATTTCTCTATTTCATGCTAATGCAGAGGTAGTTGTTACTAGAATTATTGGTGCATTTTACAGATGGAAAAGCCTAAGGGTCAGAGTGGGCAAGTAATTTTGAAAGGTCACAAAGAATTGGGATGAACCTACCCTTGTGTGGCTTTCAAGTCTGTACTCTTCTCTACTACTTAGGAACTGAGATACAGAAAATAGCACCTTTAAGACACCTTCTCTGTCATAGACCTGTCTAGTAGATCACCACATTGTCTGTGTTTGGTATTTTAAAATGAAGATACAGTACTTTCCTGGTAATTTGTGTGGGTTATTTAAGCTCAGGAAAACATGTTTTGAAATTTGTGACAAAGTAGCTTTTAATAAAATATTTCACAAAATGTATTTCTTTAATCTTTAAATAAAAAACAGAGAACAAAACCTCATTTATTTTAATGTGCAAAAAAAAAAAAAGAAAAAAGAAAACCAAACCTCAGTAAAATAATTATAACAGTTAACTTTTTTTTAAAGGAAAAGTGTAGACAAAAATGAAGATGAGTAGGTAGATAGGTAGGAAGATGAGGAGGAAGAAATATTTCATCTTTTATTTAGTTGTTCATCTTGGTTGCTCCCCCTGCCCTGGATCTTGAACCCAGGTCCTTGGGGTGTATGTGAATTACATCTGGGGACCTTATGCTCTAGGCCGCCAGGATATGCCAATATTTAACTATTATTGAGTGTTTACCTACATGCCACAACCACTTTAAGCAAGTTACATGATGTTGTTTAAAATTTTACAGCAGGTGTGCTCTGGTAGTTTAGGTGTTAAGTCCATGACCTCTGTCCACAGACATCACAAGGACCAGGGTTTGTGATGTGTGTGAGTGTGTGTGTGTGTGTGTGTGTGTGTGTGTGTGTGTCGGGGGAACAATAAAGATGAACAACTAAATAAAAATAAAGTGCCTCTTCCTCCTCTGTCTGCCTGCCTGTCTGTCTATGTGCTTTCATTACTGCTGACATTTTACAACACAATAGGGGTGAAACTTGGGTTCCTTGACATCAAAATCAACTTCTAAATATTCTAGGCTCTATTACTATAAAATCTATCAATGAAAATAATGGAAGGGTTAGTGAAAAAAAAAAAAGAACTTAAACTGAAAATTTAGCATGGTCCATGATCAGTGGTCAGAGTCACCATTTATTGTTACTAGACGAGTTAACTACATTTTGTGATATTGTGTTCTAAGATGGGTTAATCTGAAAAGCTCAGGTTGGTCACCTTCTTCTCTGTCACATTTTATTTTTTTCATAGCTCTTTTACTTACTAATAGCTAAAATTATTTCATTACCTATCAGTCATTCGCCTAATCTTATCAGAACATAAGTTCAATAAAATCAAGAACTCTATCTTTCTTGTTCAGTGGTGAATATTCACAATTTCAAGTTATTCCTGATGTACAAATATTTGTTGGATGAATGCATAAATGACTGGCTGCCCCTGGACTTAAATGGTAAGTCTGAGATTTACAAACTCTGGTTCAAAAGATCATGTTAAAAGGAATGCATCATAAAATGGGCATAGAAAATACATACCTCACATAGTAAAGGCCATATATGACAAACCCACAGGCAACACCAAGTCAAAGGTGAAAAATTGAAAGCATTTCCTCTAAGGTCAGGAACAAGAACAAGGCTGTCCACTCTCATCACTGCTATTTGGCAGTACACTGGAGGTTTTAGCTAGAAAAATTAGGCAAGAAAAAAAATAAAAAGAATGCAAATGTGAGAGAAGGTAGTAAAACTATCATTATTTGAGGATGACATGAAATTACGTATATTGAAAACCCTAAAAACTCTGTCAAAAAACTATTAGAACTCATCAGGGAATACAATAAAGTGGTGGGCTACAAAATCAATGCAAAAAAATCCATCACATTCTTAGACACAAACAACATGCTAGAAGAAAAGGAAATCAAGAAAACCATACCGTTTAAACCAGAAGTAAAAAGAATCAAATATCTTGGAATATACTTAACAAAGGAGGTGAAAGACCTATACAATGAAAAATATAAATCCTTAAAAGAAATAGAGGAGGGTACAAAGAGCTGGATAGCCATCCACTGCTCATGTTTGGGAAGAATCAACAGCATTAAAATGATTATTTTACCCAAAGCAATATAAAGATTTAATGCAGTCCCCATTAAAATCCCACAGGCTTATTTCTAGAAGATAGAACAAAAAAATCTTAAAGTTTGTATGGAACAACAAAAGACCTCGAATAGCCAAAGCAATTATGAGAAAAAAGAACAAATCCAGAATGGTTACACTCCCAGACATTGAATTATGCTACAAAGCGACAGGATTAATAACGTAGGCACAGACCAGTGGAATACAACTGAATCATCAGAAACTGACCCTTTCACTTAGTCAGTTAATCTACGACAAAGGAGCCAAAAGCATATGATGGAAGAAAGGAAAACCCTTTCAATAAGTGGTGTGGGATAACTGGACAGTCAATGCAAAAGAATGAAGCTAGATCACTCTCTAACACCATTCAAAAAATTAACAAAATAAACTAGTCTTTGACATAAGACTGGAAACCAAAAAATTCCTGGAAGACAACATAGGAAAGACATTCCAGGACATCAGCCTTACAGAGGTTTTTGGGGACTCATCTTCAGCATCAGGGAAAACAAAAGAAAAATAAACAACGGGGACTACATCAAACTAAAAGACTTCTTCACAGTGAAAGAAAACATCACCCAAATCAAAAGGTAACCTACTAGCCTTGAAAAGATGAAATCTTGTCATTTGTGACAATGTGGATGCAACAAGAAGGGATTTTGCGAAGTGAAACAACTCAGGAGAAAGACACATACTGAATGATCTCACATGCAGAATATAAAGAAACACAGAAAAAGAACAGACAAAACGAAGCAAGAACTAACGCTTAGACACACAACAGAACTGAGGCTCCTGAAGCTACAGTGTAGTGGGGGTCCAATGCACAGTGAGGAAGGACTATTAGAAAATTTGGTGGTGGACATGGGGTGCTATATACTTGAGGAAGAGTGAACATATGCATCTAAATTTATGTATTTTTGCATCAATGTTACCGCAATTAAAAAACAAAACAAAACAATAGATTAGGAGTCTTCAGCCAATGCCTAAAATCGTTAGGACTCCCTTGATTGGCTTAGAAACCATCATGAAGGCTAACTTCTCAATCCACAAAGGCTTGTGGAAAAGAGGTGAAAGTTATTTAGGTCATTTTTAATATTCTAAATACTTTGCATTGCGCATAGCTTTGGTTAGAATGCAATGCTCTGGAGACCTTTGAAATGTGGCACTCCCTTGTGGCCTAGTGGTTTAAACCAAGCGCAGTCCACATACATTCCCAAGGTCCCCTATTCAAGAACAGGGGCTGGGAAAGAACTAGTGATGAGCAACTCAATAAAATAAAGTGCTTCTGCCGCCTCTCTTTTCCTGTCTGCCTGCACCTTTCTTACAATTAAAAAGATTTGCTTGAAGTTTGTGTAGGTACTGGACTCTGGTCGACCTAGTTTATGTATTGTGTCTTCTACATTACACAAAGCTCTCAGTAATGAGGAATCATGACTGATATTACCATAGCCTTATCAGCTTTGTAACGTTGTCTAGTCAGAGGTATACAAAGAAAGAACTAAAATGAATGGGTAAACTGAGGTATTCAGTGTAGAGTAGAAAGGTTACTTACTAATTTAAACAGGCTTGGGAGCGCCAAGGGAAGAAAACTGTATTCTCTAAGTTATATATATATATATATATATATATATATATATATATACTAGGAAACATGAGAACTATATATAGAGGACTCTGGACAGTTTGAAATATTAAAGAGAAAAAGATGGCAAATTTTGGGATGGCAAAACTTCACTTTTGTAAACATTGAGCATATCAAAAACTTTTCTGTGCATTACTTATCTCCGGGAAATTAAAATTAAGAATTTTTTTAAAGCAAAGGTGCAAGCAGGAATGAAGGCAAGTAGGCAGACAGAAAGAAAGAGAGAAGGAAGAATATTTATTTTTATTTAGTTGTACAGACTGATTTTAAGACCGTTTCAGTTACTGCCTATTTCGTTTAAAAACAATAAACCAATTATATGTTAAAATATTTTACATTAAAAGTAAATACTTTCTGAAAACCAATTCAGTCAGCTGAGAGGCATTGTTTGCTTTTTTGCAAATCCCTTCAGGGTCTGGTGTAACCGCAGATGACTGGGTTCTCCTATTTGCTTCTGTTTTCAATATTTCCAAATTCAATGTCATGAGGCTTCTGGACATGCCACTGTATATTTGTGAGACGCGAATGCAAAAAGGGGGCAAATAACATCTTAGTATTATTATGTAAATAGTTTTTTGATTTTCCCCTGAAAATGGCCAAGGAACGTTCAGATCACACACTGATTAACACTGTTTTAAGAGTTAATTTGAGTCAACCCAGTAACAAGCAGAAAATAACCATGAGATTTCACAGGTCTGAGGATTTCCTTTTGCAGAAAGGTGAAACAACGGTGTGTCCTCATTACAAAACATCTAAAAAATCAAGATGCCATCACACCATTTTAAAGGACTAAGCAGAAGCGAGGCTACCACGTCAGGTCAAACGATGTAGTAGTATGGCCGCGGAGCACCCCCGGAAGCTATGATGAGCAGAGCTAGAAGCAAAACCAGAAGATGCCGCCGAGGTGATCAAGAGGAGACAAGAACTGTTGTTCTCAGTGGGGGGAAAAAAGGTCGGGAGAGAAAATGGTAATCAGGGACCCAGGAATCGCAGGAATTAGGTCCGGATCGGGTCGGAAACTAACAAGTCAAGAGTCCTGGGGAAGCAGAGAGCCCGCCCTCTCCCCTCTTGGCAGCGCCACGAAGGGGACGAGGTGGGCAGCGGTGCGGCCTACAGATCAGGGCCCCGTCCCGGGTGAAAAAAGGGGTTGAGATTTTCTTCCCCGCGCAGCGCGGAGAAAACAGATGGCGGGGTGCGCAGTAGCGGGTGGAGGCGGGAACCCGAAGAACCCAAGAGCAGCTCAGAGGCTGTGGAGGTCGCCGGGGAAAGAAGGACGGTTCTGTTGCTAGGCAACCCGTCTTGGGCCCGCCTCCCGCTCGCGTTGCTGGGCGACAGAGAGGCCAGGGGAGGGCCGCTAGGCCGGCCCTACGTGCTGACGCTAATTGTATATGAGCGCGAGCGGCGGGCTCTCGGGTCTTTTTTAGCGCCATCTGCTCGCGGCGCCGCCTCCTGCTCCTCCCGCTGTCGCCCTGAGTCACTGCCTGCGCAGCTCCGGCCGCCTGGCTCCCAGTGCTAGTCACCGGTAACGGATAGGGGCCTGAAAGGGATGGGGGGAATGTAGAGTCGGCGGAGCGGCCTGCGTGGAGGAGAGGGACGGAGGGACGGGAAATCGAGAGCGGAGCCGCCGCGGCCTGGGGCCTTCTGGAAGGCCGAAACCGTCCGCGGAGTCTCCACTCCGCTCTGAGGGGCCTCAGGACCCGGCCGCGCTTTTTTTTTCGGGGACTGCGGGGGGACGCGGGGTTCGGCTCGGCTGGGGAAGACAAGGAGCGGCTCTGGTCTGCTCCAAGGGTCTTTGAGCCCCACCGGCTTCTCCGCGCGGACGGGAGTGAGGCCGCGGCGACGCCCGGGCGCCCTGGGGAGGTGACGGCCGCACCGCTAGGGATTGGGAGGTGTCCCGGGCGAGGGCCAGGCCTGAGTGCGGAGCCCACTACCTCTTCGACGCCCCCGGTTACAGAAAAATAACCCCTGGAGGCAGGCCGCTGGGGGATGGAAAGAACGGGGGAGGGTGCGAATTCCGATGGGTGGGAGAGTGTGAAGGGACCGGGCCTCGAGGCGGGGAGGGGGCGGGGAGGTTGCGAGGCTTCTGGGCTCTCGGCCCACTGGAGGCCGCGGCGGCAGTGGGAGGGGAAACCCCCCGCGACTTCCCTCAACACGTGGTCGCCGACCCGGCCTGGTGCGAGACCCCTATCTGCTTGATCGTACTGAAAGTTTCAGAGATGATGGGATGTTAAAAACGAGTAGTGAGCAAGTTAGTCCAGCCCTTGGCTTTCACACTCTTTGATCTCCATCCTTTTATTGGTAGCATGGTAAAATAGGTGATGGCTATTGCTGCCAGGACGCCCCTGCTTGGATTTTAAAGAGTAAACGCGTGTAAAGCGCGCGTGTTAGCGTTAATTCGTAAAAGATTTTTTTTGTATACTTCAAGTACAGTTAGACTTTGACTAGGGGTGTGTGTGTGTGTGTGTGTGTGTGTGTGTGTGTGTGTGAATTGATCTGTGTAGTTCTCTGATTTAAGTCTAATTCTACGACTGATGTTGGTTTCTTACAAATTAGTTTATTGACGTTAACACAAACAGGTACTTATCTAGCTGATTTTGTTTTTAAGATCAGTGGGAGTTGGGTGGAGGAAGTGCAGGCTGGAATGAAGCATTAATGTGAACTTAGCCAGGTTTGTAGCTACGATGTCAGAGCCCCATTTCTTTCTCAAAAGGAGGCAGTGAAGGTAGCTTATCTGCAAAGGGCAGTCTTTCAGAGGGTAGAATGAATCTCGGGCCCAAGATGTCCTCAAGGAGCCCCTCTATTTTATTTAATTTTTGGGGAGGAGGAAGCGTTTTATTTATTTTCATTTCGTTGTTTATATTGATTGTTCCCCCTGGCCCTGGGTCTTGAACCCTGGACCTTGGAATGTATGTGGGTCTGCTCCCAGGTGTATTAGATGGCTAGGCCACCAGGGTGCACCCTCAGTATGTTTCTGAGTGTATATTTCAAATGCCTCTGCCTGAGTCATGGGTAGTCTTTATAATACATTTGTATTTATTATTATTTTAATCAATTAATATATTGTTATTTAGAGCAGATAATCTGAACTGCTGAGAGTGGCTAACAGTAATTCTTTTTTTTGAGGGAACATTCTATTTTTATTTCGTTCACATTGGTTGTTCCTCCTGCCGACGGTTCTTAAACCTGGGACCTTGGGATGTATGTCAGACCCCTCCCACAGTATGCTAGATCACTAGGCCTCCAGGGTGCGCCAGAATCCTTTCTTTTTTTTTAAATTTATTTTTTATTGTAGTAATTATTCTACACATTAATTTCCTATGTATAGGTTCACCATTTCTAGATATATTTCAACACACCAGGCCCTCCACCAAATCACCAAGTGTTCTTCCCCATTGTCCAGTGGAGCCCCTCTGTTTTAGATGAACACTGTCTAGTTCTTTAAGAATTACTCTTTTAAAAACCCACAGTTTAGACCGTTTGTCTGGTTTTCGGAGAACTGTAAAACAAAATTTGCCATTTTTGAAAATAGATAGCATGATATCTTTTCAAATTAGTTTTATGTCCCGTTTTGTCAGCACAAATTATACCCTGTATTTGTTTTACCTAGGAAGTAATGCAAATTACCTTTAAGTTGATAAAGGGGGCAAAAAAAAGCTTTATATGTAGAATAACTTATTTAGCGACAAGAAGTAAAGAAGTTTTACAGTAATATTTTTCTGGCCCTAGTAAGTCTCACATTATTTGAAGTCCTATTTAAATTAATGTCCCAGATCTTAAATGTGAGACTTCTAAGACTGGTCCCTTGGAGATTAGATGAAACTAAAGATCAATAGGTGGATTTGGGCATCCGTCTTCATGAAACCTTGACTTCATAAATCCTCTTTTCTCATCAACGTAGTTTGATAAGTGGAATTTAAAAAATTGCCGTATATCACGTTGAAAGTCTTTGTAAATTTCTTCTACTGTAAAGTACCTTTTTTGATATCGGGCCTATTAACAGAAAATTAACAAGCAAATATTAAATGTGGTACATTTTTTTTTGTGCTCTAGAGATTTAAAAAAGACAAAAAAACCCAACACTTGATTCCAGAACTAATTTAATGCAGAATACTCCTGATTACTTTATTATTCAGCTTGCCCAGGTTGTCTCCCCAAAATACATTGGAAACAGTCTTTTGCAGGAAAGTAGACAGAATCTGTTTGACTCCGAAGTATGCAGTGGTCAAAGTGCTGCTTTGCTTATATTGTACATTTTTTGCTTGATAGTGAATTCGAAATATTAAAATATAGTAACTAGGAGTGAATCTTAGTGAATTCAGAAAACTAATGATCGGTTTAGATTTTCCAGGCTAGTGAAACCTATCATTACTTATGTTCTTAGTTGATGCTTTGAATAAATAGTATGTATTTGGACATGTATAATGAGCAAACCAAGCAGATTGATTGGATATAAAATATTGAGAAATGATATGCTAATGAAAAAAGTAGGTGAGATACAGTGATATTTACAGCATTCTTTGCTTGAAGGAATCTGTTATAATAGTGATAAGTTCTGTCCTTGTTGGGCAGAGTGGGTAGCAGGTAAGTACTGTTCCTTTCTCCCATCTTTAAGGTTAGTACATGGACAGCAAATCCCAATCCTGGGTCTGCTCTACGAAGTGGTGGCTGTACTTCCCATTACCAACTGTTTTATTGCTACATATTTTCATACATTTTTACTGAGAAAGGGGATTAATTTTGAAGAACTTATTTGTATTGTTTTCTAAGGTAAAGTGTACGAAAGAGCACAGCAGGGGTAAATAATGGGCCAGTCAGCATTTTTGGGTGCTAATTCAACCTATATTTAAAATTTATTCTACAGGTATTAACTCATTTAATGCTCCTGGAGGTTGGTAATAGCAGCTTTTTAAACAGGTAGAGAGCAGTTAAAGAATTTAGCCATGATTATATAATCATGATAATTTTGTATTGGTTAAATGGATTTCCCTTGATTTAAACTGTACACTATTTGAATTCAAAAGAATCTTGACTTGAGTTTTCACTGTACTCCAAAGAAAAGGTCAAACAATTGTCATGAGGTCTTCCAACATGGAATTTGTTTATAGTTGAGTTATGGTTCCACATAGACCCTTGTGTATGTTGTGTGTAAATATGTATGTCCCTTGTTTTTCACCAAATAGCACAACCTCTGCTAGTGGATCAGATAATACTCTAGATAATGAGATTCCTTGCATAGAAGATCTTGTTCTTAAATAGTAGGAGTCCATTTTGCTTGGGATTTTAATAAAAAAAGTTTTAAGCTGACTTGCTATCCTGAAAAAATTAGCATAAAGGATGATGTTCTAACTATAAGGTGTTGGAGCCATATAAAGTACTGAGTGCCTGGACTGCTGAAAATATTCTTGATACAATAATGTAAATGTCTGAAATACAGATTTGTTAAAGTGCATTTGGAATGAGATCTGAAGTAAAGGTAATCTTAATATCCTTGGGATAGTACTGGTTTTTTGAACTCTTCTGCTTTAAACTGTGTTTACAGAAGGTTTTTGTAACCTTTTGTAACCGTGGTTTTTGGGATAGTGGACTGGCATGCGTTTTGGAAGTAACATTTTAAATCTTGTATGTTGCTGAGCAAGTTGCTTAATATTTTATCTGAAAATAAGAGGAAAGCCTATAATAGTCTCTAATAGACATGGATTCCATAGATGTTAACTTTCTTCCCTTCTCATCAACAGTAAGGAGGATTCATTCCAAATCAGTTTTATTGGAATGGCAAATTACTTTACAGCATCTGCCTGGACATTAGCTATTAGAGATCAAGGAATAATCAGTTTATGGTTGGATCCCTTGTTTCCTCTCTTCAATGAAAGTTTTTCTTTTTCTTTTTTTTAGGAGGAAGGAAGCAGACAGGACCACTACTGAAGGCAATTAGGGAGAGAGAGAAGTTTTATTTTTTTATTTTTAAATAAAGGTGCAGGCCAGGAATGAAGGTGAGCAGAGTCAGGCAGGTAGGAAGACAGAGGAGGAATAAACACTTTCGTTTTGTTGTTCCTGTCGGTTGTTTCCGCTGGTCCTGGAACGCAAAGCCAGAACCTTGAGATGGATGTGGACTGCTCCCAACCACTACTCCACCAGGGTTTGCCCTCTTTAAAAAATTTCTTCAGTTGCTCATTTTGGATATTCCCTACTTTAGTTTCTGTGCTGTATGTGGTAGCAGACTTAACGCCTGAGTCACCAGGGACTACCTCCAGTGAAAAATTTTCTTGTTCAAGTTGTCAAGTGAAGATTTGCCATCAGTCGTGTTACTATAAACCATATTTTTTTCACTGACATCTGTGTATTGACTATTAAGTGAATTGAACTATTTATTATAAAGGGACCTTTTTATCTCTAGTAATGCTTTTCCTTCAAGTCTGTTTTTCCTGAAACTAGTACAGTGATATCAGCTTTATTATGATTAGTATTTACTTTGAAACTCCTCATTATGTATAGATATGTTTCTTTTTCTTTTTTTAAAGGAAACATGAAAGCCAGCATAAGCAGGCAGACAGAAAGAGAAGAAACACCTTATTTATCCTGGGTCTTTGGGATATAGGTGGAGTAAGTCAGCCCAAGGCAGATGACAAACCCCTATTTCACCAGGGCAGGCACAATCAGAATTTTAATGGGATCCTTTAATTGATTTACACTTAATGTAATCACTATGATTTAGTTTGGTTTTTTTTTTTTGTGTATGTGTGTGTTGTGTGTGTGCATTATATTTGTTCAACTGATTTTTATTTTAGATTCCTTTTTTTTTTTTTTTTTTTTAAGGAAAGGTGCAGACAGGAAGAGGGAGGACAAAGAAGCACTTTATTTTATTTTCATTTAATTGCTCACACTAGTTGGTTCTCCTCTACCACCACCCAGGGCTTGAACCCAGCAGTAATGTGGCCTGTGCTCCTTCGGAGGCGATTGAACTAGCCACCTGCTTTTTTTTTTTTTTTTAGGTTTTCTTCTACTTTTGGAAGTTATATGTTCTCCTAATTTGGGGGGAGTATCATAGAAATAACAACAAAAACATTAAATACTTTAATCCATTTTCATCCTCCCCACAATGTTGTGTTAGTTTTAATTTTTTAACACAAGTGATACTATTTAAAACAATAGATATTTATTTACATATAAGCAGATATCCTTTTGCCTAATTTCTTGCATCTTCCATTTGGGATTACTTGTCTTCTGCCTGAAGAATATACTATGGAATTTATTAGTGAGAGTGTTGAAGATACTTTTGCCTACAAACTATCTGTTTCACCTTTTATTATTGAAGAATATTTGGATGGATGTAATTTAAGATCCTTAGTTACTTCACTGAGGATCCTGTTTTTGATGTGTTATTGAAGAGAAGAGCCCTGGAAGTCTTTTGTGCTTGTGAAGTTAATCTAAGTCTTTTCTAAGTTTCCATGGTGAATTTTTTGTCTTTACTATCTTGCCTTTTCACTGATAAATATAAGCATTTTGAGTTAACTATTCATCCTCATCTGATTGTTGGGTTGTCTTTCATGAAGACCTAGAAAATCCTTAAGTATTAATTTCTTCAAATATTGAGCTCATTCTCTATTGCTAGAATTAAGTCTTTGCTAGACTTTATCATATCTTAAAATGTCATAGGTGTTTTCCATCCTTTAATTTCGGACATATCTTGGAAGATATGTTAACTTGGATTCAGCTTCACTTAATTCTCTCTTCAGCAGTGTTTAGTCTACCATTAAACTTATCACCTTAAAATAGGTGACTGTTCCTTGCAGAAACTGCTGCATACACTGATTTTTCAAACTTAGTAAGCTTGGCTGTCTCTTGTTATGTTTATAGTTAATGTTTATCATTTTTTTCACAATGTCCTTGTAGGTCTGTTGCTCCTATTACTCTTAAATTGCTTGTAGAAAAGAAAATAGACAATTGCTTGTTTTAGCTAGTTGGAAGTGTAGGATGAAGGTACCTTTCACTTTGCACTTGGATATCCAAGTGCCTAGTAGACCTGATGGAGGTCTCTATCAGGTAGAGACTACTTTTATTCGTAAGCTCATAGTTTGGGGTTTTGAGGGCAACACAGAGGAGGTCAATTTGGGGTTTTATCCAAGAGAACTGACTTCTTATCCTTCCTACTTAATTTGGGGGTGGGGGATGTCACTATAAAGATTCCTGGACAAGTTCACTAGGGCTTTTGATTTCCCCTCTGAGTAATTAAGACTGACAATTACCCTCACAACAAATGTGACTTGTGTTATTCTCTTCCTGTTTTGCCTTTAACTTTGGGTTGGTAATTCCTTACTACCAGCATTTTCCGTGCTTTTACTATTTTAACAAATAATTTGTTCTGTGCTTTTCCGTTTTTCATTGGTAGAGTTGGTCTGCATCATCTAGCTTGTCACTACTAGGAATGGAAAGAAATTTTTCAGATTTCTTGGGAAGCAATTTCATGTCTCATAAAATTCTCATTGATTTTATTTAGTGTTACTGGCTAGAGTAAAAGAAATTAACATTAGGTATTAACAAACCTGTTTTTCTAAGTGGTCTGATTATCTGAGAAACCACCTGCTTCAGAAGCTACATTTCTTTTTTAGGGTGCACATTTTTGGATCCATTCCCTCTTGTTTTACAATCTCAAATAAGAAATAGTGCCTGGTGGAGGAGCAGTTAGGTCAGTCACTTCCCAAAAGGAGTACAAACCACTTACCTCTGAGTTCAAGTCCTGGGTGGGGAAAAATAACCAGTGTGAAAACTATAAAAATAAGATAAAAAATGCTTCTCCATCTCTAGTCTTGTTATTTCTGTGACTTGCTTTTCCAAATAATAGTCTAAGAAACCAACCATATTTTAGAATACATCCTTCACAGTTTTTCTACATTGAAAGAAAATCCTTGCTAAATTGGTAGACAAACTAGAATCCCACTTGTGTTTCTTTGAGTAGGATTCATTGTAATTTTGAATTAGTAGTGCTTCATAATTGTTTGCCATGTATTTTGTTAGTGCTGGCTGGTTACTCAGCATCCCATCAGTTTATCATTGCGATTAGAAATGATTTAAAGCAAACAATTTTCTTTAAAGAGTAAGATACATTAGGAAAAAATATTTCCTCTAATTTGTCTAAAGGGTGGATATTGGGTCAGTAAGAATAGTTTCTCCAAATACTGACACTTGATTGCTCTAATCATTAGCTCTCCTTAACCTTTTAGGTAATAAGCATATTAAGCATACTAGTATGAGGAATCATATCTTGTGCTACTTTTGTGAGTTAAAAGACTAAATTTTAGTCTTTAAAAGAGAAAAACTTGATTTTAACGGATTCTAAGCTTGGTGTATATATATTAATCTGTGACATTCAGCATTTTTTTTTTTTTTTTTTTTGCCTGAATAGAACACATTTTACCTTATGTTTTTCCTTAAAGCAGTATTCTCTTAAATTCTTTTAGTGAGAAGTAATTTTGGATATGCTATGCAGTTTTAGCATTCAGGTCTGGTAACCAAGACCACTGTTGACTGTATGCCAGCATATCCGTAGTAGGCTGTGGGTGGCAGTAATTAATGATGTGACAGGAGGTACATTTGAAGAGATGGGGAAGGTTTACTTGACATAGTTTGGAACCCACCTAGAGCTTTATAACTGACATTTAATAGTTTAAAGGGCTGGTGTTTGATAGAAGGATTATGAAACTTGAAAAAAAAAAAAAATCCCCAAGGGGCATGGATATAAGAAGTACAGTATGTGGCAGAGTTTGGCTTTTTACCATGAATTTGATTTAAAAAATTAGTATTATTAAAAATTAAGTAAGTTTGTTCTCTATGAGGTACTCAGCAAAATTTTGACCATTCATGATTTAAAGTAATTTGAAAACACTGCATTCTGTGTTTGATTCTATCATGTATTGGATTCTTTACCAACAGTGCTGTTTATTTTAACACTCCTTACATGATAGATTCTGAAAGTTTAGTGTTAACTTGCTTGTTTTAAGCAGTAGCCTCTGAAAAATCACTTCAGGTGACTAGTGTAAGACTTTTTGTCTTAACACTGGTGCTTTTATAATGGGAGCATACATTTCATGGGATGGTTTTCAACACATTATTGATTTAAAAGGGTTTGGGCTTCAAATGTTTTTAAATAAATGCTCTTTTTCTTAACTTTGTTTCTCTCCATAGATAGAGTTGGAGTTCTTACAACATGGCAGACATTGACAAGTAAGTGGTTCTTTTTTCAGAGATTTGACATCACTGTACTGTGATGGAATTTATAGCAATACCGTGTATTCTAAAAATGTATGGTAATGACTAATTCTTAGTGTCTTCTATTATGTAAGTTGGATATAGTTTATTTAAGATAAAATTGTATACATACTTAATCTCTATCATAAATATAATAAGCCATATATTTATTCTTAGGAAAGTACAGAGCACCATAATAAATCATAAATACTTTGTAGAATCCGTTTTTACCATATACGTTTTCCCCAAAGATTTTACTACTAATGTATCATTTATGATAGTTTTTTACGATTCATATGTTGAATTTAAAGAATAGGGCACTTGTGTACAAGTTAAAAAAAAGTGTCACTGTTAGAAGCTGTGTCTACTTCCCAGCACATCTACCTTTTTTTTCCCGTCAGCCACTTTCTTGGCTTTGTCTAAATCATTGCTTTTGTTTATGAGTTTTACCACAAGTTCTTAGACACTGTGCCAGTATTAGTTGAAAGCTTCAAGGCAGGAAAATAAGCAAAAAGGACAATCTGGGTCATCGTCTGTCTTTGACTTTGCTGAGGCTTTACAAGGACTTAATTTGGAGAAGTCATTGGGTAAGGTCGTGCAACCTGGAAACAGGTTTAATCAAGTTGACACCTGACAGTTCTAGTGTGACTGGCTGTCTTAGAAGTAAATGGTCAGGGAGATTGGGTTGAGCTGCACTGTTTGTCACTTTTAATTTCACTGTAGCCTGTCAATTCAGAGGGTAGACTAGAACAGAACACTTGAGGAGTGAATTGTGGCATGATGTGACTATTGCCAGCTTTTTCAGGCATTAGAACATGGAAGTGGGAGTGCAGGAAACTAGCCTAACAGCAGTGGGTCCAAGTCCCTGTCTAAGAATCTGGTTAGTGCTCCTTTACATACTATGCTGTCTTCAGCATGAAAAGGTGGAGGAGTGACAGCAGGTACTTTACTGATAATGACTCTCAACTTGGTTGTGTCTACTGAATAACGCTGCTCTGGACTGTGTTACTATAGCTGTCACAGTGAATCTGTTTTACAAAATTGGGTTTGCTTTTGTTTCTCCTCTTCTGGGTTCGCTATTATACCCCATGTTTTCCTTTTTGGTTTTTTAATAACTTCTTGGAAGAGTACAGTAAGTTAGATTATTTTGAGATACAGCATAACTGAAAACTTTTTTCTACCTTAGGCTTGACACTTTGGGTGTGGAATCTAATTTGGGAATTCTTTTTCATTAGAGTTTTGAAGGCCTTGGTCCACTGTCACCTTGCTTCCGGTGTTGTTGTATTGAAGTTCAAAGTTGTTGCAATACTTGATCATTCCTATATGGCTTTTTAGAAAACATACATATATCTGGAAGCTACTTTGGCTTCAGAGTTCTGAAATTTTTATATTGTTTTGTCTTTTTAAAAAATCTCATATATTAGGTATTCGGTGGTGGACCCTGGCAGTCTGGCAGTCTGGCTTTCAATTTTAGTAGCTTCTTACTTTGTTGGTTATCTTGTTTCTGCGTTCTCTTTCTGGAACTGGTTCTACCAATTATATCCTGTTTTCCATCTTTGTCTCTGTTCTTTTTTCTGGGCAAAGCTCAAGAAACTTTTCAACTCTTGTGTTGAATTTCTAAATACTCTATTTTAGTTTTCAAGAGCGCCTTTGCTCTATTCCTGTTCATGTAAAGCATCTTGTTCTGTCATTAATTGTAATGTCTTTTCTCTGTATGTTTCTTTTTCCTATATAGTCCATTTGCCCTTTGCTTAAAACCCTTGTTTGTTTTGGTCTTAAGGCTTTCCTCACATGGGAAGTAGTTGTATCTGGTTGATTGCTCATTAAACTTGGGGCAAGGGCACATAATGGGATTTTTTTTTTTTTAATTTCATTGTTGAAGAGGGAAGCTTGTTGATTTAGGATTTTAATGTAGAGTCATCAGGGTAGTCATTGTGAGAATCTCCAGTGTGAGATCACATGTTTTTTTTCTGGGCTCATCAGATATCCCAGTGAAGAGTGGGTAAAGATCTGATTCCAGTGTTCTGGGAACCAAGTTTGGAAAAGGTAGTTAGAAGAGGGTTCAGCATTTATATCTATATATCTCTCTCTCTATATATCTGCTCAAGTGAGAGGATTTATGTATTTAACTGCCTACTAGTTTTTTTGTAGTCCTATTATATCTACCTTTATCCTCTGCCCTGGTTCTCCAAGTGTCCCTTTTATGATTCTGTATTTGGACTATCTGTTAGCCTTGTCCATTGCTAATTTCAGTTCTTAGTAAGGTCGCTATTCTTGCTTCCTTGTTCTTAAGTGTTTATTTGAAAAAAAAAAATACTTCTTTATCATAATTTTAGTGGTGATTTTGGAAGGATTAAGATCAGATGAGTATGTACAATCTGCCATCTTAACATTGGAATCCTCATTTTGTTTTAAATTAAAAAAATAATAAATTGATAATTGACAGCTTGATTCCTCTCTCAATTAGTGTTTAATTTTGGGTATCTGTTTTTGGAAGTAGGGTGAGGATGTGTGGATTTCTGTTCTTTAAAGCAAGAGTCAGCAGACTATCTGAAAAACCTGAGCATAAGCTTTTAGGTATGTGGGACCATATGTCTCTGTTGCAACTACTCAGCTCTGGTTTTGTGTGAAAGCAGCTATAGCCAGTACATAACTGAATGAATGTGGCTGTGTTCCATTTAAAAAAAGTAGGAATGGACTAAATTTGGTCTTGTGTTGTATTTTTGGGCCCCCTTTAAATCTTTAAGATTAGATGTTCACAAAGTGATGAAATGACATGATAGAACTGTCCCCTGTTATCTTTAGTCAGTGACCCTTGACTCTAAATATACTTAAGTTTATACTAAGTCAGATAGTCCAGAAGTCTGTTATCCTTTCTGATGGGAGGACTAAATTCTGTCCTTTAAGTTGACAAAAACTTAAAATTTTGACCTTTATACTTGTCACTATATGAAAATTAACTTTTTAAATGTAGTTTCTAGACATGGAAACAATGAAAGCTCTAAACCAAGTATTAAAATGTAAAATCACACAAGGAATTATATGATGATCTATTGACTTTTAGGTATCCTTATTCCTTCTTCAATTTCCCTTCCGTTATAATCTCATTCAAATACTAGATTAAGATGAAATGGGAAGAATGTTATGTTTTTACTTTTGCCTTTTCTTTCAATGATGCCATCCTCCTGGCTTTGCTCTAACTGTGAAGTCGATTCAAGTCTTCTTAACGTTAGTGCTTTCCCATCTCTACTATGAAATATAAAGGAGGAAAGTACAAAGATAGTGCGTTTAGGTTGATACAGTTACTCCATAGCCATGATGTATCTAGGATCCTTTGTTTTTCCAAACTCCTTCATCTTTAATTGATGACTTCATTTCTTGAATGCCTCATGGTCTAGTGTTGGCTGCTGGATTTATAACCATTACATCCTATTCTAGGGAGGGAGCAAGATCAAAATAGTCTCTCAGCTATCCACCATCCTACAAAGTAGGCTTCCTTAAATTTATATACTAATAAGGCTTTTTATCTCACTGCCAATACGTAGTCATATCTGTCTGAAAAGGTAGACTAGAAAATGTAGACTGGTATATTGCCATCTCACATATAATCAGGGCGTTACTGTGAAGAGTGAAATCATTGCCTGTTGAAAGTTCATACCAACTGACAGCACAATCCCTGAATAAAAACCTGTCAAACTGCATTTTAAATACTTGAAATTTACCTTATATTTGACCATATGCTTTTAAATGAAATTCTAAGTGCCTTCAGTATATACTTATTTGCATATGAAGTTATAAAGAAACCTGAATTGCCTTTGAATTTCCTATTTTTGAAAGAGGCATTTTAACCCAGAAAATGATTTGAAGTTTTTCTGTAATTTTTTTTTTTTTTTTTGTAATTGATTTATTTGAACCTCGGTGTGATACTGTGATATTGTAGCAAAGAACAGTCTGAACTTGATCAAGATTTGGATGATGTTGAAGAAGTAGAAGAAGAAGAAACTGGTGAAGAAACAAAAATCAAAGGTATTATTTTAAATTACTTCAGGAGCCAGTGACTGCTGGCACATGTCTTCTAGAGGGTGGTAATACCACTCTTGGATCCTTGTCCATTTTACCCAGTTGCCCAGACCTTCAGTTCAGAGACTGTGTGTGCGCGCGCTTGTGTGTGTACGTGTGCGTGCACTTATGTGCGTACGTGTGCATCCTTGCACAAGTTAGGGGTATTGGAAAAAGGAGGGGGAGAGGAAAAGGAAATTGGAGCAGTAATAAGGGAGGCAATTCTGGATATAGTGACCCATCAGGTCACTGCATGTCTTCTGGATTGACACGACATACCTGTGTCAAAAACAGTTGTGATGAGTTTTGTCTGAATCAAGAAATGTTACAGGTAGTGGTGTTGGGAGTTGTTTTTTGTGTGTTTCTAAATAAACAATACTAGCTTAGACTTATTTGGAAATGTTTAGTATTCAATCTGTAGTGTGTATGTATGTCTTTTTAATACATTTCATCCAAGCAACAGAAAAGACATTAAATGTATACAAAATCATGCAAAATTGTCTTAATTTTAAAGGTTTGGATAGTGATAGTGTTGGGGTATGTTACTACAGTAGGTTATGCCAAATAGGTATAGGCCAAGATGACTCACCTTTGTGTTTTTAAGCCAGGTAGAGGTTGATTCTGAAAAGACCATTGAATTTAGAGCTTCAACTTTCATCATCTTAAAACATCTTAAATTAGAGGACTGTGTTCTCAGTGGCCAATACTGACATTTCTAAAGGCTTGTTGGTTATCACAACTGTACATTGTCCAATCAAATTAATGTTAGAAGTAAATTCCTCTTTAAAAACATAATTGGGGAAATGAATAGCAATTTTATGTCATGTCTATTGAAAGATAAGATAGCAAAGTAAGTTGTTTCATATAAATCTAGTATATAGAATTTTTAGACACCATTAATAACCAGATATTGTTTGGCTCTAGTTACGTATAACCTTTGACTGTCTGATACATACACGTCTCCTATGCAGGCATCAAACATACTTTCAGGTTACTCCACAGTCTTTCTCCCAGACTTGAAACTGTCAATACGTTTGCACCTTTTTTGTTATGTGCTACCTACCTTCAAAGGATTATCTGTCATAGATAGGCATCTGGATGAAGCTTTGAGCTTCCCCAAATGGATGATGGCAAGGGGTTGAAATACAAGATAGTAGAAAGAGAAAGAATATTATTCATAGCAGTTGTATCAGTGGTCTTGAGAAATGATATTAGAGAGCATTAGGAATCTGAACTTTTCCTGAACATTGGGTTTCATAGAATGAATTTTCTTTAGCTTGCTACCCATCTGTGCTTATATCAGAGATTTATCAGCTAGTCAAGAAAACTTCATGATTGGATTGTCCTATTAAAATAGCATAATATATTTTCATAAAATCCTTTTGATGCCCTTTTTTTTTTTAAAGCGCGTCAGCTGACTGTTCAGATGATGCAAAATCCTCAGATTCTTGCAGCCCTTCAAGAAAGACTTGATGGTCTGGTAGAAACACCAACAGGATACATTGAAAGGTACCAGTTCTTCTTTTCCATACATAGTCCTTATTTATCTCTAATCAACATTGCAGGTGTATCTTTTTGCAGCCATCTAGGACTTGCGTACACAATAATGGAAAGCTAATGTCTTATTGTCTAGTACAGGATCATTGAGTAAATTTTTGCTAAGTACCATCAGTTTAGAGCCGGTCTTTTAAAATTTATTTTTGTTCATCTCCTCAAGAAGTATACTGATCTCAGCCATTTCTGAGATGTAAGTTAGAATGCAGAGATTTAGAAATAGCAGATTTCTTATTTTATTGGAGGAACAAATCATTGATAATTGCCCAGTTATCCTTTTCTTTTTGTAATTTATTTTACTCAGCTTTATGATTTTAAGATCCATCCGTGTTTTCTATGTATTTGTAGTCAGTAGCTTCTAACTTCTAAGTGTCGCCTCATCTCCATCATGTGTGTGCACTGTATATTCTTTTTCTTGGACACCTTTTTTTTTTTTTTTTTTTTTTGATGAACACCTAGGTTGCCTCCAAGCTCCATCAACAACATTCCATTGGAATAGTCATCCCTTGTGCTTGTCTTCTTAAAGAATTGTGTAAGGATTTTGGGGGATTTGTACTCACTTAAAGGGATTATTTGGGGGGTAGGTAAGCTATAATTACTTTCAGCTTGCTTTTTAAAATGACCATACCAGTACATGAAGTTTGCTTTATCTTTGGTTCCTTGTCAATAGCTAGCATCATTCAACTTAACATTTTTTGTTTTTATCAATCTAAGAGGTGCTGGCTCATTTTATTTGTATTCTCATTATCTGTTAGGTTTCGAGCATCTTAATGATTGTGATCCTTTATATGTTGCTTGTTTGTACCATTTACCCATTTTTCTATTGGAATTTTCTGTCTTGTTTTGTGAGAGTCCTTTTGTACTCTAGATGTTAGTCTCTTTATCAGTCAGACTTTGTAAATAGTCTGTTGTCATTTGTATTAAGTTTATCCATAGCATCCTCCATTAAGCTGAAATCCTTTATTTTTATGTTTGTTCAAGTTTTTGACTGATGACTTTATTCTTTGAAAGTTAAGTTCTCCTAGTTTTATTTATATTTCCTGTTGACCAGAGTTTGTTTTTGTGTTCATGGATGTGCAGATAAGGCATCCAGTTCTCTTTTCTTTTTTTTCAGTTAGCTAGTTTTTTGGGATTTTTTTTGTTGTTGTTTTTAAGGAAAAATGCAGGCAGTAATGAAGGCAGGTAGGTAGGCAGGCAGGAGGAGAAAGGAGGAAGAAGCATCCTTATTTTTATTTAGTTGTTAACACTGGTTGCTTCCCCACATCCTCAGTGGTATGTGACTTGCCCCTTCAGAGACAGTTAACCTAACTGCTGCTTCACCAGGTCATGCCTTAGTGATTTAGTTTTTATAACAGTTCATGAAACACTTTGTTCTTTCCCTATTTATTTGTGGTACCACCTTTATTTCATATTGATTTTTTATAAGTGCCTTTGTCTTTGAGCAGCATTCCTCTGTTTGATTGGTCCTTTTGTCTATTTGTCGTCATACTTTTGTAATGTCTTAATATCTAGCAGGATGAGTTGCTTTCTACCCACAGAACACGCTACAACACATGTATACTTTTATCTGTGTTTGACAGTAAGTTCATGCTGATAAACTAGAGTTTTAGAAATAACATGAATATCTATTAATATGAAAATTCCGTGGTTTAAATATTGTTGTCTCATCCATATCATAGTATTATTTAGATCATATTCTGTGCCTTGTATTAAAATTTTCTTTATTGTCTGTTGGCTAATTCTGATATACGTCAGTTGTGTTGCTATTGTGAATAGTATCTTATTTTTTATTGTGTTTTGACTGATGTAGAGAAGAATGCTTGTTTTATTTCTTTTTAAATTTCATCTTGTATCTGGAAACATTGCTAAGCCTACTGTACTAATTCTTTTTCTTCTCTTAAAGCTCTTATCTGCAAATAATGGCAGTTTTTAGCTCTTAAATCTTCCACATTACACCACACATTTATTGTTCTTTATGACATTAGACACTTAGTACTATGTTAAAACTTAACATTAAAAATGGGCATCTTTGTCTATTTCCAGTCATACTGGGAATAGATATAAAAATCTGTTCATTAAATCTGATGTCTATGATTTTTTTCTGACATTTATTTTTCAATTCAGGTGCTCTTCTGATTTTCTCTTTGAATCTCTTTAAGTACATATCAAATAAATATTGTTTGGAATATTTTCAGCTATCAAATTAGATTTGCATTCCTGGATAAACTTGATCATTATCTATTGTTATACAATTGAGCTGGGTAGTAAATATTTAGCATCCTTACTAGTGAAATGAGCTTTTGTGTATAATACATACTCTTGTGTATAATAAACTTTCAGGGATTGGTAGTACTATCCTTAACTGGTTTTAGAGTCAAGATTTCTACCATTTAAGCACATAAATAAGTAAGGCTGCTTTACTTTTTTCTGTTTTCTGTAACAACTTGTATAAAATAGGAATTGACTTTTTTTTTTTTTAAAGCAAAGGTGCAGGTGAATAGGCGAGCAGGAAGGAAGAAGAGGAAGAGAGAAGTGTTTTATTATTTTACTTTATTTTTATTTAGTTATTCATCTTGGTTCTCCCTGGCCCCGGGACGTGGGTCATTAGGATGTTCGTGGACTGAGCTCAGCTCCAGCATCTGGAGTTAACTATTCTTGAACATTTGGTTGAACTCCTTTAAAAGTTGGTTTGGGCTTTTGGGGTTTGGGAATTGGAGGTCTTGGGGAACTTCCCTTTTTTTAATAATGTAACTTATTGACACTTTTGTGCCAGCTTTTGAGTTTTAAATTCTAAAATGTGTCCATTTTATCTAGGTTTCAAATTGATTAATGTGTAATTTGTTACTTTTAAAAGACTATGATTATTTTTCCTTTCATGTTCTATATATTAATTTTGTCTTAATTTTTTTTAGAACCAGCTTTTGGCTTTTATTTGCGTTGTTAATTGCGGCTCTGCCTTTAACATCGCTATCCTTGCTCTTGGGTTTACTGTGACTGTCGCGTGTGTAGCCCTGCAGGTTGGAACTGAAGCTCAAGCTTGCTGTATCATTCAGCTCTTTCTCTTTGCATACTGTCTACTGATCAGTAGTTTCTGGGAAGAATATTAAAACTCTCCAATTTAATATATTCCTGTAATTCTCTTAGTTGTGGTTTGATATATTTTGAAGCTGTTCATAGGTTTATGCTCTTTTCTCTCGTTCCACCTTAGGAAGTGTTCTCTTTTGTACATTACAGTGATTTTTTTTGTCATTCTGTTTTTTTTCTGGTTTTTAAGAAACTCATCTTTTGGTTTTTCCATCTTTATGGTTTACTATTGTGACTGTTTGCTTATCTCAGTAATTTCAAACTCTGCGTTTCTTCAGTATGGTTTGTTTTGGACTTAACAACTATCATCTTTCCTTATTTGTTAATTGATTGTACTCTGTCCCCACCCCCGTTTCTGCTTCCTTTGAATTGATCAAGTTGTCTTTTGCTGTCTTTAAAGTGTACTGTATTTTTTGTTATAGTAAATGACTCAAACGAATACATAAGTTCACCCATTTATTTCTTACCTTTAAAATTATCTGTATTGTTTATAAATATATCTTCTAGTCCTTTGTTTTTTTCTTCATGGTAACAATAAAATTTACCAAGATCGTTGATTACCCCTACCTTATATAGCATCTCCTATATGTTTTCCATCTCAAGAAATATTTTTTAATGAATATGAGTTTTTATGGTATACTTCCTAAAGCCTGATTATCCCTCATAGAATTTTTACTTTGTATTTATTAACATGTCTGGGTTAGACTGAGGATTTTTATTGCTTTAGCTCCAGGAAATCATTTACGTTTCTTCAGATAACACATTCCCCAATCCACCCCTGTTTTGCTCTTGTTTGTCATCTATCTCATAGCTTTTCTGTTTTATTTTTTCCTGCTTCCTTTCTGGAGAACTTTTCAACACCGTGTACTTTTTCCCCAGTTGAGCTTATCCTGTTTATCCCATTTGTTGGTTTATTGTTTGTTATTACGTTTTTTATACTTAATCCCTTTTTTTTTCACATTTTTGATCTTGTTCCATATCTCATCTCTTTAAATATGTTGCCTTTCTTGTTTGAATTCTACTAATGTTGCCTCTGTGATGAATATTTCATTGTTTCATTGAAATTGTATTCAAGTGTTGAGTTATTTTGGCCTTAAAGCTTATGTATAGTAGGTGATATCAGTTACTCCAGTAATGAATATTGAGGGAGAAATGAAGATCATACTCTGGTGTGTAACAGTTCATTGGAATTTAAGGAAAAGGGATGAGCCTAAGGAGGGTTTTAGTTACCTCAGACTCAAAGTTTGCTGACAATTCTGGGCAATTTTTTTTGGGTGCTTTGGGAGGAGGCAGTTAGTTCCTTTTGATTATAATTTTTACCTAGATTGAAATGGATGGAGAAATAAATGCCTGCAGATTCAGAACCAATCCAGCTTTCATCAGTTCTTCATGTTATCTTAGGAACCCTGGCACCGGTTGTCTGCAAGGTGAAGGGGATAGGCAGAACTAATCAGAAGTTGTGTGTGTGTGTGTATACACACGTGAACTTGTGAGTTCATGTACACACATGTGCATAAGATACTTGTTTCTTGGTTCTTAAGTTTCTGGGATTAATCCGTTTGGAGATTTGGAGTGGGGTGGGGTAGGACCTTTACCCCATGCTACTTTCACAGAATATTAAGTTTTTTACTTTTAAGAAATACAGGTTGTTAATATTTACCTGAAGTAGTGGTTTTGTGAGAGAATTATTTGAACTGCAACAGTGACAGGAAATTCTAACCTGGATTTTGAATCTGTTGCACAGATTGCTTGAAGTTGAGTAAATTTTGAGTGTGAACACTTTGGGGTAGTAGAGAGGGAGGGGAGGGGTTCATAAATTTAATAATTCTTCAAGGGTCTCATAACCTAAGTGTATAACCTTTAAAAAAAGCTATAGTCCATAATGAATTGTATAGTATATAATTATATCAAGGAAGCTGTTCTTTAAAAAAAAAAAAAATCTGTGTTCCTCATAAAATAATACATTTTACTTAATATAACTTAAAAAAAGCTAAATTAGATATAGAGACTAAAATAGAACATAGCGGTATAGGACACTATCCTTTTACCCAAATACATACTGCTTTCCTTTTGTCCCTTAATAATAACCTGTGCAGTGAGATACACATATTTAGGAAGACGATTCAGGTTATCATTATTCTCAGAGATAGGATAGTCATTCCATGACTTCATAACTTCGTGAGATAAACTGCCTTTTATAGCTGAGATGCCAGCCCTAACAGGTCCAGTACTGAACTTGATTGATTACAGTGAGAGAGAGTTGATGATATGATTTATGCTTTCTTATCACTTTACTGTGTCTGGTTAGATTTCCACTTTTGATGTTTTATGAAGTCAAGATTTTGTCTCGAATTTCAATTGTATTCAAGTATACCTTTTACTTTAAATAGACTTATTCATTAATTTTTATGCTTCAAATTCAGTGGCATTAAAGAAACGTGAATTGTGTTTTACTGTGATGCTATATAACTGGTGCTTTCTAACCTTGCAGCTTGCCTAGGGTAGTTAAAAGACGAGTGAATGCTCTCAAAAATCTTCAAGTTAAATGTGCGCAGATAGAAGCCAAATTCTATGAGGAAGTACATGATCTTGAAAGAAAGTATGCGGTTCTCTATCAGCCTTTATTTGATAAGGTAATGATTTATTTTACTTTGTTTTACTATTTAAAATTTGAAAAATATAAGAAAGCTTTGGGATTTAAACAAAATTGTAGGTGTTTCTGTCTTACCAAAGTGATTATTAGAGGAGGTATTTAGCAAACTCAAATAATAGCAACTCAGGTTGTGATATGCATTAATTAAATTTGTAAGAGTCCTTAATGAGAAACAGCTAGATTTTAGCTTTGAATGTCAGTGTTTTTTATGAAACTTTTTTTTTTTTTAAATCATTTTAGCGATTTGAGATCATTAATGCAATTTATGAGCCTACGGAAGAAGAATGTGAATGGAAACCAGATGAGGAAGAGGAAATTTCAGTTAGTATCAACTTAATTTTAGTATGTTCTTATACCTTGGGAATATTTTGTTTATTGTAAGGTGGATAACGAATGTGCATGAGTCACTGTTGAGCCTTGCCCCATCTATAACCAAATTTATCTTTTTCTTAAATCGTTCAAATATTTAAAGGTTGTAGATTCTTACAAACTTTTCCTTTGAACTTCATTATAATATGCAATTCCAATTAAGAGAAGAAATGAAAATGAAATGAAATGAAATGAAATGAAAATTTCTAAATGACTTGCCCAGTATGAATCTTTGGGCTTTTCATGGCCTGTATCTTAAGCTGCTGAGCCACAGGGGTGTGCCCTGACAAAGTTTTATAATTAGTGATTAAGGGTCTTTGTATTTCTTCCACTGCATGTAAGTTGGAGGGGTAAAGATTTTATTAAGAGGCTTAATGTATACATATAATAAATATATGCCATCATTTGTCAAGGAGGAACTGAAAGAAAAGGCTAAGATTGAAGATGAGAAAAAAGACGATGAAAAAGAAGACCCCAAGGGAATTCCTGAATTTTGGTTGACCGTTTTTAAGAATGTCGACTTACTCAGTGATATGGTTCAGGTAATTCTATATTTAAAAACACCAGTTTACCTAAAATGATAATAAGCCGTTGAATTTCAATTGAATTTTGAGTCTAATTTCATTGACTTTTATAGAATGATTGCTGTCTTTTGAAACAGTTGCAGTTTTGTTTGTTTAAACGAAATAAATTACAGATTATTTTAAATTTGATAATGATATTATCTCATCGATAATTGCTATTTTCCTTTATCTTTTGCTTAGTATGGGGATAGGATTTGAGGAGACTTAATGTCTCAAGTGTCTTACCTAAAAAGGCCTTTTAAATAAGAAACTACTTAAAGAGACACTTGTATTTAAGGAATATACCAATCCCTCACGTATCGCGGGAGTTACATTCCAGAGACCCCCATAATAGGTGAAAATCTGCAAAGTAGCAGTGTTATAATTTATTTTATTATTATAGGTTTCTCATATTTATATATTAATATATATTTATATTTTATTATTTATAAGGCTTTATAAACCCTTCCCACACTCTTATTAACCTTTCCCACACTCTTATAAACACTTTCTACACTCAAATCTACGTAATTTTAACAACGTATTAATTTGTATGTGGGTACTCGCTAGTGAAGTATATGTGTACTGCAAAATCCCACGATTTAGCGAAAATTCCACGATACAGAATTAGATTTTATTATTTTAAACCCACGATACAGTGAAACTGTGATAAGTGAACTGCGATATAGCAAGGGACGACACCTGTACTATAAAGATCTTTTAACATTTTTAACAGATGGCACTTTCTTTGGGAAACTTTGCTTCTTAGAATCATTTTTCCCCCTCCTTCTCCATTCTTGCTGTTGGTGGCAACAGATGTGGTGCTAAATCCAGATGTTTAAACAGCAGTGGGATTTAAGGATCACCATTGCGTCAGGCATAGGGAGAGATTACATTTTGGCAGATTTCTCACTTCCGCTTGTGAACCATGTTTTTGCTTTTAGCTTCTTGAGTTTCATTTTGTTTCTGCTTGGTTGCCTTATCTTCCTCCATCTTGTGCTACTTCAGAATTTTTTGTTAAGGAAAGGCACAGACAGGAAAGAGTGAGTAGGTAGACAGGAAGAGAGAGAGAGGGCAGAAGGCATCTTTATTTTACTTTTGCCTAGTTGTTCAGATTGGTTGTTTCCCTCTGGACCTGGGTCTTAGACCCAGGGTGGGTATATGACTTGTTCCTTTGGTGTTGGTTTATTTAACTTCTGCTCCACCAGGGTGCACACCCTAAAAGCTTTTCTTAAGATACTTATATTAGTTGTATAGTGATTATTGGAAGTTAAATGTCAAGAAAAATTATCTCAAAATGACTGTTTATTGCATGTATACTTGGCAAAGAGGTCAAGCAGAAGGAAGAGAAAAATTAGGAGAGGGCAGCAGTTATGATCAGGAAACTTTTAAAGTAATATAAGCAAACTTTCAACACTTTGTGAAGAGGGCTATAAAATGGGACAGAAGGCAGGAAACTTTTTATAGGATAAAGAACAAAGGAAAGTAAATATCTCATTGGCCGGAATGAAAAATAACTAACCTTACTTAGACTTGATTTTGTACTTTTCAGTCCAATCAGTCTGTATAATGTAGTTTTCTAGTTATTGTCCTACCATTGGCAGTAGAAATAAGTAGAACTGAAGTAAACTAACTTTAGTGTAAGTCATAACCTGAAGAGTTAGGTCTTATGGCTCATAATTGTTATATAAAACTTTATAAAACATCTCAGCAGCTAAATATTTATTAGTAGCAGAATACTAATCCTAAAATGGCATGTTAGATATTCATTTTAATGTATATTTTCCTTTTTAATTTGAAGGAACATGATGAGCCTATTCTGAAGCACTTGAAAGATATAAAAGTGAAGTTCTCAGATGCTGGCCAACCTATGGTAAAAGAATTTTGAAGTACTTTTTATTTTGTAACATTAGATTTTTGCAGGTAATTAAATGGAACTTTATAAAGGAGTGACATTCAAGGATTAGAGATCAACATGAGAAGAAAATAAATCCGCTTTGTACTCTTGCTGATAGGAAGTAAATGTTTGGATGCTGATACTGTGATGCAGTATTTATTTCATTTTCTCCTTATGAATATACACTATTTATAAAATTCAGTCATTCCTTGATACTGTATTAAAATGACTAAGAATTAATAGTAAGGGAACATGAATAAGAACAATTCTGTATTAAGGCATGTGTTTGATTTTTATATTGCACATAACAGATCAGGTTTTAGTCTGAGTTTTAAAGTCTTTTTGGGAGTGGAGTTATTTTGTAAACCTGTTAATTAGTAGTAGTGGTAAGATGAACTGTTTTACTCAATTTATTTTGTGCCTTGTTTTGCTTTTAGCATAATTTGGGATTTATCTGACTCTTCCCCTGGAGTAGGATAAACATTATCACTTAGAATTTAGCATGCTTATAAAATCATAGGTTAAGCTTTATTTACATGAGCTTTGAAATTTATATAGTAATTGAATTTGTTTTTATACTTTTTTTTAGAGTTTTGTCTTAGAATTTCACTTCGAACCCAATGAATATTTCACAAATGATGTGTTGACAAAAACATACAGGATGCGATCAGAACCAGATGATTCTGATCCCTTTTCTTTTGATGGACCAGAAATTATGGGTTGTACAGGGTAAGTTTGGTTTTACTGTTTTAATGTAATTGTTATATTTATTTTGTTTTACTTATGGTTTGTGATACTTAGTATTTTCTAGAGATTGTTCATGATACGTACATACACAGTTCATCTCTAAACTTTTAATAAAGTGTTTTCTAATAAGAACTTAACCATTTTCCTAGAATTCTCTTGGACTGGTAGATTCTTCCCTATGCTCTTCTAAAGTAGTGCACATTTAAATTTTTTGTGGACTTACACTAATTGTATGTCTTTATTGATAACATTTAGAAAAAATCTTAGCTTTTCTAGTGATTGAGAGTGTTGATTATGATAAAGACTTTTTACCCCCCTTATTTTGGAAGGTGCCAGATAGATTGGAAAAAAGGAAAGAATGTTACTTTGAAAACCATTAAGAAGAAGCAGAAACACAAGGGACGTGGGACAGTTCGTACTGTGACTAAAACAGTTTCCAATGATTCTTTCTTTAATTTTTTTGCCCCTCCTGAAGGTAAATAGTGTTCAGTTTAACTATTGATCTTGTTTCATTGTTAAGCTTTGTTTAATTTCTTACTCATTTGATTTTCTTTTCTCAATTTTGCAGTTCCTGAGAGTGGAGATCTGGTAAGTTGAATTACTTTATGACAGTTATAGGTTCTTAAAACTTGGCATTGTGGTAATAACTAGCATTGTGTTCGGAGGTTTGCAGTGCTTGGGGAACTTCATGCCCCTGAAAAATTTGTAGCATTCAAAATATCTATAGTGTTTCCACTGAGAAATTCTGAAAGGTTTTTTCTCTTGAGACTTGCAAGTATTGCTGTGAGTGATACAAGTTTTTAAGACTATAATTTCTTTATTGAAGTAATGTATTAAGTCATTATAGTTTTGCTAAACTCTTAACTGGTTTAACTCTGTTATTCCAGTGGAAACATGTTTTCAAATATATGACTATATAATGAAGAACTAATGAAATGTGCCTGGTATACAGCCTGAAATGGTGAACAATCTCAAAGAAGTCAGGCAGGGTAGACAAGATATATTTTGAATTTGATTTTCTGTTGGCCAGATTTTTGAATTTAAATTAACCGAAGTAGTTCAGTTTCATGCCTATATGGACATAGAAATTAAGTTTATTTGAATATTTTTAAATTGGAATAATTTTGTCTAAGGATTAGATCAGATATGTTGAAGGCAACTATTTCTGCCTGAAAAGAGTAATAACTGGTTTGTCTGAAATATCTTTTATAGGACAAAAATTGGGAAGATAAAGCAGTGTAAACTTTTTTTTTTTAAAGGAAAGGTATAGGTAGGAATTGGGGCAAGTAGGCAGGCAGGCAGGAAGAGTTATTTTATTTTTATTTGGTTGTACATCTTGTTTGTTCTCCCTGGCCCGGGCCATGAACATCCAGGATCCCTGGTATGCGGACTGTGGCCAGAGGCAGTTGAGTAAACCATTCTATCCACCAGGGAGTGCTAGCAGTGTGTGAATTTTAGGTAAAAAGAACTGTTTATGAACATTTACAGTTCTGTGTATTTTTTCTTCCTAGTCTGTTACCAAGTTGATGGTAACGAAATAATCTTAAATAATTAAGGATAGAATCATATCTAGCTGTGATGAAAATTTCGTCCTTCAAAGTCACTTCACCCCCTTTTTTGTTCTGTTACAGTAAATAATGCTGTTGAAATAATGTTTACTCATTGTTTAGTATCATGGAATTCAAATGGGATTGTTTTAATTTTGAATAATACCAGCACCATTTCTGCCATTAAATATAAATTTTAATTGACTTAGTCTTTGTCAAGTAGGACTCTGTCTCCTCATCTGGCATTTTATGTAGCTGCTTGGATATTGTATTATAGAGAAAGTGTGATCTGTAGTATGTGTCATATACTTCATGTTATTTACCAAAACCTGAGATTCTGTTATCCCATTTGATCAGTAATTTAAGAGTGAAATTACAGCTGTAACAAAGTTAACTTTTATATTCTGCTTGTAAACCAGAAAAAACTAAACAGTAACCAGTTCTGATTTTTATTTCCCACAATTTCTCCAAGTGCCAATCTTATTAAAAAATAAACTCAGGGTATTTGTAGATGACTGTTGATAGCACATGTGTAAGCGATATAATATGATATGCCTGATAGATAGAACAAAGTTGAAAGTGAAGTTGAGTTTCTTCATAGACTTTGAGTCACATATAAATTAAGAAAGTTAGCAAATTTTGTGCTTTCTTTTTTCCCTCTGAAAAACAGGATGATGACGCTGAAGCCATCCTTGCTGCAGACTTTGAAATTGGTCACTTTTTACGTGAACGTATAATCCCAAGATCAGTGTTATACTTTACTGGAGAAGCTATTGAAGATGATGACGATGATGTGAGTGGAATTGAATCCTGCATTGGTATCATTTAGTGAGGGTGTGATAGAATTTGTGAGAGATTTAATAATTGATTCAATTTTTTTTTAAAGTAGACTTCAAAGTGATTCACAGTTGGTATTAATTACCGATGTCTTGTTGATAACTTTCCTGAATTGTTACTAACAGATCCTTAGAATTTTTGGATTCTTTTATCCAAAAGTTTCCTGTTAATAGGACTATTCTTTGTTGGTGAAACTCTTTATATTTGTGCTAGGTCAGTGATGTAAAGCAATCGAATCTTTGACCAAACAGAACATACATAGAATGTTTTTTACCACTTAAGATCAAGAAGCATAACAGTTTTTACCAGGGGAATGAAATAACCATGAAATTTGGCTTCCTTCTTAGGTTTTAGATGTTTATTTTGTTGACATGACTCTCATTCAGATAGGCTTTAATTTCTTTTTGTGCAGTGTGTTCCAAACATAATTACAGGCGAGTAATGAGTAATGTTTATAGTAATAGTTGATCATAATTTATCCACAATTTTATTGTGTTCTTTAATTTTTTTATTGTCAGGTTTAGATAGTGATAAATAAACTGAATGATTTCTGCAGTTTGTTTTTCATTTATAAGTAGTTATAGGGGGAAAGTGGTTTTTTCCTCTTCTTAAAATATTAGTCGATACAGTAATGGCTATAACTAATGTTACTCTCAAGTGTTTTTTAACTTCATTCAAATTTCATCCTTTTTTCCCTTTTTAGTATGATGAAGAAGGTGAAGAAGCAGATGAGGTAATGTTTACCAAATGAGCAAATAATCTGTTTTACAATTGAGAAGCAAATTGACTTGTGTATTCCGTTGCTATAATCATTATTCTGTGATGTGGGATAAACAGTTTTGGAAAAAAATGACTTTAGAGTTCCACAGCCAAACAATGTATGTATTCGGTTTCAATAAATAAATTGCAAAACTCAGAACATTTTTTTTTATTTCAAATAATTCTGTTCTGCTGCAGGGTTATCAGCTCTTTGAAGAAGTCAAAAGCTGCAGTAAACTTTTTCAACGTTGGCTGCAGTAAATCTTTTCAATAAAAGCTGTCTGGATGTCTCAAGTTGTGTTGGGAAATTTTTCATATTAGAAGCTTTCAAATTAAATTGCATTGTCACCAAACTCTGTTATCATGAAAATTTGTTGACCTGTAGAATAACTTGTGTTAAATTCTCCCTACGTTATGAGACATTTCTTCCTACTTTGTACCTACTTCATGGATGCGTTTTGAACTTTAATATAGGAAGGGGAAGAAGAAGGAGATGAGGAAAATGATCCAGACTATGACTCAAAGGTGAGTGTAAAATTAGCACTGCTTTCTATTAGATCTAAGGCTGGTTAATAAGAATTGATGTCTCTGAATATAAAATTTAGTTTTGTCTACTAAAGTCTTTAATAAATATATATGTGTATGTGTGTATATATTTAGATATGTATTTTCATATATACACACACACACACATATGCACACCAACTGGCATTTCATTGATACGTATCATTTCAGTACACCTTTGGGGAGTGGTGGGCAGTCTGACTTTGTATTTTTCAGGCTAAATAACATTCTCTTTTAAATAGCACATTATCTTGGGTCTTTTTGTTTACTGTTTTTTTAGAAGCAGTTGCAGTTTTATTTTGCTTGCATTATTTTAGGTTGTTTTCCCTCCAGATGACTTGCAAACTTACAAACAGATCTGATTTTTAAAATCATCTGAATGTGGGACTGCTCAGGATTAGGGGAGCAGTGCTATTATTCAGATTTTCCCAACTCCTTTTATGCTCTTCCTCTGAGAATCCCAGTTTGTTTCTCCTTGGAATTTGTCATCAGGATTAGTAAAGGCCTTTAGACAACACACAAAAAAGTAGGATTCATTTAATGTATTCATTTACTTTAAATTATCCATTGGATGCTTTTAACCTAGTAAGCAGGTAAGAGGTGGTGATTACAAATCAAATACTTTAACAGATATGAATGATTTATAATTGTTTGATATGAATGAAATTAGACACATAACTGGTCTATAAAAATGATACTATAGAAAATTGTGTTTGTAATTTTATTAATATTATGGCTTAATATGTTTCATACTTTGGAGTTAATTCTATAATGTTAATTTGAGCTTTGGTGACTCACTAATAATGGTTGAATGAATTGTTGGTATAACCGTTTCTTTAATTTGACAAAAGTTTGACAGAATATTAAGATAATGTGAATATTTAACATAATTAATAATGAAGATTAATTGAAGCAGGTAGAAAAAGATAGATTGACTTGTTATTTTCCTTTAACAGAAGGATCAAAACCCAGCAGAGTGCAAGCAGCAGTGAAGCAGGATGTATGTGGCCTTGAGGATAACCTGCACTGTAATAGCCTAAACACAACTATTATTTACTTACAGCCTTATGTTTTTGTATTTTTTTGGTAGACTCAGTAATTTTTTTTAAACAAAAGGAACTGATATTTTAAAGACCAATTGTTTTACCTAGCATTTTGACTATAGGTTTGGTTTTATTTTTTGCTAGATATGTTACAGACACAAATTTTCTCATGCATGGTCATTCATTACTACATAGTTTGGTTCTTCTGAAATTTTTTTTGTAAAGTATAGATTACAGCTGTGAAAGTGAACAGAACTGTTAAATAGAACACATTTTTTGTTGTGCTTTTTTTTCCCCACCCCTGAAGAACCAAAGTGTTTTTTCAGCTGGTAGTTGGATAGCTTTTATGTTTGCTTGCATTAGCTATGCCTTTCATTACTTAGTTATTGAAATGCAGTGACAAATACTAAGGCAATTCATCATAAAAAAACTTGGCAAGATAACATATATGGTTAAGAATTTCCAGTAAGACCACACCCCATAAATTGTTAATGGAATTTTGTATTTTAAGTGATATAGTTAACAGTAAAGAAACCTAACTCCTAGTATGGTTATTAGTTACCACAGGGAAGTGAATAAAACCTAGTGTTTTCAGAAGTTAGCCTCATTATTTTAACTGCACTTAAGTTTTAACCTCCATTAACTAAGCATCTTTTCTTTGTGGTAGGGTCTACCTTCTGCTTCCCTGGAAAGGATACATCATTTGACAAGCCCATTTCAAGTTTTTTGTTGTTTGTTTGTTTGTTTTTGCAACCTAAAATTAAAGTCAAATATAATTTTAGTTCTCACATATAATGTCTTAATTTTGTACTAATTCAAGTAGAAGTAGCTTGAATTAAACTTTGAACCCAATTTATCATAGTGAAATAAGGGTGCCAACTTTGGAAGAGGTACTACATCTAAAAAGGAAGTGTGAGAAATAATCTTAAATGATGTAGTTTTTTTTCCAAAGCAAGATTAATGTTAAATTAAATTTCCCTTGGTTAGAACTAGAGAGAAGTCCTAAGCCTCTATGATTAATTCCAATTCTTACTGCTTAAATTTAAGTATGAGTATGTCACTTACCCATGCTTCTGTTTACTATGTATTAAAATGGGTAGTACTGTTTACTTAACTACCTCACAGATGTGTTAAGTATATTAAGTTTTATGGAATGTTTCTCAATCTCATTAAAAGTTCAGTAATTTGGACATATTTATATCACAAGTATAATATTCAACCTTTCATCATTCCAAGGTTTGCTAATTAAACTGGAAAACAAAGGCTAAGTACCTTCATCTAGTAACACTTGCAGATTTTTGTGTGGGTCCTATTTTAGTAGAAGTGGTTGGATAATCTACTGTTTGAGAAGATCCAGTAATTGTTGTCAGATATTATAATTATTAACTACACTGTAGTAAATACTATAAAGATTATGGAAATGTAGAAATAAAACCATGTTTAGGGGAAAGAACTTTTCATTAAATTCGAGACTATAGAGCCACATTTAAAATACCTCAGGCTAATTACTGTAGTTTTATGCTGAACTTAAAAGCTTTGACAAGAGAGAGATTGGACTAATTGAATTGTAATTAGAGGACAGCCTAGAGTTTCTGTTCTTAGTAAAATTACATTGGGTTCATTTTTAAAAGTGATAAGAACTTACTTTTTGGAAATTTAGTATTGAGGTTTTGGAATATGAGTGTTTTGTTTGTATAGTACTCCTGAGATTTTGATTAACTACTGGAAATCCTTAACCAGTTGCAAAAGTTTATTGGGAAAGAATGCCATGAAACCATGTTTTTCCCTCTTAATTTTCAAAAATTATTTTGATGCTTGACTTCTGTGAATTTGTGTGCGTGCGTGTGTGTGTGCATGCGTGCTTTCGAGTGTGCGCGCACGCCCATAGCTCATCTGAACAATTTTCTGAAATTCAAAAATTTTAACTAAAGATAGAATCCCATTTTTAATAAACTTAAAGCAGTAGCAAAACCACAGTTTTTTTTCATTCATTCCTTTAGGAAATAGCTATTGCCAAAGTGAAGGGGGGTAGATACTGTTTCATCTTGTTATGTAAGGGGGATGTGGTTTGCCCGAGAATTGTTTCTTAAACTTGGAGCTTCAAGGGATATCAGTGTTGATCCATGCCATTTCTCCATTTCCAATATGGTTCTACTCCATTCTAGAAATTTGAAATATGTAATTTGAAATCCTTAATAAAATTTGCATTTTATTTTATAAAATGTTCTGGTGATATTTTGGGTGTCTTATTTAAAAATATGAATATGCATTTTTTTTGAGACTAGAAATGTTTAGAGTAGGATATTCTCTGCTTAGGACAGGATGGTCTATACATCTGTATGATTTTAAAACAATCCCCAATATCTGCTAAGTGGGGTTTGTTACTTAGAAACGAAAGAAATTCAGACTTCCTACAGATTCAACTCTGAGTTAACCACAGATATTTGAGATAATTCAAAATTCTTATTTTAAAGGAAAGATACAGGGAGGAATGAAGGCAAATAGGCAGGCGGGAAGAAAACAGAAGGAGAAGCATCTTTGTTTTTATTTAGTTGTTCAAAGGCACTCAAAACCCAGGAGTGTGTGACTTGCTCCTTTGGAGGCGCTTGACCAAACCATTGCTCACCAAGGGTAGCCCAGATCTTGTTTCTATGTTAATAGTTTCTAGTTTTCTCCAACCCAGGCACTGAAAAAGAACGCAAAGTTTGTTTTGTTTTCTCCCTCTAGAAATGGTAAAATCCCATATAACCTGTAAAGTAGTACTTCGAACAGTTTTTTAATGATGTCATTTTAGAGTTTAAAGTATGAAAAGCAGAGAATAACAGTTTCATAAATCAATTAAACATGAATAGCTGATATTTAAATTTATGCGACCTCAAAATTCTTTTATTGGTCCACTGAAGTGTGTGTTAGTATTTCTGACCAAAAAATACCTTAATTGTGGAATTGGCTGACAGTGGCACTATAAAAAAATGGGATTCTACCTCTTAACTTCTATAGCTCATTTAATAGTAAACCTAAAAGGAGAAGTTTGTTTGGAAAAATACTTTCATCATTCTGTGAATAGATTAATTCTGCAGATATGTTAGTGACTGGTTGATGTATGATAAGGACCCCAGGCTAACTGGATTAATCATTAACTGCTGCTTGTACAACTATGAATTTGTGGGTTTGTCTAAGTCGTAGGCCATTCCCGTTGTTAAAGATAAAACTTTGCATTATTGTTTGTGAAAATCATCAAGCTGAAGAAATATTAAGCTACTTAATATGCAAATATTACTTGAATGCTTGTAGGATTTGAGTCCTGATAATGGGTTAATCATATAAAAATTTTAGCCTTTATATTTTTGACTTTAAAATCAAGCCAAATGTTATTTTAAATGTACAGAATAAATATATAGTTGAGGAGTATAAGGAACTTCAAGGAAGAGAAATATGCTAATTTTTTCTTTTTATCGTCTGCACTGTATATATTTGGTAATTGTGAACTGGATTCTGTTTTGAAACTTCATAATTTAGGTAATTTGCTACTTAAAGCATTAAGTCTAATAGTTGAAAAGTATATGTAATGATCATGATGAAATGAGCTGACATTAACTTGTAGATGTACACAAGTGATTTTGTATACTAGTTTAAGAATCCAGATATTAAAATATAACCTGGATAAAAAGCTAAGTTTTTGGACTGGTTAAGGATGACTTGCGACTTCAGAGAAGCGAAGCATTTTTGTTAGGGTGAAATTAAGTGTTTAGTTATGAGAAGTTTTAATGTGTTCAGTTAATTATATTTTCAAAAAACATGGTATATTTTGTGTCTTGTTTCTTCCATTTGACATACTGTACTTTCATTAGATTTTTGTTAAAATATTGACTCATTCTTACATATAAAATACAAAATGGAGCATAATTTAAAAAAATAATCAGGGAGTAAATTACCGATCCAGTTTTTTAATTTTCATGTTGAAAACAGAATTCGCACCTTTTGTAGACCTTTTGAGTTTAGGAAACACAGGCTAAAACATTACTTAAAGTAAAGACAGTACTTTTAGTTAATGTATTTTAACTTCAAAATAGGGAGCAGGAACTCGGGAGGTAAAGAAGTGCCAGAAATGGACACTTCTTTACCTCCTGAGTTCCTGCTCCCTGAGTTAATGATGATAATCTTATCATTTATAATGAAATTTCAGCAATTGTGTTTCTCATAAACTTTAATAGATGATAAACTAGTATCTGCCAGAATACTAAAATCTTTTTTCTTGAAAGGTGAAAGCTGGAAGAGAGATGGAAGAAGCACTTTAATTTATTAATTATGATGATTCCCAGGACTTGTGGGATGTGTGTAGACTATACCCAACCATTGCTCCACAAGGGTGCCCCAAGAATACTAAACTTTTGTGAAAGCTTTTAGTTGGAATTTCACAATGAGTAATGAAGTCTGGAGCTTCTCTGCAGTTGAAATAAAAGAGCTTGAGGAAAAACAAGGTCCTGAAGTTGGATTATCCAGGGTACATTCAAAGCATGGAAAAAATTATATTTAGATAGAAGGGCCCAAGCCATGGAAGACAGCTAGGAAATCCTTTTTAAAGGATTTGAAATGTTGAAAACCACCTCTTTTAGACAATAGTTGAAGTGAAGACATTTCAGTGAAGATAATTTTAAATTAAGACCACATAGCTTTAGAGTCATTTGAAGGTAAGAACATTTAAGTCAAGGCATAAGGACTTAAGTAGGCTAACCTGTCAAAGGGGCAGAATTTTTTTTTTTTTAAGTGCATTTAAGATATATTAATGAATTAAAACCGAAGGGTTTTAGGGGAGGGGTACTTTATTGATAAAAAAACCTTCTTTAACTGAAATTATAGTTTTAAAGCTTCCTGTATATTCAAATAATCATTTACTGTTTTGCTAATTAACCATAAATATAAATACGCTTTTTACCCTAAACTTGGACAAAATTGCAGAGAATGCTCTTTGACCCTCTACAGTGCTCTTAGTATGAAGATATAGAACCCATACAATTATATCAAAGTCAGGAAATCCCTGCTTGTGTATCACAGATTTGTCCAATGGTATCCTCTTAGTTCTGGTCTATTTACTTTGGTGTGTCCCACATCCTCTGAGCTCTATACCTCAAAAAGACAACATACCTTAGGCTTCAGTCTGAAATTGACTTTCCAAGGATTTAATGGGGTGGTATTTAGAAACCAAGTTTGGGTACTCTTGTCAGCTTGTTCTTGGCATAGTCTTGTTTCTAGGCCTATTCAGGCTACAGATTTAGCAAATGTGTTAAAAACTAAATACTTGCAAGATCTAACACAAAGGTTTTGTTTTGTTTTTTAATGTTACTCCATTTAACTTAGCTTTAAGTAGTTAGAATTAATAACTGATCTATCTGGAAACTTCAGACAAGGTATAATAAACCTTAAAAATGAAAAATACCTAACTTTAGGCTAAAACCTAAATTCCTAAACAAATTAACCATATATGTTCAAAGAATATGAGAAGCAGTTCATACATTAGGTAGAATGACTAAACATACTCTTTGAAAGTAGACCTACTGTAGTAGAAAACCTAGAATTGGCTGTTGGGATAAAGTTTAAAATTGTGGTTGTGTGTTTGCGTTTGTTTCGAAAGCCCAAATACTTCCCTGTCCAATTGGTGCCCTTCTTGGTGTATATAAGAACAGAAGGAAGCTAAGCTGCCCGTGTTGTAAGTGGTCTTGATAGAAGAAAACTTCCACTTAACCTAAAGTTAGGATTTAGAAACTCATTACTTCAATAAAAAAGTAAACATTTTTATATGATTAGTTTATTGCCTTTTACTGGATTATGAAGTTAAATGAAGCCTGATTACATTTAGATGAGTTCCAAACACATTGTTACTCAATTCTTCATCACCATCTGATACTTACCTGGAGCCCTGGACATCACGGGTGGACAATGAGATGAGTACCTTGAAATCACATGATTTTAGACTTGGATTTGACCAAACACTACATTTCAAAACTATGATCCTTTCTGTACTATTGACTTGGGGCGTGTTCTAGAACCTCGAAAACAACTTGGACATCAACAAATCACCCTGTCTAACCTGCATTTCTTCTGTTTCAGATATGGTTGACTGCCTTTCACTTCCTGAAACTGGACTTTTGTGATTATTACTAGGTCAAATAGACTTCATTGAATTAATGTCTACTCTTTATGGTTTTCAGTTCTTTATGATCTACCAGTTCAAATAGTAGTCTGAATGCTTGCTACTGGATTTCCTAATTTCCAGTACTGGGCCTTGAAAGGTGGTAGGTGCTCATAGCAAATTTTTTTATTGTAAATTTATTAATTTTTCTGGGCAACTTCCAACATAACATTACATAATATTTTGGCAAGTTAAATGTATTTAAAAAATTCTTTTGAGTTAACTTTGATTATGAAATAGTTTAGATGTGCAGGTTCGCTATTATGTGATAACACATTGACCACCAAATTACAACTAGTCTTTCATTACTTTCTGTTGGAGCTCCACTATCACTTGCTCCCTTCACCCACCCCTTTCCTTCTCATAAACTCAGTTCTCTTGTCAATGTCAAAGGGTAGGTGTCTTATCTGTTTGCTGTGTTTATTTGTATTCCATGTGTCAGTGAGATAATCCATTATTCCTCCTGATTTATTTCACTTAGCATAATCCCCTCTATTTCCATCTCCATGTTGAAAATGTCATTTTATTTTGAGGGCTGTGTAATACTCCATTTGTGTGTATGTGTGTGTTTCCATTTTAATGGGTATTAAGTAGTTTTTAAGTCTTAGCTATAGTCAAGAATGCTTCAATAAATGTGTGATAGTTTTTTCAGAAGATTTTTAATATGATGTAGCCCATTGTTGCCACTGAAGTTAAGTTGCCTGTTTTCTTCTAAATGTTTTATAGTTTTTGATCTTATGTCCAAGTCTCTAATCCATTCTGAATTGATTTTTGTATATAGTGTAAGTGGTCTAGATTCATTCTTTTGCATGTGACTGTTGAGTTTTCCCAGCACCATTTATTGAAAAAGTTTTCCCTTCTCTATTGTGTATATTGTGCCATCCTGCATCTCTGGGATGAATCCCATATGATGGTGATGGATGCCTCTTTATGTGTTCAGTTTGGTTCGTTACTGTTTAGTTGAGGATTTTTGCATTTATGTTCATCAAGTACTGACATGTAAATTTCTTTCTGTGTGTGTGATCTCTGATTTGGATATCATTGTAATGCCGGCCTCATAGGAAGTATTTAGAAGTGTTCCCTGTTCATTTTTTTAGAAGAAGTTGAGAAGAGTAGGTTGTTTTTCTCTGTAGGTTTGGTAAAACTGACTAGTAAAACCAACTTCTGTACTTTTGCTTTGGAGGAGACTTGAGTTTTTTTTTTAGCTTGTGATAGGTCATGTTCAGGTTCCCCATTTCTTTCTGTTTTGTCCTGGCATGTTGTATTATTTGAAAACTTTGTCTTCCTCCTCTAGGTTGTCCAGTTTATTGGCATATAGCTCTCCGTAGTGGTCATTTGTGGTGCTTTGTATTTCTGTGGTATCTGTTATAACTTCTCTTTTATTTCTGATTCTAGTTAGGGTTTTCTCTCAAGTCAAAGGTTTGTCAGTTTTGTTTTTTCAAAGAACCAGATTTTTGTTTCATTGATCTTCTAAATTATCTTTTTTTCCCTCTTATTTCTGCTCAGATTTTTACTGTTTCCTTCTACTGACTTGTCTTCAATTGTTCTTTTTGTTGTTTTAAGGTATAGGTTTAGATTGTCTATTTGTGATTTTTGTTTCTTCAGGTAGATCTGGAGTCTTAGAAACATTCCCTCTTTAGTACTGCTTTTACTGCATCCCTTAAGTTCTGGTAGCTGGTGTCTTCAGGTACTTGTCTCCAAGTACTTTCGATTTGTTACTTGATGCCTCTTTTACCCAAAAGTCATACAGAGCCTTTGGTTTAACTTCTATATATTTTGGACTTTTCCAGTTTTCTTTTTTTGTTTGGTTTCTAGCTTTATTCATTTGTGATCAGAGAAGATAGGCGGTATAATATCAGTCTTCATAAATTTCTCTTGTTTCCCAACATTTGGTCCAAAGTTCTGTAATTGCTTTTATGTATTTTGATACTTCCTTATTTGGTGTACATATAGTAAGAGTTGTGTTTATTGCTGAATGGACCCCCTAATCATATATGTCCATCCCCCTTGTCTTTTTTTTTTTTTTTAAGAAAGGTGCAGGCAGGAGTGAAGCTGAGCAGAGGCAGGCAGGAAGAGAGGAGGAAGACACATTTCATTTATTTATTCTTCATCTTGGTGGTTCCCCCTAACCCAGGATGTGAACTCAGATGTATGTGAACTGCCTAATCACTACACCAGGGCGTACCCATCCCTTGTCTTTTTTTTTTTTTAGCCTTTTTTAGTTGATAGTCTTTTTAATCTGATTTAGGTTACTATTGTCTTTCAACTTTTTGACTTCGAAACTATGTTTATATTTAGTATGCAGAAGAAAGTTGGGTTATGTTTCTTAATCCATTTGGCCACTGTGTCTTAATTGATGTTTAATCCTTTAACACATGATCATTGATATATAACTATCTTAATATGTTCATTGTTTTTGGGGTATTGTTGTAGACTACTGTTTCTTTGTTCTCATGTGCTTTGAAAGCATTTTTGTTTTCTTTTTTCATTTTCTTTTGTCTATGAATTTATGTTTTGCGATTACCCTGGGGCTTATATAACATTTTCTATATTTATAACCTGTTTTAACTTGAAAGGAAATTAGTCTTGAGCTCATTCTAACAGTTCACATGTTTGTTTACTTTCATCCTCACATTTTTGAAGTCTTGCTACTTCTAAGTGGGGTTTCCTTTCATTTTACAGAATTTTCTTTATTTCTTTTAAGAGTGGTTTGTGGTGATGAATCCCTTTAACTCAGGTCTTTTAAGCTCTTTACCGCACCTTTAATTCTAAGTGATAATCTTGGCAGGGCAGAGTGTTCTTGGTTGGAAGTCCTTTTCTTTCAGTACTTTGAAAATACTTTGACCTGTAAAGTTTCTTCCAAGAAATTTGCTGACAGTCTTATGGGGGATCTTGTGTGTAATGTGTTTTTTTCCACTTTTTTATAGGATTCTCTATCTTTAATTTTTGTTATTTTAATGACAGTGTGTCTTGGCAGATGTCTTTTTGGGTTTCTTTATTTGCAGCTTTCTGTATTGGTGATTGGAGATCTGTTTCTGTTAGGGAAAGTCTTACCAAATTCTTCAAATAAGGCATGTTTCTTTCCTCACCTTGGAATCTTAGGATGTGAGTGTTGTTCCTCTTGATGTTATCCCTTAGGTCTCCTATGCTGTCTTTTAATTAGTTTTTCTCTTTTTTCTTTCCTTCTGTTCTTTCCTCTTTATGTTCTTTCCTTCTGGCTGCTGATTAGATTGGCGGCTCCTTCCAGCTTACTATTGAGTCCCTCCTCTGCTGTCTTCTTTACCTCTCTCAGGTAGTCTGCTTCTCTTGCAATCAGATTTTCCCCTGAGGTTTTGTTTTGGTTCATTTTTTCACATATATTGTTTTCTTCATTCTGTTTGGCACTGCGTTTAGCTTCCCTGATATAAAGACCTTGTGTTAGACTATCTAGTTGCAGATTATAGACCTGGGGCATTGATCAGGAATACTGATGCAAATATCAAATCAACAAATGTGTGATCTCTTACTAGTCAGAAGTGTTCATGCTTATTTTCCAGCACTGTATTTAGTCCCTAGAATCTAGCCTACAGGCTTCGAGTTGGGGTTGGAGGTTTTCCCATATGCAGAGTTTTCATCCAGAGTCACAGTCATGAACAAGGCACAAAGTGGTCCAAAAGACATGGGCTCAGTCCACCAGCAGGCCACTGATGAGATAGCTGTGAACTGGTTAAAATAAAGCACCCCAACAAAGGGCCACCAACAAGCCTGCGAGTGGGAGCTCTTATCAAGTAGCAAGCAGGCATACCTCAGCCAGGTATGAAACTGCTTTTACAATGAGCGGCTCAGATGATCTCTGCAGGAAATCACTGTTACCTGCCCTGGAGTTGCAGACCTGGCTGGATGTCTCCAGCAGTCGGGGGAACTAACTGCAAGCACAGGATGCCCCAGGTGCACTGATAACTGCATCTTCCTACACTGGTGGCCTCCAGTGCTTGCATCGTTGTGAAAAGGGGTCTCAGGAGATGTGCTTTTTCCACACTGAGGTTTCTGGTTCAACAAATAGAAGTTGGCGTTCTGGTCTGTGTGTGATTTTCTTTTGGCTTCCCATACTCTTTCCTTAGTTCTTTGCACTCCAGAGTTTTATTGGTCTCTAAAGGGACAAAGAAAAGTCCCTTTATTTTCCATTCCCAGATTTGGGGACGCCTACCGAGGGAATGAGGGCAAGATATCTTCAGCTCCTGCTGAGAATTCTATCACTGGTACCTTCCCATGGAACCCAGGGTCTCAGGACCAGGTTCTGTGAATATCTAGGCAGTGACTTCCACCAATTTTGAAGATGTGTCCTTTTTCTTTAGAGATTCTGGTCCTGTTCCTTTTCAGAGGTCAGAGTCTGCCATCTTGAAAAATCCCTAAATGATTTTTATTAGTTCATTTTCATAAGTCAAGATACTCCAAGGTCTTTGTAGTTGTCACATTTCTATATACTGAGTTGCTTATGTTGAGGAAACTTAAAAAGCTAATGTGTTTTCTTCTAGGTATAAACCAAAGTTACATATATTCTGTAAACTCACTGATGCTATGAGAATGTGGAAAGTATATCAACAGTTGTAGTTACCTAGTACTGTATAACAAAGCCATTGCCAAGTCTAATGGCTGAAAACATTGGCAAGATTTATTTTGCTGGCTTGGATAGTTACTTTCTGCTCCACTGATCATCTTCAGGAGAACTTTTGAAGGATAGGAACTGAATCACCTAAAGGCTTTTCATCACTAGTATTTGATGCTGGATGAGTCCTCAGCTACAGTGTGGCCAGAACTCTACCTAGATGTGACCTCACAGCATTGGTAGCTGTGTTTCAAGAGTTAGTTGTGTCCTTATATGACCTATTTTGCGAAGTGATCATTTGTGTACTTTTTTGACTATAAAGTCCATCACCAGCTCACTTGGGTTAAATAGAAACTACATCTTGCTAGAGGAGTGGTGATACCTTGAAAAAGTAGAAATAGGGTCTTGTAGTGGCCAAAACTTGTCTTTTTTGGAAAAAAAAATTGGCTAAAATATTCCAAAATGACTAGACCAGAAATATCAAAGAAGTTCACTATGTGCCTATGTGTTTTGTTTTGTTTTTTTCATATTGGAATCTTTTGAAATTACCTGGACAATGTGAGAGTCTCAAATGTACACACATTTAGCTCATTCTGAAATTTTTTTCCAGCATACCCTAATGGATCAGCAGTTAGGTCAATCACCTCTGAAGGTGCAAGCCACATACCCTTGGGTTCGAGTCCTGGGTTTAGCAGAAAACAGCCAGTGTGAACAACTAAATTAAAATAAAGATGCTCCCTCCTCTCTGCCTACTTGCCGTCAATCCTGTCTGCACCTTTGCTTCCCCACCCTTTCATTAGCCTCTGGTCTCAAAGCTGGGTCCTTGAGCTTCCCGTGCCCTGAGCCTTAGCTGCTGAGCCACAAGGTGAACCAGAGCTCTTAATTACGTAGGACTCCGCTTCTACAGCCTCTAAATGTTACAGTCTTTGAAGGACCCATGTGAGTATTCAACCATTTAAGATAAAAGGAAAATGCTGTATTTAATTTTCATAATTGTGTTGGTGATAATTATCTCCACTATATGTGAGGATAGCAGTTAAGTAACGTAAGAGCCCTCTGTTGATCTGTGTTGGAGCCAGTATTTGTTGTCAACTTCGGCCTTTTCCTCTGCTCCTATCCACTCTGACACCTGCACTGTCTTCCTTGCATGGATTCCTGTGCACTGAGCTAACTAGTGATTTCATGGACTCAACCTAGAGATTTCAGAATAAATATTTTAAGAGACCAGAGTTAATATGAACTTACAGCATTCAGATATTATTTCCTCTTTCCCCAATCTGCCTCAAGTTTGTAGGCATATGTTGGCTGAATCATAAGCAAGATGCAATGTAGTTAGGAGTTTTCTCCTAAGTATAAACAGAGACTCTCGGACTGTTAGTGGAGCTTCGTGGACATCAGAAAGGCTTCCATCCTCTGCTTTGCTGTCCTTGGATTTTCACACCTTTCCCAGAACTAGGTAAATGGTATCTCATTAGAAACTAAAATAGTGTTAGAATTCTGACCTGTTAAGGGATGGTAGTTGTTATTCAAATAACAACGATTTACTTCAAGTAGTTTAGTAATGAATTGTTGGGAGGTTTTTGTCTCTAACATGGCCATGTGCGTCTCCTGATAGATTTAGTGGCAACTTGGAAGCTTGCCATTAAAAGATTTCCTGGGGTTTATCTTTGGTAAAATTGTCCCTCTACCTTCTCAGACCTAGTTAACCCAACAGATTTTTTTTTTTAAATTTCAGCCCCTTCATTCTTTAAAAAATATTTTTTTTTCATTTTTATTGTAGCATTTTATTCTGCACATTAAAATTAACTCATAGGTTCCCCATTACTCAGCCCTTCACTCTTAAATCCTTCATTTATCCTGTCATCTTTGATAGAACTTCCACCCTTGAATCCTTTGTGTATAAGCCTAAGTTCTAAAGTAACTGTCACTTACATCATCCAAGCAAGCAAGCAATCAAACCATCTTTTCCCTTTCCTTGACTTCCTGAAAAGAATCATCTACATTGCTGTTTATACTCCTTTGGTGCCTAATTCTCTATTTTGGAAAAAAGTCTTTGCAAAAGAGGGATTGGGTATTTCAGTTGCAAACAGGAACATATCTACTTGAGGAGGAGGCCTAGCATGACTTCTAAGAATATTCATTCAGTGTTTATGGGCTTTTAATGGAGGCCAGGGGCTTGGATGTTATTCAGCCCTGGCAAAGTAAACTGGAAACATGTTCACTGATGCTTTTACTGTCAGTCACTGAGGGTAACATGCTCCTGCCACCCACCGAAGACCCAGGAGTATCACTACTTTTGAATAGTAGTCATTTTGTGACAGCACTGTTGTGGTTCTTTTCAGCCTCTATTGGGCTGCTTTCCTCCACTTGGTCAAATTTATTATCCTATTTTCTGAATTTAGGGAAGGAGAGAGAGAGAGCCAAACTCCTACTCCATTTTGTTTATTCTTATTTTTGTTGTCACTTCAAAGCTAGTACTAATCTATGTAACACAGCACTCAATTCCTCAACTCAGTTGCAAAACAATAAAATGTTTAGCATTGTCTCATTTTGAAAGATAAAGATTTATTTTCAGTCAGTCTGCACTCTGTTTCATGCTATGCATCAGCATTTAGTCAGCAGTCTCCCATCATGAACCATTTTACTACTAGGTTAACCACGGATTAGATTGGAAGCAGTAGAATAAGATTAGGAGAGAATTAACTTGGCCAAAGGAAATCTAAGGTGGGACTTGAATTGGACTTTGAAGAGCAGAAGTTTACAGAAGACTTGGGGAAACAGCTACAAGTGCATAAATGAGTGGGAGAGTTTAAATTGTAAAAGCAAATAGCACTTATTCTGTGGAGAGTTTTCCATGTAAGGGTAAAGAGTTGGAATATTTTTGTATACAACGGAAAGTGACAAAGTTTTCTATCATAATTTTAGGCATAGAATTGGTAACAACCCAACAGAGGATAGTATGGGCTCAAGTAGTTGGCCTATGACAGCAGCCTAGATGAAAGAAATGAGAGGAATTAGGTTATTGGCAGATAGGAACAGACACAGCTGAACGACAGTGCTTACTAAGCTGCAAATGGGTTACAGTGATTTTTAAGATGAATAGAGTCCTGGACACCCTTCACTATCCTGACTTGCTCTCAACTGTACTATACAAATTGATCACTAGGAGGCATCAGTTCATCAGCTAGTAAGATAGAATAGGCGGACACCTAAGAAGTTTGAGTAGTTCTCTTCCAGTGAAGGGAGTTAATATTTAACCTTTTTAATTTGGCACTTTGGAAATTAGAATCTTTATAGAGTTTTACTGCTGCATAGTACTTAAAAAATGAAATCTGCTAACAAGTCTAAATTTGATTCTGAATGTGGGCCTATATGATTATCCTTTATACACTGACAAGGGTGACCTGATTATAAGTTATTTGGCTTTTTAACATTTGTTATGAGTTTCTACTATACATTGCACATTAGGAAATTTATAAAGATTCTATAATCAAGTTGTAAATGAAAATTTCTTAATTACTTGGCAAGTTCCGTTAAATGTCTTTAAGTATTGATGGATGGACTTTTTAGCAAGTATTTGGTTATTTTAATTGCCAAGAAAGAAACAATTATCAATTTCATTCCATCACTGCATTTCTAATTCTTTATATTACTCTAGTTAGAAATCAGGATGATAGTTTACATAAATACCTCAATATTAAATTGCATCTTGCTCAGAAAAGGAAAGGTTTATAGAACTTTATATAAACAGTTTAAAGGAAAGGTACAGGCAGGAATGAAGGTGACTAGGCAGAAAGAGGTGCAAAAGAAGCACTTTATTTTTATTCAGTTCACGTTGGTTATTCCCCGCTGGCCCCAGGTCCAGAATTCGGGACTTTGGGATGTTATGTGGGACTGTTCCCAGGGTGTAGTAGAACGCTAGGCCACCAGGGTGTGCCCTAGAACTTCTTTTAGATAGTAAGTATACTGTATAATAGCATTTAAGATTCAGAGAGGCCTAGCATGTGTATTTGTTAACCTATTTTAAAAAATTATACTATATACATGTGAGTATATGTGCGTGTGGACAGATATAGGGGTGGCAAGTTTGGAAATTTTTTTTCATAAAGTCTTATTACAGTTTCAATATTAAAGTAAGATGCACTAGGAAACCTGTCAAAAGAATTTGAAGACATCACAGATGGGCTTTTGATTCAATTTTAAATGACTAATGTTGAGTCCCTACTATACTCCAGGTGATTGGGACACATCAAAACAATTATCTTGCCCACTTAAAGAGTTTCCTAGTAGGATGGGGTCAGGCATAAGCAATAGCGACAATAAATAATTCAGTTTTCTATTAGGAGGCAGTGCATGCTGTGGGGAAGGAATTGGCTGGTTGAGGATATGCTTCACTGAGATGACATTTAACAATGAGTTGAAGTAATTGGGATGACCCTGACTGCTGTGCTGAAAATGGGAGACAGGAAGCTACTGCAGTGATTTAGGGGATAGGTGATTTACATCTGGGACAGAGTGAAGGGAGTGGAGAGAAATAGAATATAGATGTCTTTTGAAGGTCCAGCTTATGGAATTTCATGACTCAATTTGCAGATTGGGAATTGAGAAATGGAGAAAGGATTACTGCAAGTTAGGCATGCCTCTAAACATCTGCAGTCCTGGGGGACTAATGTAACGGAGACACCCAGGGTTAAAGTTTTGTTATGTGAACATACAACCAAATTTTTCTGTCTTGACAAGTATGCCTTCATTAGTACCTGGAATGCTGCTTTGAATTTCAGATTCTTAAAGTCTGGTGCTGGAGCATTACTTGTGAGCAGAGCTAATCTCGGCCCATGTCTACCTTCTCTTTCCATCCCTGCCTCGAACTGTATGGCATGGTGCCTTCTGCACACTTCTGTGGATATACTAGTCATCAGGTTCAATATCAGTCCACTCCCTTTTCTAGAGCACACACTGGAGATAATGTATTTCTTGGAACTGCCAAAGCCATTTAGACAGTATTTGAAATCTTGAGTATCTGGAGTATAGGCTGGAATGATTATGAGCTCCAGATTGGATGTGTCATTTTCACTCTTTTAAAGCGCAGGGCTCTGGATAAAGCTGCTTTTGAGGGCAGTACTGATGTTCTGCTCCAAGGGTTTAGGCCTAAGCAATTAACTATAGAAGGAACTGTGACGAGAAGCGGGCTGCAGGTAGACTAGGTCAAAATGAGAAGATCGGTTTGGAAGTGCATGTATTAAAATTTCTCTGTTAGACATCCAGATAGTACTCTAAAAGGTAAAAAGGAAATTTTCAATTTACAGTAATACTGGTCTGGAATATATTAAAACTGAAGGTTTTCACTATAACTATTCTGACCACTGAAACAGTACCATCCAGAACTATTTATTATTTTGCCAATTATATGTAAACCTGTGGAGACCTCCATCATATTCAAAGGGCTGTTTTTCCATTCTTATTAGCAAAAGCTCTATGAATCCTGCTTTCCAGGACCTAAAATCCCCTGACTTTTCCCTCTAGTGAACTCTCAGTGGCTGTCTTCACCAGTATAAGCTCCTTTGCCTGACATGCAAGCATTTTTTTAAAAAACTTTGATCATCTTTGTTTTATTCTTTGGCAACAGCAGTTGGATCTAAATTTGGAAGTCGGGCACATAAATGTTATTGAAAATGATGAGTAGATGAGATAAACCAGGGAGCGAGTGTAGATGAAGAGAACCCAGGGCTGAACTGTGGGACACTCCACTGTGGAAAGGTTGGGGAGAAGAGGAGCAACTGAGAGGACACCATGCATTGACTAGGCAGGTAGAAAGAAAACTGTAAGTCATGTCCTTGAAGCCCAGTGAAGCACCGCACTGCAAGGAGAAAACGATCAACGGTGTTAGATGCCACTGGCGAATAATTTGAGGCAGTCAGTGTAATACACAATGTGAATGAGTCATTTCAATTTTATACGGAAACAATGATTTTCTTAGCTTGCTCTCTAAACTTCAGTAATTTCAGTGATATTTGTAGGTTTTCATTATAGTTGCAACTGAAGTCTTAGTGTTTGGTGGGGGGGGACAGGACAACTATTTCCTTTAATTCATTTTCTGTAAACTTTATTCATTGCCTTAAAAATATTAACCATTTAAAAATTAGTTATTTATTAAAATTTAGTTCACCATGCTTCATTCAATGTTGAATATTGACATTGTTTCTCAATCTGTATTTCATACCATACCCTCCACCAGTGTCCTTTATTACCACTACCTTTTCCTCTCTTTCCATCCCACCACACCTGGTAGTCACCATCTTGTATCCTGAGAGTTTTTGCTGGGATTTATCTCTTTGCCGCATTTCATTATGTTCCACGCATGAGTGAACCATCCTATTATCCTCTTTTTTCTTTCTGACTTATTTCACTTAACATGATTCCTCCCAATTCCATCCAGATTGGTGCAAACAGCACAATTTAATTTTTTTAGTAGCTGCATAGAATTCCATTGAGTGTATACACCACAGCTCCTTTATCCAGTTATCTGTTGTTGGGCATTTAGGTTGCTTTCATCACACAGAAAGCAGATACGAGCTTAAATCTCATATATAAAAAGGGCTCACATATGTACCTCAATAATAAAAAAGCAAATGACACACTAAAAATGGGGGGGGGGGGACTCAGTAGACACCTATCTACAGAAGTCACACAGATGGCCAACAGGTACCTGATAAAATGTTCTACAATTCTCATCAGAGAAATGCAAATAAAAGCTGCAATGAGATACCACCTCACACCAGTGAGAATGGCCTATATAAAAAAGACTGGAAATAGCAGGTGTTAGAGGGATGTAGAGAAAAAGGAACCCTCCTACATTGTTGGTGGGAATATGAGTTGGTACAACCTCTTTGGAAAACAGTATGGAGATTCCTCAGACAAATAAAGATGGATCCACCATTCCATGTAGCAATCCCACTCTTAGGCATGTACCTAGAGGATACAAAATCTCTTTTCAGAAAAAAATATCTACGCCATGATGTTTAATAGCAGTACAGTTCATAATAGCCAAGACATGGAAACAATGTGGCCATTTTTGAATTGTTGGTGACTGTTGAAATTAAGAGCAAAGTTGTTACCAAGTTATACATCCCTATACTACTAAGATTTCCAATAATTAATGCATTGATGTCACAGGGAATACATTGTAAACTTACCTCTGAGCTGCTCAGAGGCACAAAGCCATGAAATAATCAGCTGGAAAATTTTGAGTTTTAAAGTCTCTGAGTTAATCAAATAACTGCTCTTGAAAAATCATGCTGGTTGTTCAGACATTTTGAAGTAATTTAGAACAGAACGCATTTGTTATATCCTGATAAACTGCAGCGGGCTAGATAAAAGCAAACATATTGACTTTCTCCTAAGAAAATGGCTTGAGCTTCCAGATTACATATTATTTTTACCCAATCAAGTCTGTATTATATCATTTTTCCATATGTCTTTTCCAACTATCTCTGCCTTCAGAGACTGAATTGCACACTTAAAGGAAGATTCTTTTCTAAATGAGCTGAAGAATGCCATTCTGTTAAAAAGATGAACAGCTGGTCATGAAGAAATTCTCTGGAATGCTCACTTGTTCTACAAAAGCAGAAGAACTGAGATGTTAGGTATAGTTTTTGTCATCGACATACAACTTTCCTTCTTATTTTTTCTTTAACAAATTCTTATAGAAATCTTTACATGATTTTAAAAATTGCCTTTCTCCTTAAAAGATTTAATGTTCTAACAATGAATGGGAAGACCTTGAGAACTTGCCAGCTGTCTTTCAGTGGTACTCAGGATTGTGTTGGAGTTGTTTCATTTGTTAAAACATTGTTCCTCAGATTAAGGTTAGGGACCCTTCCAGTTTAAAAATTAACCTTTGTTCTAGAAGAGTTTGGAGTTAAGTTTAAATTTCTTGAATTAACATACAAAGGATTCAACCTTTGTTCAGTTCTCCAAACTCACCTCTCCCTTCCTTTCCCTCTTTTGAATTCTTTGTTCCAGTCATGTGAAACTAATCGATGAGCTAAATTCTTCTTTATTCCTTCCTGGGCACAAGAAGCAAGCAGTCTTTCCTGGCCAATTTTGACTTGTCCATCCCTGGTTTATTTCTTTTTCCTATCTTTAGGGTTGGTACACAGTTGGGGTTCTGTTTATTTAATGGATGAATTCCCACACCTCTAAGAGGTTTGGCTTCCATTTATGCTCTTTATTCTGTCTTGTTTCCTAGAATTTCTATAGAAATTGTTTAAAAGTGGGAATTGTGGAGTGGTGGTGAGGGGCAGTCAGGGATCAGTCTGACCTTCCCAGGGTCACAGAAAAATGAGATTCCTAGAGATCTCACCGGTTAGCTGTTTGCAGAGAGAGGGACCCTATGAAGCCTGACCTGCCGTTTGGAGAGCTAAACTGCCCAGGAGTGTGGAGTCTTTCAGCACCGGATATTCCCCAGGTTTGTGGTTGTGTTACAGTCTGTATGGACATGTCTCAAAGGAAACTGGGGAGCTTTTGTCTCTGGGAAAGATAAGCTAATTAATGCCCGCATGCCCAGGTGAAGAAAAGAAAGAAGGGATACCATCTGAAGTGGGTCACCTTCTTCTATCCTTTCTACAGCGGACAGACGGTCGCGCTATTGCTTTAACAACAACCCGCTTTGATCCAATAACTAATGACCGAGAGTCAATGTGAATGTCGAGACACCGTGTCTTCCCGGCTTCTGTGTAGTGGTATGTTTACTAGGGTCCGGAGGGGGGGCACTTGTGTAGAGCTCCGCCGTTCGCGAGATTCACCCCCAGCCTTCTTGCTCGTCCAGGCCAAGACATTGGCTCTGAAAGCTCAGAGCGAATCCCTGGAGCTGGCTCCCCTGGGCGGAGAGACAGCTCGGCGTTCCAGGCGCGGTCGGGCGGCTTGACCCAGCCTCCACATTTCCTGGGGCTGTTAGAGAGCACCGCCGGCCGGAGAGAGGCGTCGGGACGGTGGGGATGGCCTCTCCGCGCTCTCTGGGCGTCAGCATCCGTCGCAGGGGAGCTGGGGCGCCCTGGGCGGTCGTCCTGGGCGGAGGAGTTTCCGGGGCTCGGGTCCAGGCAGCCAGCCCGCGGAGAGAGCGCGGAAGCGAGTGGGCGGCGAGAGGCGGAGCCAGGGGCGCGGGGGGCGTGGACGCGGCGGGCTTTGGAAGGGCCCCAAGTTAATGAGGCGTGCGCCGGCCGCCGAGCGCCTTTCGGAGCTGGGCTTTCCCCTGCGGTGCGGGCGCCAGGAGCCGCCTTTTCCGCTGGGTGTCACTCGGGGGTGGGGGGTATGGCCCATTCAAAAGCGCCGCGAGGAGGCCCGGCCAGTGCCTTTCAGTGAGCGCTTGCAAGAAGCGGCTCGCGGCTCCCGGACCTTGTGGCGCATCGGGACACGGCTGCCCCCCGGCCCAGACCCGGAGCTGCCACCGCCGTCGCTCTGCCTCCTGCGTGTTAGCCTCTTCTGTGCGCTCCGGGAGGGCGGCCGCGGGAGTCGCTGGGGCGAGGACGGCGCGCGGCTGCTGCTACTGCCCCCAGCCCGGGCGGCTGCAAGTGGAGAGACCGAGCCGAGCGGCGGCCCCCCCTATGCCAGGAGGATGCTGGAAAGCAGCGGCTGCAAGGCGCTGAAGGAGGGTGTCTTGGAGAAGCGCAGCGACGGGTTGCTGCAGCTCTGGAAGAAAAAGTGCTGCATTCTCACTGAGGAGGGGCTGCTGCTCATCCCACCCAAGCAACTGCAACACCAGCAGCAGCAGCAACAGCCCGGACAGGGACCGGCCGAGCCGTCCCAACCTGGAGGCCCCGCCGTGGCTAGCCTGGAACCGCCGGTCAAGCTCAAGGAATTGCACTTTTCCAACATGAAGACCGTGGACTGTGTGGAGCGCAAGGGCAAGTATATGTACTTCACTGTGGTAATGGCCGAGGGCAAGGAGATCGACTTTAGGTGCCCGCAGGATCAGGGCTGGAATGCCGAAATCACGCTGCAAATGGTGCAGTACAAGAATCGTCAGGCCATCCTGGCGGTCAAGTCCACCAGGCAGAAGCAGCAACACCTGGTCCAGCAGCAGCCTCCGCAACCTCAGCTTCAGCTGCAGCCACAACCTCAATCCCAGCCTCAGCCTCAGTCCCAATCCCAGGCGCAACCCCAACCCAAGCCTCAGCCCCAACACCATCAACTCCACCCGTATGCGCATCCTCATCAGCATCCGCACCCGCACCCTCACGCGCACCAACTTCCGCACCCGCACCAACAACCGCTCTCGCAGCCGCACGGCCACCGGCTTCCCCGCAGCACCTCCAACTCTGCCTGAAGGGGGCAGCACTCGGGCCAGACAAGGTAAGGTCCCGGCGAGCGCGCTCCCCAGGATCCTTTCGAGGAGTGAGTCCCGGGTTGTTGGGAAGAGTAGAAAGCCTGCCCGCGGGTTGTTCTGTTTGTTTGTTTTCTTTCTTTCTTTCTTTTTTTTTTTTTTTTTTTTTTTTTTTGTATGGGATGACTCCAAGTTTTCCGGGAGCTGGAAATAAGGGAAGCAAGATAGAGCTAGGAGAGCCCGGGGGGAGAGGGGAGAATGAGGGGGACTTGGGACAGGTAGAGAGGCCACGCAGACGCACGTGTGCGCACCCCCGCGACGCCCCTGATTTTCTCGGTGTCGCAGGTGCCACTTGACTGACACTCGAGGGAGCGACCCCAGTCGCTCGAGGTAGCATTTCAGAGCATGCTTTGTTTCCCGATATGCCCGAAGAGAACGGGGTCTTGGGGAGGATTCTAAGCCACCTACTTCATTTCATGTTATTTCTTTTCAGGTTTTGAGGACTTGAGGAAGTGGGACAAGCACAATTCTATTGTCTTCACTTGGATCGAACACAAAACAGCCTCCCCGCCCTCACCAGATCAAGTAGTGGGACATCATTCGACTTGCGATTCCTTAGTTTATTGCATATTCTACATCACCAGGCAGAAACATGATTTTGAGTCCAGAAGGCTTTATTTATGAACCTTTGAAAGGATCTTCCAGTGTGGTGGACCTTCTAGGAGCGATAATGTACTGTAATTTTATTTTAATGTATTTTGATTTATGATTATTTATTAGTTTTTTAAAAATGCTTGTTATAAGACATTTCTGAATGTAGGTCATTTTCCAAAAAAGAAACTTTGGTTTCAAAAGTCTGTTCCCTAGTAAGTTCTAATCTTGGAAAAGAAAAAAGTAAAAGAGCGTTGGAGGGGACATTAAGGATCCATTCACTTTTCATAGGACATTTTCAGAAGGTCTGACATTGTTATGACAGGTGGTTAAAATTAAACTCTGTGATATTAATCCTTTTTTTCCTTTTGGAGGTTTTTTTTTTTCTTAGACATATAGTTTGTGTAGACTAGAACTTTAAAGAAGTTAAATGTCCAGAATTGTGTGGTTGCGAAAACCGAATTACTTTTCTAAAAAGAAATCAGTATTAATGGTCTCTGATTCAAAATATTTACAATCCAACTGATAACAGGGTGATTTTGTCTGGAATATATGGTAAGGCCTGTCTCATGTAGGAAAAACCTTGCTTATGTCATGTACATGAAGGGTTCAATAAGGAGATTTCTTTGATTTCTGAATATGGATGCATTGCATTTCAAAAAGTATCCTGGGAGAAAAGAGAACCATTCAACTTGTTTAAGAGGACATTTGTGCTCTTATCCACACTAGAGATTACACTTCTCCAAGAGCTTTGCCCCTTCATTTGAACCACATTTTCTGACTCTTTTACTTTGTTCTTGAAGCAAACCGTAGGGTCTCATCATTTAAAGCACACTTTGTAAATATGTCAATGGAGTCATAAATTTTTGTTTTCATACTGAAAATAATGTTGATCAAAGAAACTGTTTTGCTTTGTATTGCTTTGTGAGAAATCTGAGGGTTATATGTTTTGTTGTTAGGTTAGCTAAACTCAGAGATTGAAAAAAGGAAGAACTGGATAAACACTAGATTTCAGTAAGAAAACAACCCCAGTCTTGTTTCAGCAGCCCCTTATTCAGGAGCCTAGGGGAGGGGGGTGGGGGAAGAGGATGTGCTTTTAAAGGTAGAACAAACCCTCTTCTGTGTTTAGTCAAAAGGATGCTCAAAATCCACAAGGGCAGATGCTACTTACGTTTAAAAGGAGGCTTAGATGATACTAAATCCTCTTGGGGCTGAAAATCGCTTCCTATCTACATGGCTTTACTAACGAGTCTCTGTTTTCCATTATCTTTTTCTCAAAGCCTTGATCAGTATTTTTCCAGCACCTAAATTGGCCTGGTCAGCATTAAGCCACTGCTAAGTTCTATAGTCAAGAAATGAAAAGAGAATACCATGCTAGAAATGTCTTTATTCTCCCTCAGTCTAGAAAGGAGTTTCAAGGTCAAATGACTTTTAAAGCAGTAGTTAAATGATAAAAATTTCAGATCGTAACTCTAATTCAAAAAGTTTGGGGGAAAACAAAACTCAAACACATGGTAAGCAAAATTTAAATGGACTCCTACTTCCACTGGTTGTTTAAGTTATGGTTGTGAAAATCAGCTGCAAAGATTTACACACACACATACTATATATGATGGGTAGCTCAGAGAACTAGATCTAAAAAGTTCTTAAGTATGGTTGGGCTTCTTTGAAACTACTGTATTTTTTAGATAATGCCTCATTGTACTGTAGTTATAATACATGTAGATCATATAACCCCAATTAAACCACAGGTTTTTTTTTTTTTTTTTTCCCCTCCCCCAATGGAAAGCTTTTGCTTTCAAATTCTTATGTTATAAAAATAATCTATAGCAAATACTTTTAAAATCCACATTCATGTAGATTTTTAAAAGGCATTTGGATGTGGTTAGTATACGTACAGGCTAGGTAAGATCATCAGAAAAAAATATGCCCAGGTTCCCTTCTGGCTACAGAAATTTTCCCCCCACATGGCTATGGTTCTTAATGGGGCCACCAGAATCATGGATCCTTGTCTTCCCACAGCCCTTATTCTTTGGTTTACTGTGATACTTATGTTGAGTTGACCTCAGTGGCTTTCTAGTCTAGTCTGAACCCTTCTTAGCATTTAACTGTGAAACTTCAGAAATTAGAAAGGAAAGGGGAAAATTGGTTTTTGTTGTTTGACACTTTGAAATTATTATGGCTTAATAATTTTTTCACAAAAAAGCAATGGAAAAGCATGCATAATGAAACTCAACAAAATAACATATAAATGCAAATCATTTAATATATTAGTCGCTCTAGTTTATCTGTATGAAAATGATGCAAACCACTTTTGGGTTTATGAGGTCTGACAAATGACCTTCATTGGAAAAAGGTAGAAGAAAATGGCAAGTCCAATAGAAAACCCATTCTTAAATAGACATAAAATGTAAAAAGCTGAAAAATTAAAAGGAATGTCTCATCTGGAAACTGAACTTTCATCCTTGAACTTGTGTTGGCACCAAGCCCCATACATAGTGAGCTCAATCACTGTTTGTTGGGACAAATGAATGAAAGAAGGAAAAATTGTATAGCTCCCTAATACCCAGGAGGGGGGTTCTTTTGCCTCACACAGTGGCTCCTTTACTGACTCTCATGTCATTCTCTGAGAACAACTAGTACTGGGACAGACTAAGAATCATGATGAAGTTCCTTAGACATATTTTCTTAGCGGAAATCCACACAGATCTGTGCATGCCCTACAGGCAGTGCTGAGGTCAGAGAATAAATGGCTATAAAGGGCCCTTTCAAATGAACATTTCCCTCATACAGGAACCAGGATGCTTCCATCACATAGAAATCCAACAAACTTTCTAATTTTGTTTCATATGCTTTTTTTTTTTCCCCAATAGAGGTAAAAACAAATCAACTCATTGCTGATAGGTGTTCCCCTTATGTGTAAACACTATTAGGAAGACTGACTTAAGTTGACAGACTTGTTTTAACTCCTGTCTCTCTCATACCAAACACTATTTCTCTTCACTATCCCTCATTTTAAATCTGACACTGTACAAATCTGTTGCCGGAGTATGAGTTCAAACATATCACTTGTATTCAGTTCCCAGGAAAGTAATTTGATTTTAGTTTGGTGCCAAGTGTTTACAATGCCGTGTTCAGTAGCAGGTTTAAAAGAGAGGTCTGAAAACTGAGTGCCACTGGAGTGGTCTCATCGAACAGAACTTAGTAGGACGAGGATGGGCCCAGAACAATGTTCTCTCTCCTTTTAAAAAAGTTTTTTTTTAATTTATATGTTAAACTAGTTGACTTTTGCTTTATCAAAATAATGTCCTTGGTGGAATAAATTTTATGTTTTGAAATGATAGCACTTGATACGGAATCCCTCAGTGATTCTTTCAGGAGAAATACACCTAGTTAGTTAAAACAACCTAAGATATATTTAAGGACAGAGTTGTTTGGATGGATTTTTAAAATCTATTTTCTAAATTTTTAACTATTTGAAGGGTGACTCTGATCTACGGTGTCGAACAGCCGATCCAGATTTACATAAAATTGTATGACAAAGTGGTCTATGATTGTTTGGCAGGACGTCTACCAAATGAAGTATAGGGTCCAACAGCGTTTTATTAGAAAACATTTTGCTGTCCAATGAAGGAAGCAGAAGGACTTTGGGTCATTAGAATCATCTGTATACAAGCTGGAGAGACCAACCCCTATCTGCTCTGAAGCTGGCTTGCTGGTGAGATGGGCCTTGGGGAAGGTTTTAATAATATGTGGTCCTTCTAGATTGCTGCATTTCATTTTGGAAGAAAAATGAAACTACCATCGGTGACATTCCACTGTCCGCCTTCTGCTTCAAGTGTCAGAATATGCGAATGCCAGCTTCTGAAAAGCAAGCGCCACCACGTACCAAATATTTTGCAAGCTGTCACATTTGTGAGCTCAATAGTGTGGTGATCATTGGTGTAAATGTTTCTCAAAAGATTTTGGAGATACGTGGTTTATTTTTCATATTTTCAAAATGCATTCCATTTCAAATAAAATATCTATTGAGATGAGTGCTCTGTGGACCTTTTGAAGGCCTGTTCACTTGGCATGTGCACTGTGCATTACATTCCTTGGGAAGAATGGTTTTAAAGGCCTCATATGACCAGGAAGAAAAGGACTATTTTTAGGGTTGGAAATTTGTTTTTTAAAAATTTAAAGAATGTAGAAATTCACTCATATCTTTTGGTGAAATAATTAGCTTTCAGAATACTAATGAATTTGAGGTGAATTTTCCTTAATGTCCTAGACGACAAGAAATGGTCCCTAATAAATTAGCTCCAAGGCAATTCCTCCCAGAGAGAGTTGAGTCCTAATTCTCTGGAGAGGGTAGTCTTGACTCTAAGAGAATCATGTTTTAAACAGGCATCTAATATTTTTCTTGTTTTTTGTTGAGAGCAGAAAAGATACTTGATTCTTCAAAGGAAAGCAGCGTAACTTTACTCATCCAAGTTCCATTGGTATCTTAATTCCTTTAAATCTCAAAAGACTTTAAGATAGGAAAATTGAAGGCAATTTTTTTTTAAAGCATAGTCTCACATTGGCTACTTTATTATTCTACAGTTTTTTATTTTAAGAAATGAAATCTGGGAAGACTAATGTCATTTTGAGATGACTTCAGGAATACTTCGTGAAACAAGCTTATGGAGTAGGTGGTAAGACAGGCTGGGTAAAAATCAGAATTTGAAAGTCATAGTACAACAGATCCTTGAATAACCTTGTTCAGTGTCATTTCATTATAACACTGATGAGGTGCCACCTGGACCCACTGTTCGGAGTTTGCATGTTCTCCCTGTGTCTGTGTGGGTTTCTACAGGCATTCCTTCCACACCACCCAAAGATGTGCACCTTAGGCTCACTGGCAGTCTGAATTGTCCCAGCTGAATGAGTATGGACATATGCATGCGTGTGATGGACGGATGTCCTTCCGAGGTTGGTTCCCACCTTGGACCTGAGTTACCAGGTTCATGGTCACCCAGAACCGTGAATGGGAATAAGGACATTGGAAAGCAAATGAGCAAATAAATACAAATTACTCTTTAATATTAGAAGTCTTTGAGGTCTTTATTTAGGAGTTTGGTGATTTTTTTTGTGACCAGAAATATGCTATAGGATAATGACTGCTTATATAACCTATGGTCAAATTGGTTGCCTTATACATAATTTTGGTTAAAGTGAGTTTCCAAGAGTCCGTGGATGACATTAAGAGAGGATTTACTGTAGATGAGTTCAGGTTCCACTTCTACTACTTACTAGCTGTGAGGTCTGGAGTTACTTAACCTCTTGAAATTCAGTTTCCTTCGTCATAAAAAGGAGTCAGTAAAGGAACCTAAATTAGTATCATTGAGAATATTTAGTGGTAGTACACCTAAAAGAGCTTAGAACAGTACATGACATTGCTATGAAAAGAAGCTCCCTGCATTTTAGGGCAGATAAATAGGTTTGGGAATCACTGTAACCATATGAATGTGTAACAGATGATGTTATGAATTATGTTTTGGGGGTCCTAAATACTTTTAAATGGTAAGAACTGTATGATAGCAACACCCTTGCATTCAGCTTTGAAAAAAGAAAAAAGCCGTTATTTATAGTGCTATTTTCATTTGCTTTTTACTTTTGAGTGGTAGTCCACAGGCTTGTATATTTCAAGTGAGTCACAATGAAACAGCACTCATGTATTTCTCTGAGAGGATGCTGTGGTACTCTATTCAAATTGCCACTTCAGGACAGATAGTGCACTCAGCGCAGGTTGGGGCATGTTGGTGGCTGTCATGCTTTCAATGGGTCCTTACCCCAGAATTTTCCTCAGCCTTGTCTCAAGGAGAGTCACTTTCCTTAGGATGCAATACTTCTTGGCAGGTAGTTTACATCCAATGGTTGGTCTGTGGGGAGTAGATGAAGGTCAGACTTTGTTGTCTCAATCAGGACATCTATAAAGCGTTGTCTCAACTTGAGAGCTCCCTGTCAAATTGATAGTCTTGTGTCGTTGAAATGACGTTGTAGTTCAACTCTCCCTCTGTCCAATCCTATTTCCCTCACTCCATCATAGATGAGGCTACTAAGACCACTGCCTTGCCCCCTGCCAAAAGCTTGTGAAGCCAAAACTCATTCTCAGAAGCCGTTTTACTGATATTTCCACCACCATGTTTCTGTAGTAAGGCTAGTGGTTACTGGAAGGGGGTTTTTATAGCATAATATTTAAGTCTATGCTTTACAGTAGTAGGTTTCAACTTGGAGCTATTTCGTCCCCCAGAAGATACTTGACAATGTTTGGAGACATTTCTGGTTTTCACAACTGGTGGTAAAGGACAGTGATGCTGCTAAATAGTCTACAAAGTATGGGACAAACACCCCACCCCAATGATCGAGCCCAAAATATCAATAATGGCAAGGTTGAGAAACTCTGCTTTAGAATTAGTCAGTCTTGTTCTTACTAGCTGAGTCCCCTCAGGCAACTGATTTAATTTATTTTAGCACCAGTTTCATGTGTACAATATGTGCCAGGATAGTACCTGTGTCACTGAATTATAAATCCACAATTAGATAGTTCACATAGAAAGCTGCTCCTATCACAAAGTAAGCATTCAATATACGGTAGTTATCATCTTCATCATTATTATTTAAAGGAACTGTTTTAATGACAATATAATATTCTACTGATTCCATGTATTATTTCATTCATTTACATATTGTCATCTAGTGAACTTATTTTTAAGAACTTCTTATCAATACTGTTTTAATAAATATCTTCGTACTACATTGTATTAAAAAGAGCTTGAGCTTGGATTCTAGGTCACACTCTTAGTCTTGTGATGTTAATTAGTCTGCTTACCTTTTTTTTTTTAAAGAAAGATGCAGGCAGGAATGAAGTTGAGCAGGCAGGCAAGCAGGAAGAGAGAGAAGGAAGAAGCATTCCATTTGTATTTTACTTCTTCACACTGGTTATTTCCCCTGTACCTGGGACTGGAACCCAGGGGAATGCAGCTTGCCTCCCTTGGAGGTGATTGACCTCACCGCTACTCCACCAGGGTTTGCCGAGTCTGCTCACTTTTAATTGGTGATAATAGTTCTGTCCATAAGCGGCTATTATGAGCATACTATAAAGTGACAGTGGAATCTATGTGATTTTAAGTTCCAGAGCAGCCTCTTAACCACTTTACTTACTGTAAAACATCATGTAAATAAAAACAGTATTTTTATCTGACTGCCATTTAAGAGAAAATAGGTGCTATATCTAGGTAGTCATAAAATTTTATATAGAGAGACATTTGTGTATATAATACACATGTATATTCCAATCCAAATAATTTGGACTTAAACAGGGTGTTAGAAAAATACCATCAAATATTTCTTCATTTTTGGTAGAATCTGAGCCAAACATAGACATATGTTAAAGTGGAAGGAATCACATGACTGCAACATTGCCACTGTCCAGAGTATAGGAAAACCTGAATAGCAGCTATATGAATCTGTTCAGTAAGATGTTCTTACTTGCTTAATTTTTTTCTCTAAGTCCTTATTGTAAACCCTCACTATGGAGAATGGCAAATAAATGTCATATTGCTGGTGTTCTAGAGCTTTGATCTTACCTATAGGATAAATCTGGTTATCAAAGATGGCGCAGGTAGGGGCCAAAGGACTGGAGATTTAAGTGATTTGTGGTAGAATGTAGATATAGGAAGGTCATCTTGATCTGAGGGTTGTTCTGAATCTGATTTTATCTTGAAGGGATTCTTAGGGTTTTAAGACAGAGAAGCCCTCTTTGCTACCCCTTGATACAGAGTCAGAATGAACTGCTCTGAGATAGGGTAGAAGTGGGAGTGACTTGCTCTCTGCTAGGACATTCACCTAAAGCATTTCATTGTTTAATTCCATCCGGAAATGAAGACTTGAAAAAACAGCCAATGTGGTTATGTCGCATACTCTCAAACTCTGCCAAAGTCGTTTATGGTTGAGTGAGCAAACAGGCACTCCAGTTCTTTAAGACTAGACATCCTGTGCTTCCCAGTCAACTGACAAGTGAGGATTCAACTATTGTACAGAAAGAAACAGGAAATGACTCTTGAGCTTTGAAGTTTCATGATGTCACTGTCCTCCACTGACTTTTTCTTGAAGCTCGGGGCTCATAGAGTGCCGTTCCTACTAAAACCTACTGCAGTTATTTTGCATATATTTTGAACTTTGTTGTAGCAGATTCTACTGAGTAATGCAGCTTACCCTGTCAGAGCTGATTCATCACCTCAAAAAAAAGAATATTTTGTGACTCATCACAGTCAAACTAGCTAACCTTGTAATAGTTTAAGGCATATTCTCTTTCTCCTTTATAACTGCTGAAGAAAGGTGCATTTCTACAAAGTGTGGCTGTAGTTTGTAAACATACTTGCCTTTAAAGATCCTTCCAGGTAACCATCAGTATATGCATTTCTCTCTCTTGAGAGACAGATAGATAGATACATAGGTAGGTAGATAGATAAAATAGATAGAATTTTCTTGCCAGTAACTGTCATGGCTCATGAAGTGGATTGGTTGGGTTTTTTGTTGTGGAATCTGAAGGGTTTGAAGCAGAGCTGGGCAGAGCTGGTTCTTCCTCAAAGTCCTAAACATCCTGCTTTGAAAGTTAACCCCATCCTGCCAAAATCCCTGTTACAGAACAGTGGTCTGTGACTGTACAAGAGCCCTTTGTAATTTCCTGTTGTGTTTCAACACCACCCCTGGAAGGAATGCCTCTGTTCTCACTGGGAGAACAATTCAGTAACACACTCTTAGGTTTTGGCAGCAAAAAAGACTCTTCAGGTAGATAGCACTATATGAGTTATATTTTCAGGCATAAGAGTGAATCTGATTCTTGTCACAATGCACTGGTTTATGAAATAACTGCAATTATTGCCAGAGGTTTCAGTTAAATCCCTGAGGTAAGGAGAATGTGGGAGTGCCTTGAAGTGAACATATTTTTAAAGTGCCAGGTAGTTACTGGTAGGTCTGGGTTGCCTGGTTATCTCAATGGCTGATGGTTTGTACATGCTTCTGCAGAATAGTAATTAATAATACTTCTCGTATAGCTGTATAGTGAATTTAATACAAGTACTGAAAAGGATTTTTTGGAGTTTAGGCAAAGTCTCATACATTCCTCCCAGCTTTTTCCAGAGGACTAAAATGAACCTTGGAAGGATTAGTGATTTGTTCTTTGTTACACACAATTCAAGTCAAAGAGAAGCTGAACTCAGCTCCCATGATTCTTAATTAATACTCTTTCTATAATACTACAGCTGCGTATGTCTTGGAAGATAATCTATTGTCATTCTTGCAAATAGTCACTTGAAGTATTCAGATACTACTTCTTTTCCTTTCCCAAGTATACATTTTTATTTAAATTATATAAACCATTTTCCTTAGGTGTTTATAGATGTTGAAAATAAACTTTAATTCTACAGTTTAAAAAAGTGACTTGTGATTTAAGGCCTTCCAAATGTAATCCAAGTGGATTAACTCAAACCTCAAACGAGGAAAATTCACAAAGCAGGTATATATTTTGAAACAGGTATATTTTAGAATCTGATAATTATAATAAATTTCTTTTCAAAAATGTACTGAAAATTATTTATGTAGAAACCGGATTAAAAAGATGTTTGGAATTTATTTTATCATGTTACTCCTAAAATATTCATGGAATGTTTGCCCTGTTAGTAGTGCCCCTTGAGGTCTTGAAAGCATCTCTGGAGTTGAAAAATGTAGAAGTGATCTTAGTGTGTATACAGCTACTTGAGGAGGTAGCCGACTGGCTTTTCTAGCCTCTTAACGTAGGTATCAGCGGAAACATTCCCTGAAAAAAGGGTTGTCAAGGGTAATGGTGCTGTGGGATGTTCAAACTTGTTGCCGTCCTTGCAGGAAATGATGCATCCATATTGTCCCAAATTCAGTTATAAATAACAGTTTCTTAGGACATTAAATCCCAGAATGGATTACCTGGAGCACTCCTACCTTTTAACAGAAGGATGAGTGGGAAGGGGAGCAGGATCTCTAATAAGTATTTGTACTTCAGTATCCCGTAAACTGGTTTCTAATTCAAAATTATGTATGCACCCCGGGTGACACCATTATTTCCTCTTACATAAAATGACCTTTTACAGGGCTTCATTCACAGCACTTGGCTCTCTCCCAGAGTCACAGCACTTGTCACAAGGCAGCGGGTTGCCTGCTTGTTCTTATTCAAGTGATGACTGGGAGAGCGTGATAGGGGGTGATGCTGACAGCCTCTCTCTGACAGCAGATTGTCAGCATTCTTGACCCGGGCACTCCAAGAGCCTGGGAAAACACTTTGATTTCAATGTGGCTTTTAAAAAACAATATCCAATTGAACCAAATGAGTATGTAAAATAGGCCCACAGAGCAGCATTTGTGGGATTAGCTGGTTCTTGGTGTGCCCCTAAACAAATTCCTGATAATGTCTGTATTATAATCAAAGGCTGCCTTTTCTTTTTTTGGGTCTGCATTTAACTTGGTATATAGACATAGAATTAGTATTTTCACTTCAAACTTGTTGCACAGAAATGAACATACAGAACATGAATGAGAGACAGTGTTTGTGAACTGGAAATATGGGAAGAATCAGGTATAAAATGGAAGGGTATGAGCGGTAAGAGTTGAAGACTCATCTCCTGAAAGGCCAGGTGAGGGGAGGGGTTGTGGGGAAGGGATCCCAGCAGACTTGGGAAGTGAGATCTTGCAAGAAAATGGAGGTGAGAGGAAGGTACTTTTCTAAAGACTTCTGCAGTTTATATTTTCCTCAAGTATCAGTGAAAATTTCCCTTTTTTGGGGGAAAAATATTTATTCAGGATACTAAGTTCCTATGGATCTTATTTTAAAGTAAATGAGAAATAAAGAATTTAGTTTTCATCTCTTGAAGACTTAACCCCTAAATGGTTCTCTGAATAAAAGGAAATAATTGCAGAATAAGGTAAAAATTCTGTGAATTTTCATTAGACTCAAATGACTTTAAAATATTTTCTGTAATTTGGCTTGAGTTTGAAAAGCTGAACATTAATTAAACTCTTTCCTCCTAGATCCAAAAATGGTGTGCAGGAGGAAGAAGTACTAATACCTCTCCTACAGAACTGATAACAGGAATTAGCTCAGGCAAGGCAGTGTCAAGCTCATATTAAGTTCTCAATAAAGGATAGCTACAATAATATAGTGAGATTGATAGAGGTGGGTGATGGAACATGGCAGATGATTTTTGGGTCAAGATAGCTGGACTTCAATGTTTTTTTGCACATTATGTTTTTGTGGAAAAAAAAAGAAAATGTTATTAATACATCTGAACAAAACTGGCTGATAATTTGCATATGAATAAATCCATACATACTTTATAATAAAAATTAGGAAACAGATGCCTAGGTAAGAACTGGAACCATTTCTCCAGGTTTTATTATTGATAAGCCTGATTTCACTCAGCACATTTAACTAAAAAGTCAACTTAAAATTACTTTAAGTAGAAGGTGCTTTAGAAAAAAAGAAATCTCTGTAGGGCAGTGTTAGGACTATAGGGCTACAAACAGGAGTTACATATAAGGTTTGTTCTCAAGAAATTTACATTTGAAGCATGATAAAGATAAAACATACCTTTGGTGACATAGCACTAATTACAGCAGTTAATATAGCAATAATAATACCAGTATAGCAACTAATATGTGTTAAGTATTTATTAAATGTCAAGTTCTGTATCATGTTTTATATGGATTATGTACATACATATACGGTATATTATATATCTGATTTAATTATTATAAAGATCTTTGATGTATGTACTTCGATCTGCATTAAATTTGATTTCAATTACTTCAATATGACAGGTAAATCCAAATAAGCATTTTAAAGTAAAGTTTACTTCTCTTTTAGGTAAAAGAAGTCCAGAGGTGGGTGGTCCAAGGCTGGTATGTTGAATAACCCAGGGCTTTTATGGTATCATGGAACCAGGTTACTTTTATTTTCCTCTTTTACCACCCTTGCTACAGGGCTTTTATTCCATGATCTAAGATTGCCATTGGAGTTCCAGATATCATATCTGAGTCTTAGATAGGAAAAAGAATTGGGAAATAGCAAAAGTTAACACCTTCCACATAAGTAATTCTGTTGAGAGAGAGTTTGGGAACCCCACATGATGACTTCCACTTATGTCTTATTTTCTATCAAGAGTTGCAAGGAAGTCCAGAAATTTATGCCTTTAGGTGGACACATTGCTATCCCAATACAATCAGAGTTCTGTTAGCAAAGAAGGTGAGAATGGTAATTGGGGAAAAAACCAGCCATCTCTACCATAGTTCTTACCATACTGTAATCAGTAGGTGAGAAATTGAGGATCAGGAGTTAAAGAAATTTGCCAGCAAATAATAAGGCCAATATTGTCACTACCTTTGCCTTTAACGAATTTTGCAACTTAAAATAAATTATACTTGTGAAAACACCTTGTACAGTAGATGATCAAGAAGTGTGATAATAAATGCCATTAACTCATCCTAGCACTTCTTTTTAGTACTTAGTGCTTAAATACCTATTTTATACCTAAATGAGGGAGAGAGAGAGGGAGGGAGGGAGGGAGAGAGAGAGAGAGAGAGAGAGAGAGAGAGAGAGAGAGAGAGAGAGAGAGAGATGGATGTCTGCACTGAGAGAGATAAGGAAGGGATTTATAACAGCAGCTAATACGCAGAAATCAAAATGACATCTTTCCTTGTTGAGAAGCCTATGTTTATTCAGGCAAAACATCTAAGAAGAGTTTGTCTCCAGTGTCTGCCAAGGAGGAACTCCATCTTGTGACCTCTTAATTTCAACCTACTAGAACCGCAGATGACAATCTCCATCAACTCACAAAACCATCTCTACTCTGTGGTTTTTTTTTTTTTTTCCCTTCCTTTAGGAACAAGAAGGTAACTAAAACAGGACTTGACACTTTGTAGGGTTTTGTTTTTGTTGTTTGACAGTTCAGTATTACTTCAACTCAACATCCTCCCACTTCTGTCCAATAAAAACTCAACTGTACAATAAGAATTCAGATCAGAGTGATGAAAGATGATAAATGATCAAAGTACCAGATGATTTGCTAATGTTGGAATGCATTTTAACATGATCTAGGATCATTTTCTAAACCATGATCTGAAATGAAAATGAGTGAGACTGGAAGACCTGATTTAGGCAGAAAACGGAATCCTTTATTACCCGGATATCCTAAGGAGCCTTGTTTTACTTCAGTAATGTAAAGAATAACAATTATGGAAAAATTAGACATTAAAAAAGAATAGTTCATAGGTTTTTCAAATATTTACCGTGACAGAGGTCTTTCATCATAGCCTTGCTACACAGTAGGGATCAACTTTTTACTGATAAGGAAAGAGAAGCTCACAGGTGGAACTAAGTCCCCAAGGTCAGAGAGCAATGACCAAGATCTGGAAGTCTCCAGAGGTGCAGCGTCTTCCATAGAGGGCTGACTCCATGCAGTCCTTCAGTTAGTAAGAATGAAGGAGACCAAGCGCAGCTGGGCTCACGTCTCTCCTGGGAGAGGGCAGCTTGGCCGAGTGCAGTTTTGTGGTCCGCATGACTTTCCAGAGAAGAGTGTTGTGTCATGGGCTGTCGCACAGTCTGCAGATTCTTTCCCCAGACCACCCTGCAAAGTAGACTGAGTGCTTTAAAGGCATCATTTCATTTGTAGAATGATGGGGTTGTGAATCAAGGGGCGGGGGAATCTAGTTTCATTTAAAATTTATTCAAGAAAAAGACATGCCTTTAGAAGGGATGGAATGGAAGCTTTGTCTTCCTACTGTCACTGCAGCATCACTTCCCGGGGAAGAAACGAGACTATCTTGTCATCCCAGAGACCCTCCACCCGAGCTCTGCCACAGCTGACCTCTTGACCGTAGCAGAGGAAAACACATGAATCATGGTGAATGAGAAGGTTTGGGAGAGGACTGTCCAGCCAGTGGCGTGAGGGCAACCAGCACAGAACAGGCAAAAATGGGCTAAAATCTAGTCAGAGGATGTAGACTCACACTAGCTCACTTACCATTCAGCCTACACCAAGTTCTCACCATCCTTTGGTTTTATTTGATGGTTTGGGTAATTTATCACAGCTCGTCTGGCCCTCTTGCTTCTCCCTGTTTTTAAAAAGCAACATTCTGAAGGGCTCTGTGGCCTCAGAGAAGTGATGCTGCCTGAACGTCCCGCCTCCCCTGCTGTCTCATGTATGCTCCCAGTCACTGGTGGATGCTCCCACTGCAGTGAAATCACTTCAAGACCCCTTGAGTAGACTTCCTCCTTCTTCTGGTTCCTGGAGAATGATGGGACTCAGGTCTAATCCTCAGGTCCCAGGAAGTGAAGACAGTGCTTTACTGAGGGATAGAGGGGTGCTAAGACTCAGTGGGAGCCCTGAAGGAGGTGCTGACCCTGCTTCTCCTACAGTGAGCTTTGTGCCTCACTTCCCGTCAGAGCCTCTGCAGAGCCCTGGACTAGGGCAATCCCCTTCTGCCTGTAGAGTGAAGGCTTAGGGGACAATTTCAAATCCAGGCTTCTCCTCAGGTGTGAGAAGCACCTCTTTATCATAGGGGCCTTCTCTACTTCCCATTTTGAAGAGGTAGTGGGTTTTCAAGTGGGTGAAGTGGGTGAGATGACAGGTAGAACTGGAGGGGGAGAGTGTGGAAGACATTTTCCTGGGATGACCAGTGTTTTAAGGAGTGTGGACCTTACAGAGAGGGCAGAGATGTAAAAAACAAGACAGACTTTGCTAGGAAGCATAAACAGGCTTTGGGTACAGATGTCTACTCCAGCTTTGACAAAGAGATTAAGGACAAATAGCCTGGCATAGTAGCTCTCACATTTTAACTTGGTGCTAGCCTTGCCTTCTGGCGTAGGTGATGGTGGTGGCCAGCAGTAAGCACTGCCAAAGAGTGGTCCTTCTGTACTCCTCACAATACCCTCAGCTCTGTGCCGGTAATTTTATCTGAGACTCCTGCACTGGACATCAAGACAATATGCCTACTCTGTGTGCAGGGACTTTCATCTTGACTTCTGTCCATGGTCTGTGCCTCCCCTGCCCACACCACTCTGCATTTTCAGAGCTCGGTGCACATTTGCTCACAGAACTTGCCAGAAGGAGCTTTCTTTCATGGAATGCCTGGGGACTTTGAGAGGGTCAGGATTCCATGAATGGAGCAGCTCCAGATTTCTCGGTAGCCAGCCCTGGAATGTGTGATATAGCACATCACTAGCAAAGGACAGAAGCAGGAGATGGAACAGGGCTCAGTAGAGAATCAGAATCACAAATGGCTGAGGAAAGCTGGAGGTCCTGTGGGAAACTGCAGCTGAGAGCGAGCACAGGTGACAGACAGGGGAAAGGAGTTGATCTAGTCCTTACTAGTATCACCGTATCATTAGGAAATTGAAATGTCCCAGACCTCCCTGACCATGGAGATAACTGGGTATTTGGTTTGACTTCCCACCCACTCGCCTTTGTCTCTTCACCACCCTCCTGGAAGGTCCAGACTGCTTGTTGGATTCTTGGCATTGATGGTTTAGTCAAAGCTATTATCAGCCATGGTTTCTGCTATGTCACAGTCCTCTCCGTTTGTTCTTCCTGTGACTAGCAGGGCCTGTGAGATCCTAGGACTTGAGTCTGGGTTTTTCACTTTACACTGCTGTCAACTGAAGAACTTAGAGAGACTTTCCTGGGTCTGGGTTAGATGTCATCCGATGTCTCTCAGTGTGGATCCCCACGCAGGACCTGCCCTTAGCCACCTTTTTCTAGGGTTGGGGAGAGGAAGGTGGTCCTGATAATCATTTCATATTCTTTCTTTTTTTCCTTCAGAAAATGTTTTTAAAAATTAATGAGTTTTGAATTAATTAATTTTTTTTTTCCAGACCTTGGTCTTGAACCCAGTTTCATGGTTTTTACAGCCCTGGCCTAGCTGCCTGAGCTATGGGGATAGGGAAAGGCATTAGTTCATATTCTTTCTTGCCACCTCTTCTGTTTTTCCAGGAAATCAGGGCAGCATTTATCTCCCCTCTTTGCTCAGGAATGCTGATCCCAGGGTCCCAGGTGTCTCACTATTAAGATCAAAGTCCCCTTGCGGCTGCTTCTCAGAGGCTTAAGGATTCCTCACATAGTTGGACGATTCTTAGCATCCTGTCCTACTCATCAGATATTCTAAGAGATGCCTACTAATGAATAGCCTACAGTGACATATGATTTAAAAAGTAAGTAGCAAAATAAATCTTTATGGGTGACTTGTAGAGGCCAGGCTAGACTTGTGTTTTTAAGCAAAAACAAGGACTATTTCAATGAGATCTCATTAAGCCCTGAGCTATTTTTGAGGTTGAGTGCTGGGAAGCCTTTTGAGTAACACAAGGCAGAGTCCCTTTGGGCACATTGGACCACCCTCAGACTTACACAGTGGATTGCGGAGGCATTCCAAAGAAAGGCTGGGAAAAACCTGACAGGAAGTATTCCCAGAACACTCTATTCCCAAAGTCCCTTTTGGTTAATGCCTAGGGCATAACTGTAAACAAAGCAGAAGTGCTTCAAAGAATAGCAATCTATATACATGAGCATTAGCTGTTCCGCAAATATGCCCTCCATGCTATTCGGCAAATATGCCCTTCAGGATTTTGTCAGCTCATAGCATCTCTCATGCCAGGACATTCAACTTTAACCAGCAAACTACATATTCTGTTACTCAGGGCCATTTCTAAACCCCATCACTGGGTTCCCAAACACCCCTCCTTTGTGTGCTCCATCTCTCAGCCCCTTGGGGATGCAAAGAAGAGACATGGCCGGGATATGAGAAAAGGGGATGAGGGTGTCAAGATGACCGAGTTCCTGGGTCTTTTTTGATGTCCCCACAGAGCAAGTATCTGGTAGTCATGATCTTGACAAAACTTAGTTAATTTCCCAGTTAATCCTGCTCAACACAGTCTGGTCTCAAAGAACAAGACAGGTATGGGCTTTGGAATTCGACAATCTTAGAGCCAAAACTCAGCTCTACTGCTCGGCAGATTTGATACCTTACTGAACTTGTTTTCTCATCTGTAAAATGGGAATGATAATTCCTTATCCTTGGACTGGCCCTGTTTTGAAATGATAAATGTATATAAATGAATTTACTTTAGTGTTTGGCATATAGGCCATATTATTACAACTTCTAGTATTTCTGTAAGTATTGTAAACTAGTTACTGGTTAGTAATTACCATATACTAGGCTTTGGGTTAGATGATGTAAATACATACATTTTGTGCTCACCATTTTAAACAATTTAAAAACCCCCCATAATTCTTAATAGAGAAGGGTACTGCTGTATATCAATTTAGGTAAATAAGAACTTCAGTCAGTGAAGGGCAGTTTGAATTGACTGACATTTCTGTTTGCCTTAGCTTACCTGAAATTTCCTCATATTTCACAAAGCCATTTATTTGTGAGCCAAGAAACAATAGCGTATTTCAGCAGATGTCACTAAACTTCAAAATGAATATTAAGAATTGAGATAATTGGTTTTGTAGGCTAGATTAAAAACTGACTTTTAGGTAAACTGTCAAGTAATTGAAACCCAAGTATTAGGTATCAACTGTTTTAATTATTTTACTTTCTGACATAATCTTTCTCAATTCTGCTTCCATATTAGTATCCTGTTTCTCAACTATTTTTACCAACTTACATTTATCCAAAATTTCTTTAATAAGTAGAAAAGAAACAGTTGTTCTTCTGACCACATCTACAAGGAGTCAGAAATCATTAGTTTTTGATACACCATATACCAATACATGATGGATGGGTATGAGTAATCAGTAGTTTTAATGATTGCTGAATAGAATGCCTATCTGAATTAAAATCTCTAAATAGGGTCTCACTAACCAGCATGGAGGGTTCTCTCTAGGCAGGACAAACATTACAGTTCTATCCCTGGGTTTCTGCAGTGTGCTTGGTAAAGACTGCCCTGGACTTCTCTTGGAATGGAAACATTTATTTTTAAATGATTCAATCTGGCTGGCAGATTGAGGTGGTCTTTCTTGGGACAGACAGAATTTAATGCATTTTTCTTTGACATCTAGTCATTGGATGAAGTCTGCAAACAGTGGGCTGGGGAAAATGAAGGAGATATTTATTAATCCTTCCTGGTGCTAGATACAATGGTAAGATGTTTTATGTATCTTACCTTAATTCCCACAAAAATAAACCTCTAAATTAGTTGATTGGTACTGAAACTGAAAAGTCAAAGAACTTGCCCAAAACATGCAGTGACACAATCAGGATTCAAACCAACTGCTGTTCAGTATTTACTCTGCTATGCCAGATGATTATTGGCGTATTCAGAATGACAGGTAAGTTGGTGGTTAGAACACTTATTTTATTGTCAGATTTTATGAATTTTGGTGGTTAGAACACTTACTTATTGTCAGATTTTATGAATTTTAGTCACAGCTTCTCCGCTATGTAATTGTGGGCAATTTGATACCTCTAAGACTTAATTTCTCATCTGTAAAAAGGAGGTAATTATAAAAGTTAATAATAACAATAATTATATCTACCTCAAAGAGCTGTTAAGACTGGGAGGGGTGTTTAAACAAGGAAATACACATAAAGCCTTAGCACCTAGTAAAACTTAAAACATTGTACCTGTTACTATTGCTAGTTTTAGTTTATGTGAGATAGCAATCTTTTATTGTAAAGGATACCACAATAATTGTTAATTATACACTGCTTTTCATAAAATTTTGTTTGAGATTTCATTACTAGAGGTGAAGATAAGAAAGAGGCATCAGTGTTTAATTTAGAATAACAGAAATTAGGGTTACAAGATTTTCAGCACTAACTGGAGAAAATTTAAGTGCAGTAGAATCACAAAATTTATGTGTGACTCGTAAGCAGCAGGAGGGTTAGAGCTGACTGGAGGCTCAGGCAGATGTAGGGAGGAGTCCTGCCTTGCTCCTGTGTGGGAAGACTATGAGGAAAACTATTCTGGCTGTTTCTGAAAAAATCTAGTAACAAAGAGTAGCACCTCTTCTTACCACATACCCCAAAGAGTGGTCTGTTGTTGCTATCATTGAACCAAATCCTTGGAAACATTCGTGGCGGTGGTAGTGACATGTTACTGTGCTGGTCATAGTGTGTTGGTGAGTGTATGTGGGGTGTGTGTGTGTGTGTGTGTGTGTGTGTGTGTGTGTGTGTGTGTTTGAAAGTCCTTGAAGGACAGGAAACCATTGTTATGTGGTTCCAGTTATCATCTCCTCCCCTTTTATTTATTTATTCATTTTTCACTTGTTCACTCACAGAATATTGAATAAATATTTCAAAATAATTCTTTATTCCATTCATTCAGCAAACATATATTGACTGTTTCCTACCAGTATTTGGATTACATGAACTCAATGACATGTCCAGCATGGTGACTATAGTTCATAAAAATACTGTATTTTGTATTTGAAATTTGATAAGAGAGTATATCTTAAAAGAGCTCATCACAAGCAAAAAATCGTAGCTATGTGTGGTGATGGATGTCGTCAAGACTTATTGTGTGGTCATTTTCCAATTATACAAATGTCGAATCATTATATTTTATACCTGAAACTAATAGAATGTTATATATGAATTATATCTCAATTTAAAAAATAAACCAATAAATGTCATTGGGGAGGTCTGGTAGAGGCCTTTCAGATAGTTAGCTCTCTATCTGTCAGAGGTCTACCAGAAATTCAGTTAATGAGAACCATGGATCTTGCCCCAAGTTAGATATAGATAAACAGCGTATAAAATATGTTGTTGAAGTAATAGATGAAATGCATTCAGGTTTTTGTGTAATTAATCAATGTGCCTGAACATGACTGACTTAACTCCACCTTGACTTAAATATAGGGCAAGGAGTGGGGATATTGTTAGAGAGTGGTGTCTGCTCAAGAGAAGGCACAAGTAGAGTAGCCATTGGTTCCATTGCCTATGGCTTGGCTTAGTCCATGTATACTCCAAGGACCCAAGTTTGCATCCTGGGGCCAAAGGGACAACCAAGATGTCCCTTTTCTTCCTGCCCTCCTGCCTCCTTTTTCATTCTTGCCTATATCTTTCTGAGAGAGAGAGAGAGAGAGAGAGAGAGAGAGAGAGAGAGAGAGAGAGAGAGAGAGAGAGAGAGAGAGAGAGAGAAAGCACAGGTTTGGAAAAGAAGCCAGAGTAGAAGACAAATGTCCTGTCCCACTGGTGTCTGGCACTGGTGCTCTTCACCCTCAGGAAATCAGCTATTGCAAAAAATTTTTATCCTACCTGGCTAAAACCTTTTGTGTTGTTGAAACTGATTTTCTTTCAAATAAAAAAAAAATGAACAATTTATTATAGAGGTATCTTTTAAGGATTTGTTAATCAACCCATCACTCTATTAATCTGTTTCCTAACAAGGCTCCGCTCTCAGTTACAGTAATTCTTACTAGAGAAAGGTAAAAGAAGCTTAGGATTCCCTTAGGAAATGTGATGCATATGGAATTCTCACGGATTGGAGAAATTCAAGCTTGCTATTTATTTTATTGAAAAGTGGTACTGAGTCCAAGTGAAAGATGAAGAGGTAACTCACTGAAAAATTGGCTTGAACTATAAAGTGAAAATAAAACCTTCCTCCCAGTCTCAACAGTTTCCAGGAAGACTCAAAGTGATTTCCTGACTTCCAGACTCAGGGGCGGGTGGCAGGGTGACAGAACTTAGGCTCTGGAAATTCCTGGGTACCAAGCACAGCCGCTCTGACTTTCTGGCAGTATATCCTCAGATGTATTTAGGGCTTCTCATCTGCAAAATAGGGGTGATAATACTTACCTCAGGAACAATTGTTGAAGAAATCAAATGAAATCTTATATAGAGCTCTGTGATCTAGGTCATATTATTTTAACACTGTATGTCTTATTTTACCCTTCTGTGAAATATGGGTAGCAGTCATACTCAACTAATATAATTCAGAGAATTAGCTAATATATATCATATACACAAAGTGATTAGAATAGTTACTGGCACATAGTAAACATTATATAAGTTCTTTATTATTAGTAGTAGTAGTATTTGATATTTAACCAAGAAATGATAGTCATTCTTCCTCTTTAATTCCAGTTTGCCATTTTGTTGAAGTTCATGTATAGCTAGGGTTGTTCTTTTAAACTAAGATAACAGAAAGTTCTAAAAGTATTAGCACAATAGAAATTTTTTCATGTTACAGTAGGATGTTTGCAGATTGGAAGTGTGGCTCTGCTTCACAAAGCCAATGAGGGACTTAGGTAGAGAGTGATTCTGACATCTCTCCGAACCTTGACAACTTTCAAGTTTCCCCTGGGTGTGCCATCCAAGTCAACTGGAAAAGGAAAAGGGCAAGGAAGAGTCTCTCTCTGTATCTCCACACTTATTTTTGATTGGATTTCAAAATTTCATGGTCACACCTAGCTGCCCTAGCTGCAAGGGAGTCTGGGAATGTTTTCTACCTGTGTCCAGGAAGAGGAGGGGCCTTTGGAGATGAGATATGACCCAGCAGCCTCAGTCACACCTAGCAGTAGTGAGTTCTACTGCTTTCATGAGCAACTACAGACCATTCTACTTGGCTCTATAACCACTGTTGCCCTTGAACCTCTTGGTAGAACCCAACACAGATCCTTCACTCTTAATGGCCCAGCCTCCTTGCTGTCAGATGAAAGCACCAGGTTACCATCCTTATGTTTCTCCCTACTAGAATTTTCACACTTTTCGGGAAGTCTGAAAATCAGACAAGGTCAAAAGCATCATAACTTAAATGAGTACTAAGAGAGGAAAGCAAGCAAGAAAAGAAGGAGGAGGAGGACAAGGAGAAGGAGGAAAACTTCTGGGAATAACAATCTTTAGTCCATTCTATTTTTTTAAAGGGAATATTTTTTGGCTTACAATATTTCACTCTAAATGAATATATGTCAGTTATCAGTGAAAGAATGCCATGAATACACCATGGACACCTTCTGCAATATAAATCCATACTCCTCGTTTTTCACAAGGTAAATTTCAACCTTGCAATAATTACAGTAAATATTACAGTCTAAAGCTCAAACAATTTTAACAATTCAAAAATGGAATTGTGTATAAAACAAAACATATATGTATATATGTGTATATAATATGATGTATGATATATATCATAACAAACATTTCCACCTAAGACTCTGGGGACAGCTGAGACTTTCACATTACTCTCAGGGTCTTTTCACACAGGTGCTTTTCTGAATCATTAAGGTTATCTTCAGCTTCACTTTCAGTCTCCTTAGGCATTCTCATCTGCATCTAGGGGTAAGTCTTTTTCTGGTACTTTCATGGTGAAGGGGAGACACTCGAGAAGGAGAATGTCTCCTCAGCTTTTCTACATCATCATTCTTCATGTGGGACCTCTAGGATCACTCATCTTCTGAGAAAGAGGCTAATCAGATGAAGACTGATGGTTCTGTCCTCTGTGTTGGCATGTCTACTGTAGAGATCTGATGTAGTCATTTTGCTACCTTTATCTCCTTCGGATTTGGATAACTACTATTCTAGGCTTGGGTGCTGGTGAAAGGGACTCTTTTCTCGGTAGCTTTATGTTTGGCCAGTTTATCTGAAGTTTTCCTTGGAGACAGAAACACTTGTTTTATTGTAAGGTTTGACTGGGGAATGTAAGACTGGGAAATGATGAGTTTTTGCTGTAGGTAATGGCTTTGCCCTTAAACTGGGAAATATCCGCTAAAAGAGATAACCTATGAATTTTTCCATGGGGACTGGATGTCCTCTTAGGAGGCTTTTTTTTGGCAGTGACTGGGAATGGAATGAAGAGGATCAGCTACTTACAGATGAGAATCCTGATGAAGACTATTCATCACACTGGGAACTTGCTCCTTCTATGCTTTGGTGGAGGAGGCATGCATCTTGGTGGAATTCTTTGAGATGGTTACCACCTTCTTGGGCTTGGTTGCCTTCTAAATATGATCTTGGCCTTGATCTATGGCATTGCCTAGGCTGAGAGTGAGAAGAAGAGTGAGAATGTCTGTGTCTGGAATATGAATTTGGACAGAACAGAGATCTTGGTTAGTTCTTTTCCTTTTCTTTTTTGGAATTACTGTCCAGAGAAAGTTCCTTAGGTTCTGTTTCAGGTTCCAGTTTGGGGGACTTTCAGGATGTCTCTCCAAGTGACCTCTCTCATAGAGAAGATTCTTTTACTTTCACTGATGGTTCTAGGAGCTTGGGAGTTTTTTTCCTTCTCTTCTTTTTCTTGACCTCATGGTGCTGTGAGTGGGAAATCGAGAATGAATACCTAAACATATGCTCTTTCTCTGGACTGGGGAAGGGCAAATTGAGCTGTATCTGTCTTCTTGGGCTTTAAGACCTCTCCATTTTTCTCTGCAGCTTTCTTTATCTTTGTATTCATCTTACTTTTTCAGAGATGCAACTTTTCATGTTCTGGCTCTTTTATTTCTTCATGCAAATGTGATTCTAGTGATATTTTCTTGTGCGTTTAAGAACGGGGTCCATAACTTCAAAATTCTCTAGCTTTTTTTTTTAAATTAAAAAATGCAGGCAGGGTGCAGTTGCCTCATTTTGGAATCTGAATACTTCACTTCCAGCTGGTTGAATATAAATTCAACCCCATTATCTTCCTTGTTTTGTTATCCAGGTCTTTATAAACCGCACACTTACTTTGCTCATGTCCACCGTTTTTTCTAGGTATTTGACAAATTCTAGCTGCTTCAGGAACTTCTGTTTGTTTTGGAACTGATTATATCCTGCTTTGCACTTCTACCCAGGCTACCCTACAGCGTCTTCTCTGCCTGATGCCACACCTGCTGTTCATGCCCCAAGATCTTGCAGCACCCTCAGGTAGGTGCTTGGGGAGGTTTGACTCAGGCCCATTTTTGGCACCTTTCTGGTGATGTCACTGCAGGCGCCTGAAATACTCTCTCAAAGTATTTGTGGACTTTGCTCAAAGCTTTCCCACTCCCACTCCCATTCCACGTGGTGCTTTAGTTTTACTCTTGAAAAAGAAACCTTCAGCAGAAATTCCCAGCTGTGGATTTTCTTCTCTAACTTCCTGTGTTTGACATGAGGTATATCCTAAGGAAATATTAGCTCCTTGACACCCTCCCATCCGCAAAGGTGGTTGTGTTCGTTCTTTCGAGATACGATTCTATGTCCACAGGACTAGAGGCTCAAGAAAAATAATGAACTGGGTCTCAGACAATAATGACCCCAAGTGACTGATCAAGAGCAAAGAAATGACAGTGGTGAGTTGTATTGGTTTGGTTGTGCTTCCCATCTCTTCAGGTTTTTTTATTATGATTATTTAAGGATACTTATAGTAAAATAAACAGTTACAAATGTTAGGGAGATTGTGTTGCACTGGGGTTCTCTCTGGCTTTGTTTCTCTCACAGCTGCAAGTGTTGCCTCCTCCATGTTATTAATTTAGAGGTAATCAGGTTTGCCTTTGCAGCTGTGCAGCATATGTTTTCCTAAAACAGTCATGGCCATGGGCACCAGAACAATTAAGGCTGGAAAAAATGCCAGCCTTTTTTTCCCTTCTCCGATGAACTGACAACATTTTTTTTAATTCTTGGATTTGTCTGGTTTTGTCATTACAGAGTTCAACTGACTTTTTTTTTTTTTTAAAGCACTTACTATGAATCTGAGCTGGTTCCTTTGTGTAAATGTTATTGCATTTAGATATACCATCTTGATTTTTTTAATAATTCTAATTCTATTAGTGGGGAGAGGCTAAGACCTGAAATGCTTCATGATAGGAGACAATAACACATGAAGTCAGACACAGAATACATATAAGACTACAGTTGGATTGTAACATCAGGGGAAAAACTGATTAGCTATTGCCAGTTGGAAGTTGTTATTTTTTTTTCCGATTTCAATTGAATTCTAAATATTAGCTTATTTTGATAGGAAAGCCCACATTGCTATAATCTGATTTCGGACTCAGACACAAAGACTGTCTTACTTTTGAGATAATCTTGTAGAATTTAAAAGATTACAGATTTCTTTGAAATAGATTTTAACTGACTTATGGTATACATATGATGGACAGATTAGACATAAGGCTTGATTAAGAGAAATCCTGAACTGAAGGATATAGTGTCTAAGCCTCCTTTTATCTTTCTCCATTCAGTGCAGCATTCAGTTCATTTTCTTGCATTCAATGAAAATATCAGTACCTGAAGATTTGCCTAGCTAAATGCACCCCATATGATACTGTGTTTTTCCATTTAATTGACCCTTTCTTTTTATTTTACATTTCTTGCTATTTTTTTAATTAGCTTTCTGAACATGAGTGAGCATGCTGACATGCTAAATGATGATCGAGCTCAGGGGTCTGCAGCCTTGGATCAAATTGCTCTGCCACATGCCCATTTGCTTCCTTTTCTTGTCTGCTTCAGCATTACAGTGGTGGCTGTAGACATGGCTGGCTCCATGGTTTGTAAAATGTGCATTTGTGTAGAGTCCTATACTTACAAGGGTCCTGTGTTTGGTTTAATGCTCTGCCATCTTGAAATCATTAATATTTTTTGAACAAGGGACCTTGCGTTTTCACTTTTCACTAGACCCCCAAAATAATGTAGCTGGTCCAGGCAACAGAAACCATGGGCCCTGCAAAGCCTAAATTATTTACTCTTTGGTCCTTAACGGAAAAAGTTTGCTGACCTTTGATTTAGTTAATCTTCTGATTTTTGATAAGAGCTTGGGAAACTTCAGCTTGAAAATTGAGACAATAACTTAATATGATGCCTTGAGATGCAACATCCTTGACGCAACATCATTTCTCTAGCATGATTGCCCCAAATGTAAAATTCATTCTAATGATGAGAAAGCTTCAGATGAACTCAAATTGGGAGAATTTTTACAAACAAATAACCAGTACTTTTCAAAAGTGTTAGGCTCATGAAAGATAGGGGAGGCTGATGAGTAGTCACAGGACGAGAATAAGGAGACATGACAATAAAATCCACATGAAATTCTGACTTGATCCTCGACCAGAAAAAGGACATTTGTAGACAAATTTGAATAAGGTCTGTTTTCTTTTTCATTGACAATATCACATCAATGCTAATTTCCTATTTTTGATAATTACACTGTGGTTATTTAAGATGTTAATATTAGTGAAAGCAAGATGAGGGATGCAAGGAAAAATCTCTATTGTTTTTACAACTTTTATGCAAGGTTAAAATAAGTTCAAAGTAAAACATTAGAAAAATTGAAATAATATCTGCATTATAGCGTTGTAAGAAATGATAGAATAATCAACATTATAAGAGCATTTGTTAGGTAACTGTCACAGGGGACTCTCTATGTATTCAGCTCTTATAATGATCCTATGTAGTAGGGATACTTTTCTCAGGTACAATCTCTGACACTCAGTAAACGTTCTCTGAGTTCAGCAAACTCTTTTCTATTCACTGCCTCCCAAAGCCTGTCTCTGTAAAGCCTCTTGGGGTCCCTATTGCCACTCTGGACTTTCAGAAGTCCTTTTGTCTACAGTGCTCATTAGGCACTAATTTTTTGCAGTTTGGCATTCAGCTTCTTTTCATATCTTTTTATCCCAGCTAGAAATGAACTTCTTGAAAGCAGAGGATTTGAAAATCTCAAGGTGCCTCACCCAAGGATCTTAATCTTAGATATCACATGATGCCTTGCACTAACAATCTTGGTTATCCCACTATACATTTCACTAAGAATTTCCCACATACTTCGCCTTTCTCAAATCTTCAAGAGTGGTCCATTTGGTTGGGTCTGGGATGGGGTCTCTGGCTTTACTGGAGTTGAAGACTTCTCTTCTTGGTGTAGAAGGGATGGTTAGCGGTTGATTTCTTGGATGATTTTTCTCAAAAAAACCCACATGCAATCTGACTGTGAAATTCACTCATTATATATATGTGTATATATATGTATATATTCACAAATGTGTATGCATAGATACACACTCTCTCTATATGTATATATGTATGTATGTTCACATAGTTGTTAAAACACAAATAACAAAATTTACTATCATAGCCATTTTTATAAGTATACAACATACACTTCAGTAGTGTAAGTCTATACACATTTCTTTGTAGTCAGTCACATCACACATTTCTTAACCTTAAAGAGTACTTTAATTATCAAGAATATACGACAAACTTTCACTACTTAATAATAAGAAAACAAACAATAAAATCGTCCTATAAAAATTGGATCCAGTAAAAAAGATTTAAACTGACATTTCACAAATGAAGATATACAAATGACAGATAAACTTATTAAAAGTTATTCAACAACATTACTCATTAGGGCAATACAAATTAAAATCACACTGAGCAATTAAGATGACTTAAAAAAAAATCTGAAAATACCAGATGCTGACAAGAATGCAGCGTTAATGACATTCGTGCATTGTTAGGGGGAATGCAAAAAGAGTACAACCATTTGAAAAAATGGTTAGCAGTCTCTAGTAAATTAAGTAACTTTTCCAGGTAATTCAGTATTCTGATTCCTAGATATTTACACAAAAGAAATTATGGCTTGCGTCCACACAAAAATCTACAAGTGAATGTTTGTACTACCTTTATTTTTGATCATTCCAAACTGAAGACAACCCAAATGTCTATCCACTGATGAAAAGACAAAAAATTGTATTGCATCCCTATTATGGAGACTACTCAAGAAAAAAAAAATGGACTGTTAATCCATGTAACATGGACAAATGGCAAATGCATTTTGCTGGCAGAAGTCGGACTCAAGAGCTACATTATTTGGTTCTTTTTGTATATCACTTAGGGAAAGCAAAACTTTAGAAATAGATTGGGACTAGGAAGGGAGTAACTGTAAATTTTGCAGTGAAATATTCTATACCTTGACTATATAGTTTATACTACCTGAATTCACAGAACTATATACTTAAATAAAGTCAACTTTTGCTGTATGTAAATTATAGTATAATTGATCTAGTTTTAAAAAATACTTTATCTGTTTAGTACTTCAGATAGTTGGCCACTTAATTTATGGTACTTCTATGAGAAATAGCAGAACCTAACACATAGATAAATCTTAGTTTGCCCTAGACAGTTCTGGTTAATATTTGTTTTCCTGGCAACCCGGTTGGTTTAATATTTGTTACAGATAATGCCTGGTTTGGATGATAAATTATGTTATTTTGCTAGGGTTAGTTGTATTCTCATAGTATTTCAGGCAGATCCTTGAGATAGCAAGTCATTAGGCAGAATTTTTAAGAGTGCTAGATCAATGCTAACCTTCCTTCCGAGGAAAGGTATAAGTTAGAGCACATTCTCAGTTCCCTTTTGACTTAGTCTGGCTGATAAAATATGTACAGATTTTGGAGTCCCATAGACATTAAAACATTCCTACTGATTTATTTGACCTAAATAACCCCATCACCTCATCTGTAAAATTGGTATTATCATATCTGCCATGAAGAGGTGTTTGAAGAAAGTGACTTAACAAATTTCTTAGTATAAATTCAATGCTCTATAGTTGCTCTGATCATTGTCACTGGTTGTCATTGTCATCAACATCCTTCCCTGTGAGTAAAGAGAACTTTTCCATTTATGATGGGATACGTCACCATGCTGATGCAAATATAGTATGCTATGGAAGTGTACATAGTTTCCATTCCCTTGAGTCCCATGTGGCTTGGCTTTGGTTGCCTTTTTTTTCTTGCCCATAAAGTAGACTTGATCCTGACTTCAAACTGGCCCCCTCCTTGTGGAACTATTGGTAGCAACTTCAAGTGTTTCCCTTCTTGGCTGTCCATTTGTTGGTTGCTTGTTGTCTGGTGATTTCAAGACAAGGTGAAATCTTATTTAAATAATTTCAAGAATGCAGCACACCCAAGGTATGAGACAACAAGGAACATGCTTCACCTGTGCCTTTGCTTTGTCACTCAGAGTGTGGTCAGATCACTGCTGGAGATATTTGAGTTAGTGAGTCAGGATATTTGAAGAAAGTATGAAATTCAAGCATGATTCATTCGAACCTATGAGACAGAGATCATTGCTTAATGTTTTATTGAAAACCCACAGTGTGAGCCATTGTGAGCCTCAGGCAGTTAACAGCTAGACAAGTATTATCTTTGGACTAACAAATGACTGCCATCCTCAGGTATAGATAAGGGATAAAAAGATACGTAGGATCCAGAACACGCTTTGAAGGAGTTGTCACTCAGCTAGGAAGACAAAATGAAAATGCACAAATGAATCATATGGAATAGAATTAAGTGCTATATGTTATGGAAAGCCTTTGGTAGGGGATGGGTGAGTAAAAATGTGATTTTAAGGAGCCATGACTATAAATGAGAATTGGTCAAGGCAGGTACTTTAAAACTCCTTTGATACAACTTCAGTTTTTAATTTGTTAAAAATCTGATTTAAGAAATTAATTTCTGTCATCAGCTGCAATTTCAGTTACATCCTATTCTTGTACTAAAGCTGAAAGAGAAGCAGTCAGTACAGCTAGGATTTCAGCTGAATTCAATTCATTGTTAGCAATGCAACATTGATCAGAGGGGAAGGAAACCAAGATAGGGAAATAGAATATTCTTCACATTTTCAAGAGGCCTGTTTCTGATCATATTCTAGCAAGCTGCTATGGAAACTTCTGAATTGTTTTTGTTTGTCTTAATATATGATGATAATTCTACTTTGACATGAGGGATATGGGAAGCAGAGGTTGTTAGAAGGAAGCTTGAAAGGCCAAATGAATTCTTTTGGACAGTTTGTCTCAGATAAAGTTGCTTTCTGCTAAAACACACACACACACCCCCACCCAAAAACTGCTTGCGGGAATGATTTATGCAAGAGTGTTGCTGATACACCATGAGCCCCTTCAATGACAGAGTTTTTTGTATGCTGTGAAAGAGTTAAAGTGCTGAGAAAGGCTCAAGATGAGTGTTGTTATTGTCTCTGAATAATATTAAAGTTAAATAGTGAGTGAAAACAGTCAAATGAAAAGGAAGTTCTACATTTATCTTTCACTGTAATTTAAAAATTTATGCATATGCTGGTGAGCAGGTAAAATGCTGTAGCCACTCTAGAAAACAGCATAATGTTTCCTCAAAAAAATTAACCTATTACTTTATGATCCAGCAATTTCACTTCTGGGCATGTGCACAAAAGAATTGAAAGCAGGTACTTGAATAGATATTTGCACACTCATGTTCATAGCAACATTATTTACAACAGTTACAAGGCGGAAACAACCCAAATACCCGCTAGCAGATAAATGGATAAACAAAATGTAGTATACAACGGACAATGGAATGTCAGTTAACTTAAGAACGAAGGAAATTCTGACATATGCTACAACACGGATGAACCTTGAAGACCTTATTCTCAGTGAAATAAAGCAGACGCAGAAGGCCAAATAATGTATGAATCCATGTCTGTGAGGTACCATGAGTATCAAATACATAGAGACAGAAAGCAGAACTGGGGGAGTAAGAAGCTACTGTTTAACTGGCTCAGAATTTCAGTTTGGGAAAATGAAAAAGTTCTAGAGATGGATGGTGGTGATGGTTACACAACAATATGATTGCACTTAATACTTCTAAACTGGACACTTCGAAATGGTAGCCTCCGGCTACTCTGGTGGCCCAGGTGGTTGAGGTGTCAGCTGCTGGGGTGTGAACCATGTAAAGTCAAGGGACCTGAATTTGTGACCTGCGGTGGTGGGGCAGAACCAAATGAACAAATAAATCAATTCTCCTTCCTCCTCTCTTCCTTCTTACCTGCCGGCCTTCATTCCTACTTGTCTTCTTTCCTCTTAAAAAATGGCACAATTTTTTATATATAATATTTTGTCACAAGAAAAGTCTGCAGGAATTTCACATACACATACAAGCATATGCAGTTCCTTTTTAAGTAAAACATAGTCAAGAATAAAAAGTGTCTCTTCCAATTCAATCACACATTTCCGTGAGAATTATAGCTAAATAGATTACAATGCTGAAAAAGACCATAGTTAGTAGGATTGGGGATAAAGGAGCCTTGCAAACTCAAACTTTGAGATGATAAAGTAGAAAGTGCAGCACCTTCATTTGTATTTATTTATGCATTTGCTTGCAGATTGGTGACATTCTGTGTGTGGAAAACAATGGATACAAGCTTATAGACAGGAATAAGTGTGTAGTGGAGAGGGAGAGTAAAGAGGTGAAAGGGTAGGATGAGGGAGAGTAAATAAACCATCGTGATTGGAGGGCAGTTTATGTGAAACTTACAAATGAGATAAAATGATGGGTTGTGTGAGGTTCGACTATGGAGGAAGTTCGGATTTGGTGCATAAAATAATAGGCATCTATGGCAGATTGTTATTCTGGTTTTATGTTCATTGCATATATCAAAATATAAATGCTTTCCAATGGTGAGACTGCATTTTTCAGAAAAGAGAAATAGGTATGGTCTTTAACCTTCAGAATTCTTTATTCCTTCACGGCTTTGCTATGTGCCATGGTTCTTTAAAATGGAGAACTTCATGCATAGAAAAATGAAGCCAATGTGAAGAAGGCACATTATATTTGCACAGCGCACAATGACTACACTCCAGTGATCTTACTAAATGACAAAAATGATAACTGGGTTCTTGAAATCCATTCCTGTGACAGCGCTGTGACATTTCTAGTTATCTGATTTGCTTTCCTTGAAGCTGGGTTGAAGATCAAGATGTATTGACCTGTGGCATAAATATAAATGCTTCCTTCACTTTTTTTTCTTCTGACATCATCCATTGCCTGGAGAATGTGAGACTTTTTTTTGTTTGATTTGGAGAAGGCAGTTTATTGACTAATGCTTGAAGGATGATTAAGAAATAATGTAACTTCAAAGAGTGTGTGAAGAGAGGCCTAGATAAAATTTACCTGGATCTCTTCTAGATATAATGGGAAGCTGATTTTGGTTAAATTTGAACAAATCCTATTGGATAGGTCATTGAAGTTAAGCATAAACACAAGTGTCTCTGGTGTTTAAAAACATTGTCTGCTTGCACCGTTTAAGAGGTCGAATCTGCCAAGATTTTGTAATAAGACTACAAACTGCAGAATTTGAAGATGCTTGTTCCTACTTCTGAGGTGTTTGCAAAACATTTTTTAAATATTGCATTTAATAAATGTTGAGTGATGCATTTGAGTCTCATCAACAAATATTACTAACAAAGGGAAAGAAGATGTTAAAATAGTTGTATCTACATGGATAGATCTGAGGGTAAAGAAAACTGCTATTGATATTCAATGGTAACTGAAAACCAGGCTCAATCTGATTCCTTTTTTATTTTGGGTGGGCGGTAATGAATGAATTATGAAAGATTATAGTTTCCATTTCCAGCAAAGATACAAAAAGAAAAAAAGTAAAGAGTAGAAAGAACTCAGTGTCTATTACTTGCTATGAAGCCCATCTCTGTTTAACACAGCTAAAAAGTGCTCTATGAATAATGAAAGACCAGGTGTGCACTGGTGGGCTAGCAGATAAATTCATTACCTCTGGCCGGTGCAGTCCACATACATCTGAAGGATGGGGTTCATGTCTCGGGTTTGGGGAGAACAACTAAATAAAGTATACAAATGCTTCTTCCTCTTCTTTCTTCCTTTCTGCCTCCTGCTTGTGTTCATTCCTATCTGTACCACACACACATATATATGTGTGTATATATGTATTTATATACGTATATATGTGTATGTATGTAAGTACCAGGAGGGAAAATATTTACTTTTTTTTTCTCAAACTATTCTGTTGATGTAGACCTGATGTCTCCAGTATAGTAGCTACTATCTACATGTAGCTACTGAGCACTTCTAGTGTGGCAAGTCTGCATAGGGATGTGCTGTGAATATGAAAGGTACTCTAGTTGCACCCTGGTAGAATAATGGTTAGGTCCACTGTCTTTGGCCAATAGCTTAATCCACATACATCCCAAGGACCTGGATTCATATCCCAGGACTGGGAGCGAGTAACCAAGATGAATAATTATATAAAAATAAATAAAATACTTCTTCCTGTTTTCTCTTAAAAAAAGCATACTCTTGATAGGAAAGACTTCGTATACATTTTTTCTTATTGATGAGTTTTTATATTGATTTCTTTGAAATCATTATTTTGCTTAATTGGATTAAACATAACTAAATTATTAAAATTGATCATCTGTTCCTATTAACTTTTTAATATATCTAAGAGAAAATTTAAGTTACATAAGTGAATGCGTTTTATTTCTGTTGGACAGTACTGGTGTAGAGGGCACTTCATTGACTTTTGAGCACAGATATTGATGCATTTCATTTCATAGTTTAGGCATAATACACTGAAACACAGCTGAGAAATCACAATTAGGCTTTTTAACCCTTAAATTATTTCCTTAAAAAGTGAACTGTTTTAGAGTTTGAAAAAAGTATTCAGGACCTTTCTCCTTCATACAATTCTTTTGCGTTTGTATACATTTTCTTTCTTCAGTGTATTGTCAATGATAACTTTCTATTCTTAGGAAGAATTTGATTAGATGACTAAATTCCCTTCTGAGCTGTGAGAAGGGGCAGCCAAAGAAAGCTGATTTGAATATTGGGGATAAACAGTAATTAAATTCTAAATGTTGATTTTCTTTTGAAGTCCACTGGTGTGTTTTGTGCGAATAAAGAGCATATTGTCACTTATTATTTCTGCTGCCACAGCTATGGCACATGAGAATCGTTGAGAAGCTGTGCTAAATTGGGGAGTTTCCCAGCGCTGCTGAACTGAAACTTCCTTTGTTTATATTAAATCCTGGATCCTTATTTTTCCCCATCGAACAGTACACATTGATTTTAGATAAAATCTGCGAGTTCTTTTTACCCTTCAAACTCATCTACTTCACTATAATCTGGAGTGGAGTTTTTAAAAACTGGAAAATGTTACTCCTCACTGAACACTAAAAGTACATTTTGGGGAAGTTTGAAAGAGTGGTTTTCTACTGTGTCTGTTTAATACACTCGCAGAGGAAACTTTTAAAACTTGCAGTGTCTGGCCTATACCCTAGATGAATTACATTAGATAGACTCTGAGGTAGGATCTAGGAGTCAGTAAGTGTTAATACTCCCCACTGATTCCAAGGGGTAGCCCGGTGAGAACCTGGGCTGCAGTGAGTCTAAGCCACACCTGTGTTTACCAGCTTTTCCCAGAAGGACTTAAGGAAGCTGACTTGCAGTTTGTGGCCACATTGTTTCTAAGTGACTTATTTTCCCCTGTCGCCGAAAATTAAAAGAACTCTAAGTATATTGTCTCACTCTGAAGCACATAGCACTGTATACTTTACTCATGCTCTAACATAAATACCAACGAGATTTTGATGATTATAAAACAGTCACATTGATAATTACTTGGGCTTGCATTAGTCAAGATAAGAAAGGCAGGCTACCGACTTCTTAAAATCATTCACACAACATATACACATGTAAAATCAAGGTGCTATTCCCTGATAATATATTTTCATAAGTCACTATAATATTAATAGTGATTTATACTAAAAAATCATGATGTCATACACTTTAATTTCCTAAATCTGTTAATCTACTTTGCTTAATTTCCTAAATCTGTCAATCTACTTCGCTTATTTGAAGCTATAAAAGGAGACCAATGAATGGAGTTGAGTAAAGAAGAGGAAAAGCAGAAATAGATGAGGTAAGAGAGATACTGGGGGCCAGAGTGGGTAGGGGCCTTAGGCCTCTGCAAGAACTTTAGCTTTTACTCCAACTGAGACTCAGTACCATGGAAGGATTTGTGCAAAAAGGTGCTGTGATCTTTCTGTGTTCTGTGAAGGAGGTCAAGGGCAAAAGTATGCAGACCAGACTTGTGAGGAGGCTACTGCAGAAATGCATGTGAGAGAGAATGGAGGTGGTGAGAAGTGGTGAGAGTATGGGTATATTCTGACGGTAAACCAACAGCATTTGCTGATGGATGGATGTGGGGTGCAAGCAAAAGAGAAGTCTGAGGAAATATGATTTTTCTATTAAATGAAAGGGCAAACTTTCAAGTGGACTTGATTGTTTTTTAAGTGGGGGTAGGGGAGGCTCATAAGTTTAATTTAGATGTGTTCAGTTGGAAACATCTATTAGAAATCCAAGTGAAAATGTCAAGTCAACAGTTAAGTATGTCTTTTCAAACAACACAATCTAAAGTTGTACACTGACACTCAAGTGAATAAGGGAAATGAAAGCAGGGGAGTGAGGAATGTGCCAGAAGTCTGTTTAGAAGACAGTGATGTTCTCAGCCCTGCTTTGGGGGACTTGATTGAGGATTATGATTGTTTTACCAGGTTGATAAGGAGGGGCAGCGGCCAGTACTTGGCAATCTCTTGAATCCCAGGGGAACACAGGCCATCAGAGCCCTCAGATGGCAGACGGAAGAGCTGCACCGGGTGTCATGGCTCCATGCCTCCAGCTGCCAGAGCCTAGCTGAGCCACTGAATGCCACCACCTCTCAGTTACCCGCTCTCAGTCTTCTTCAGTGTGGGCAGGTGAATCTGTCTTGCCACTTCCGCTCGCCATAGAGTAGGTATGAGGAAAAAACAGGGAGCTACTCACCCTACAGATAACCTCAGAAGGAAAAACAAATCCAGGGAGCTTGAAACCAATATTTATGTTTATTGCTGCCACTGCTCGCAACCTGAACCCCTAGTTCACTGCTGTGATACGGGTTCTTCTGTCTGAAACGCAGGCAGCACAACCTCCTGCGGCCTCCAGGAGCCCTCTTTTTCCTTCAAGGTCGGAAGGAGACTCCCTTTCAGAGTTCAGGTGGCCAGCAGATGCTATCATTTCATCCCTTCCACCCACTAAACTTGGCTCCTCCTCAAGGCGCTTTTGCATTTTCCCACAGCTTCTTTCTTAAACCTTTTCCTGTCAGCTAAGATGTTTTCTCCTCCCATTCTCTGTAGATTCTGTGAGAACTTGGCAATTTTCTCTTTGGCTCATTTTGCTACATATTCCCTCCCCTCCCCACTCCCTGATTTGAGACACGGAGCTTTATTCTGCATTTTAGTTCTGACTCTGTAAGGCTCAGAATGAAATTTTGGCGTGTTTTTTTTGTTTTGTTTTTTAACCTTCATTATGTTACTTGTGGGTTCCTTAGTTTCAGTCAGAGATCAATTCTACAGCTCTAATACGAAGCTTAATTTGGGCAGGTTCTGGTGATTCTCCCCCTGCCAGCTCCGTGATAAGACTGCCAGCTGGGATAAGATACATAACACTTGTTATTAATATTTTGTTTCAAGATTATCAAACTCCACTCGAAAGTTTCCCACAGGTTTTATTTTGGGAAGAAAGTTATTTGACCCAGAGATCTGCGGGTAGATCTATATGGTTTAAGTCACTTGATTTAAGTTGTAAAACGACTGGGTTAGCAGGAACTTGGATTCTAGTTCCACATGGCTCCTGGGCTCCTTTTTGTCTGACCCTCTTTCTGCCAATTAGCTGGGTTTGAATGCAAAAGTCTTCTTCTTTGATGCAGGTTGTTGATTATCTTGGCAAATTCCCACCCTGGGCTCAGTTCAGAGTGAGCTCTCAATCTTCATCCATTGGTGTTTCCAACAGGTTTTCCTTTTGAGGTTTGTGGAGAATGTGTTGTGAATGAACTTCCTTGGAAAGGAGTGCCTCAGTTATCACAAGGTCCCAATGGGTGGATTCTAACTAGAGTTTTTTTTTTTAAGAGCAAAATCTGCTCTGTAACTAGAATTTTTGTGGCGACACCTTATTGTGCTGCTAGGCCCTATTTTTGTAGGTCATTCTGGCAGCTACAGTTTTCAGATTGGTTGACTGGAAAAAAATGACGTAAATTTCTTTTTGTATGTGTGTGTAAGTTACCATACAGAGAGCTTATTCTGTACTAGGCACTGCTAGTCCTTTACACAGAAAATTTATTCATTTCTCACAGCCCATTTTATAGAAGGCAGTTGATCTTCAAAAAGGTTAAATCACTTGTACAATTTGAGGTAGTACATGTGGGGAACCAGAGTTTGAATAAGATCTGATTATAAAACCTGTGTTATTATTATTATTTTTTTAAAGGAACGATATAGATAGGAGTGAAGGCAAATAGGCAAGTAGGCAGGAAAACAGGAGGAGGAATCATTTTTGATTTTTTGCCGTTGAGTTGTTTATACTGGCAGTACGCCAGTACACCCCTCAGCTACCCTGCACCCCAACTCCTGCATCCCCACCCCTATGTGGGACTTGAACCCAAGGGTATGTGGCCTGCATCCTTCAGAGGTGATTGACCTAACTGTTGCTCCACCAGGGCGCCCTCTTTTTTTTTTTTTTCTTTTTAAAGGAAAGGTGCAGGCAGGAATGAAGCAAGTAGCCAGGCAGGCAGGCAGGGAGAGGAGGAAGAAGCACCTAATTTTTAAAATTATTTAGTTGTTCACACTGACTGTCATCTACCCCCCCACCCCCAACACCCCAAGACTTAAGAGGAGGAAGAAATATTTTAATTTTATTTCCATTTAGTTGTTTCCAGTGGTTGTTTCCCCCTAAATCCAGACTCAAACACAGGAGCATTTGGCCTGTGCTCCTTTGGCAGTAATTGACCTAACCACTACTCCACCACAGCCCCTCAAAAGCTATGTTCTTAAGGACAAAACTTCCTGATACAATATGGGCTTTAAAATTAAATAGCAGAAGAAAATCAAAAGAATTCCTTTTACCTTTCTGAAAGATAATAATTGTCCTAGAAAATTTCTAACTACTGTGATACTCATTTGAAAGTTAAAAGTTGAGTTGTCTTTGCAATATCCTTTCTCTACTCTCACAATCAGAATAAATCCTGAATCTTCAAACTGTTGTAAATTAAAAAAAAAAATTGTCTTAAACATAATGAGACCCTGATTCAGAAACCAACTGTCCTGTACTTTACTAATAGATTGAGTAGCTGCTAAATCCCAAACTATGGGGAACTCATTAAAGTCAGACTGTCTGAATCTGTGATGGCTACGCAGTGAGTGTTTTAATCCTAATGCATATGATTGTCGCTCAATATATTGTCGACAGGTTAACAGGTTAACAGTGGAGGAAGAGGATGCAAGAGTGACTGTCTTGTGTTTACTGTCTCAGCAGAAGGTTAGATGATGAATTACATGAGAAGCTGAACTCAATGGGCTTCTTTCAACCTGAGCTTGATGAGGTGTTTTTGATGCGATTTTTATTGGTCAAGCTTGAGAGATCATCTTTTCAGAAAGGTCACATTATGCATGATCAAGGAATAAGGAAATCAGGCTAGAAACTGCTAAGCCTTCTCCTGGAAGGTGTCTGCCTTTCTCATTTCTTTCATACAAGAAAGAAATATAGAAAATTTATGGATGACTTGCGGAAAGTCCACATAGGAATAAAACTTTTTTTTGTTTCCTGCCACTGCCTGTATGATTATATCCCTGAATATAAGGAAAAGGTGACTAAAATCAACATGACAACAAATGTATTCTACTATTTCTTCTGTCCCCAGCCTCATGAAGAGCTTGGATTCTGGCACTGAAAAGCTCTAGACTTGAATCCTAGCAATTTGGGGGCTTGATTTGGAGCCAGTTACATAAACTCTCTAACTTGTAGATTCCCATCGATAAAGTAAGGATGAAAATAGTACCTATATAACACGTTTACTATGAAGATGAAAGGATTAATGTGTGTAGAACCTTTAGCAGAGGACCTTGCATATGGTTAACAATTGAATAGGTGGTAACTTTTTAAAAAGTATTATTGAAGAAAAGATGTTGGTTCCTTAGCTGAAAATACTGACAGAAATGGGGATGCGGTTCATAAAGAGAGTGGGAAGATATAACTGAGACTCCCTGATACCAATTGTATGCAAATTATTTGGCAATATGCTTTGGATCATACTGTAATTTTATGCTGTCAGAGAAGACACTTCCATTTCCGTCTGTAAATGCTGACGGCAATAATAGGGTGTGGGCCAATAAACCCTGAGTGTCTACCTGGAAATGACTAATCTTTCTCTATTGAATAAAGCAGGATGATGTTGGAATGGGTAAGAAGGAAGAATATGAAAGTAACTCGAGTGGGAAATGGGGGTAGGAGGGAAATAAGAAGTTCTAAGTCAGTTCCAGTCTGCCTTCTTGAACCATGATCTAGAACTATGATCTATGAACTAGATCATCTTCTGATATTCAGGGGTCTCTCTCAACTTGACTTACCAAGCCCAGAGAGCTCTGAATTAAGCTGGATGGCACATGGGTGCCAAATTCCCACTCTCCTAACAGCAAAGGCAAGGTTTCTTGGCCAAATTCATCCCAAGGGCAAAGACCTGGGTGATTTATTTTTGGGATGTTATATTCTTTATACTAAGGTATATAGGAAGCTGTACTATTATTTGTAAATCCATATGAGGAGGAGAATTGTATTAAAAGCTCACCTTGGTGGAGGGAAATGTCTTTGAACTCTGTAGCTCAGCACCCTTGCTTGCCACTTATGGGGGAGCAGATAGGCTGAGAGCTGCCTCACCTCTATGTACAACCCCTGATGTACTTATGGTCAACAGTGCAGGCAATTAGAAATTTTCCTTCTTGTCTTCTCTAGGTGTTTGCTTTTCTACTCTGTACATGTTTTCAGATAAACTATATTTACATCTCAGATTAGCCTTTTGAAGACATTCTGATTTTGTTTAAAAAGGAAATCATAATCTGAAGTACTGGACTCTGGCTATAGATAATTCTTCAGATTGTGTTAGGACCCCTCTACCAGTTATTGTAAAGGCCGTGTCTTTCTGAATACTGCCTTTCATCTTCTTTAATGTAAGTGATTCCATCAAATTCAGTTCGACTTTCATATTCACACTAGTTTGATCTACTTCCTGTAAGCAAGCCTAGCAAATTCTCCAAATACCAAACATAAGATGGAGATTCCAAGGGGTATCAGGTCATTGTTCTCCATTGTGCTGCTTCTCTCCAGCCTCGCCCCAGCTCATGGCAGAAGGATTTCAGATAGCTGCTTCCAGCAGCAGGCCAGTGTGCACTGCCAAATGTCCTCAATTTCAGTTCAGCTGCTTCGTTTTTGTATCATAAAATCAATAAATAGCCTATATTTCCAACTCTTGAGCTGAATTCTCCTGACCTGGTTATCTTGCTCTCTGCCAGTGGATTTGCATCATTTTTATGTGTGCCTTGTTTGAGTGCCCTGTCTCCAACTCTGTTGAGACTGTCTGTGGGTGGTTTCCCTATTCAGAGATGACAAGGGCAAAGGTCAGAAGCTTCCATGATTCATTTCCTCTTTGCTGCACGCAGTGGATGGTTTTCTGAGTGAGTCACTCAGATGCCAAACACAGGAGGGATTTTCTTCACATAGAGGCCCTGAGGCTCCGCTATACCCTGGATCGGAGGAACTGACTTCTAATCTCCTTGAAAACTTTGCATTTTTAGGATGATTTCATAACTCCATTTGTATCCCCTTTCTTTGTGCTGGTGGCTCAGACTTGGAACACTGACTACCCCTTGGAAAACTTCCTAGGATTTCAGGTACCCACTGAATTCTGCCTCTAGACTAATTAGACTTAAAAATATACCGTAACATACTCTAGTATTAAAACAATCTATGGTATATCATCTATATTGGAGATTAACAGCAGTCTACTTATGGCTCCTCAAAAATCCACCCCCTTTTTCTCCCCAGAATAACAACTGATAGAAGGCATTTGGTTGTCAACAGAGGAAGTTGTTTAAATGCCTAGAGCTAAAGCTTCACAATAGTGTTTTTCCTCAATGAAGGGAGGGTTATTATTTCTTATTTTTAGCTTGAAAATTATGAAATAGAATATACAAACAGAAAACACAAATGTATAGGTATAATGAATAATTACAATGTAAACGCTCCTCAATCAAGAAATAGAACACCACCGGCCCAGAAACCCCTCCTTTATTTACCTTCTAGACTACACCCATTTCCCTCCCTTCTAGGGGTAATCACTATTCTGACTTCTGTAGTTATCAGGTTCATAGTTGTCTTATGGCCTGTGTAAGTAAGATTATTGTTTTCTAAAGCAGTATCACTTCTATCTTCTGCAGGTGGTATCATGTAATACATGTTTATTAAGTAGTGACCATGGGATGGCACTGGGCTTGAGCTGTGGATATATATCTACTGCTCTCCCCCACGACCTCCAGCCCCATATTTCACAGAACTGGTAATCTGTGTTTACTGTGTCATGAACTGAGAAGACTCCTGCTCCAAAACATGTTTGAAATAATAACACTGAAGAGAGGAAACAAGCTTGAAATTCTTGGTGGTTTCTCCAAGTAAAATTAAATCATTTTGGGGTGGGAAATAAGAATCTTCTTCTCTTAATAATTCCCAACCCCATTCTTTAATTTCCCTGAGAAGTAGGCCAGCAAGTTCTAAAGTCTGCGGACTTGCGCATGTAAAGGACCCATTTACTGGTCCTGGACCTCTTTTCTTCCTACTGTGAGAGCATGTGTGCTCTTTCAAACATTTCAACTTACTCTTTATCGTAGTTCCCCCCACAGGATTTTTGGGCTGTCTCTGGTTTTGATATAGTGTCTCCTGAGTTTAGAAAAAGGTAAGTGGGAATGAAACCTAAAATCTGATTCTTAACCATTTTTCCTTCCTTCATGTCCTTCACTTTCTTGATTAGCACAGGCAGGTTTGTAAAGATGGGGAAAGACAACTAATATTTGTTGACCCGTAATTTTTGCTCAGCACTTTTGAGTCCACCATCTTATTAGATACTAACACCACGGTGAGATAATTATTTACTGTCTCCATTTTGTAATGCAGACCACTGAGGTGTAGAGAGGTTGAGTAACTACTCAGGATCACATAGTTAGAAAATGACTGAACCAGAAATTCAGAAATGTGACTTCAAAGCCAAGTTCTCTTTCTTTCTTTTTCTTTTTTTTCAAATCAAGTTGCATATCATTTCATTTGCTTGATGGCATTGGGGTGCCCTTGACAACAACTTTTTTAAAGCACTTTCATTTTTCCATTTAGATAGATAGAGCGTTAGATCAAATGAAAAATTCTTTCATTTTGTTTTTTTTAGTTAGTGGTAATAGCTTTAAGGTCCCAAACACTTTTCTTCTTAAGAGCACTCGCTTAGCTTGGGAGCCTGCAGGACAAAAGACTTCAGGTTATGGTAGCTGCATCAGGACTCGAGGAAAGACCATCAGTCTTTGAAGTTCACATTTGTTCCAGGGCCACTTTATGAACTTCCTGACATCGCAAGCCTGGGTGCCTCTGTGACCTGGTCCATAGCCTGTAGTAGGCATTATAGGCTTACTCTGAGAAAACCTACTTAGAATATGGTCAAGACAACATGGAATGGGAGTGCCCTGCACCATCTACTATGCTATAGTGGTACTCACAGTAGAGTAGAATTGGGGACAATACCCATCTATTCTGGAGCATTATCCAAGATGTGGTCACTGGTGACGCACAAAAACTTTGTTGTGCCTGTAAAGCATTCCTGTAGTCAGTGTTTCCCACAGGAAAGCAGGTTAAAGGCTTGTGTGAAACAGTCTGGGTGGCTGAGGGGCAGGTATTGGGACAGCACGTAAGGCAAGGATTTAATTTTGGACTGTATCTGGAGGTGATATGAATGGAGCATGTTCAAGTTATTTTCAGAGTGCTTATGAATTGTCCAAATCTGTGTCCTTAACTTTGGGAGGGCGTAAAGCCTGAGTCACGCTGAATGTGGACTCTGCAGGAGGCCCAGAGCCCATCACAGATGCCAGGACCTTGGGCCATTGCCTTTCATTCACCACATGAGTTTCTGTGCCCAGGGTTAAAAGGCATTTTTTTCGGAAGAGGAAGTTGGGGAGGGAGACAGAGTAGCAGTAACTCCCATGACAACATGTTGCTGAGACGTTTTTGTTTTCTCATGTGAGATGAGGAATAAGCTTCCATCCTCTCCCTGACCTGGGCTCTATTTACAACTCCTCTGAAGTGATCACACTGTGATCCTCTGACAAAATGCTTTCCCATCTTTTCCATAGGTATGTCAAATGCTTTGTTCTTTTTGGTTCATTCATTTAACTGACAGAGATTTTTTGAGCTCACACTAAATGCCAGGCACTGTTTTAGAGCCTGGTGATAAGTAAATGAACGATCTATTTTTCAGTTCTTATTTTTGCCCCATGAACTTTTAAAACACAATCATGCAATTATAAATGCTCTGAAAAGACTGGTTATGTTTGTCATTCATATGAGTGATTTAAAAACATCATATTTAACACCCAGACTCAGGGAAATGAGGATTTTACTAAGGGTGGGAGTGGGGGTGCGGAGCATGAGTCTGACAAGAAAATGCCACTGCGTCATTTTTCTTGTCCTTCTCTTTGATGTGTCCATACTGGCAGCAAATTCTTGGTTTTTTTTTTTTTTTTTGTGTGTGTGTGTGTGTGTGTGTGATTTGTTCTTTCTCCAAGTTATTGTAGGAGCATTACTGCTTTGTTTTCTGATTTTCTTGTATCTGAGATAGTTTAGCATTACACAATGTTAGAACTGGTCAGAACCTCCACGGTTTATCCAGGAGGCATGAGTTGCAGATGGAGAAGTGATTTGCTGAGTGGCTGGAGAGTAGCAGCTGGTTCTATTCTTCTGAAACAAAATGGAATTCCCAGCTGATTTGTCTTTCTGACATCTGCTTCACAACTGTCCAAACTTCACTGTGCCACTGATTCTTCCTGTATCTGATGTGTGAATTTAGGTAATGGTGATAGTGACAATATGGCTTATAGATGCTGAGAGTCTCTTGTATGCTTAGCAATGAACTGAGGACTTTATATGCATAATTCTAGTCCTCCTAACAATCTTTTAGAGTAGCATTATTATTATGATTTTCATTTGACAGGTGAAGAAACAGAATTAGAGAGGCCAAGCCAATGGTTCCCTTACCAGCTTAAAAAAAGAAGATAATTTTGAAAATAAAATAATGATAGCATTGAATTAGAGCTCAGACTAATATATATTTCCATGAGTCCATACTGATATCTATAAATAATTGCATAAATAAATAAATTGAGGAGAAGGAACAAAACTTTCTTATAGAAGAATTACAAAGAGTATATGTAAGGAAATAGAAATAGATGAGGGAAATGGAAAATCACCATTAGAGCATCTTAGTAGTAATTGTTGTATGTATCAGTGTGTGAAAGTTTGAGGACAAACATGATATTTGCAGAATTCACAGTATTTATAATTATAATTAAAAAAAGAAAAATAGTTACTTTATTGTTAACATTAACTCAGTAGACACCTTCTCAACTATGCAATCAAGGTTAACATCACCATTAATAAGATATAATGATAACTTCCATCCCTGATATAATGCTGAGAAAGAAACTTCACTTCTGTGGTATTCTTGCTAAAAATCTATAACACCAGTCTCATATGAGAAAACATCAGACAAACACAAACAACAGTCTACGAAGTATCTACTGCTATCCTTCCATGTCATGAAAATCAAGGAAAGATTGAAAAAAACACATTGTTTAGGTTATGAAGGGGATAGGACAACTCAATGCAATATGGGCTCCTGGAAAAGTAAAAGGATATTCATGAAAAACTGATAAAAAGCAAATAAATATTACTCTACAACATCCTACTAACGGTAACTTTTAATTTTAATAATCGTATTATGATTATACATGATATTAACATTAGGGGCAGCTGGATTAAGGACATATGGCAACTCTCTGTTACTTTTGCGACCTTTGGTAAATTTTAACTTATTTCAGAATTGAAAGCTAGCAAGCAGATTGACAGGTCCTCATCTCAGACTTACTAAATTAAACATTTTGAAGTTGGTATGACCGAGAAGTCTGTACTGAGGAACACGTGTGTAGAAAGTCACAGATGGAGGAAGTGGCGGGATCAGGATTGGAACTCAGATCAGCCTTATTCTACAGCCCCTGTCTTTACCAGAGCAGACTGCGGAAACTTGAAATTAGTATAAATTCAGATTGAAAATATTTGTGATATATGAAGAATACTCAGTGCAAAGTATCGTAATTTTTTTTTAGAAAATATTGTCTGATATGGATTTAATGGTCAATTAGAATTAAAGACTAAATTGTTTTTTTTCTGAATTTATCATCTCCATTAATTTATTAAAATGTGAAGCTTAAAATTTTTTTTATTGAGATAGCATTGGTTTATGATGATGTGTAAGTTTCAGGTATACAGCTTTACTCTGTGTATACTATATGATGATCACTGCCAGAAGTCTAGTTTTCCATTTATAGTCGACCGTCTCTACCCATTTTACTCAGGCCCCAATCCTTTACTCATGCTCTTCACCTCTGGTAACCACCAATCTGTTTTCTGTATCTAAGAGTTTGCTTCTGTTTGCTTGCTTTATTTTCCACGTTTGAGAGAAATCATGCAGTATTTGTCTTTCTCCATCTGACTTATTTTACTTAACATTATCCTTTCAAGGTCTATCCATATTGTCCCAAAGGGCAAGATTTTATTTCCATTTTTTTAAAGATAGGTAGCACAATTATCCCAATTGTATGTGCAAATTATAATGCCAACTGTTATTGATAGGAAGGAACTAAAACACATAATTGCAAAAGTTACTGTTGTGCACTGTGGTAAAATCCTAAGAATTTATATATACTTGCACACATACATTCATTTTGGACTACATAAAAGAAGCTAAATAAAACTAAATGTAATTATCCACGCGTGATAAAAGTTCAGCACTGTTTTAACATGTCATCTATCAAATTTGCTACAACTCATCTCTCAGATTGCTTCAGGGCCTGGCAAGCAGAAGTTTCGAGCAGTCTGGTACTACCCATACTTGGGGGACTTGGTTGCCAAAGAAGCGAGGCAAGAAAGTTGTTAAAAGGCTTCAGAGCCCAAGTCCTTTTTCTCTTCACTAACTTTTTTACTAGGTACCGTATTAGTCTCTAGATGTAAACATGAGTATAGCATAATCTCTGTCTTCAAATAATTTTTGACCTCATTTGGGTGAGGAATCTATGCATGGTTCAGAGAATGGGGACCAGAAGAGTGAGGGCAAAGGAAAGAAAAACAAACTATTGGAATAAAAAATGGCTACCACTCACACACTAGGAGGCTGACATGACCTACCCAGGTGTGATAGCTCTACTCTTAGAAATTGCATTTGAAGAGTGAACTTCCTCTCCTCCACAGGTGAAGGTGTGGTCTGGAAAGAAAGTATGCAATTCAGAGAGAGTTTTTTGCTCTGCATAATAAAGTCACAGGAATTGAAGACTATTATCTGGTGCCTCAAAGGCAATTGGAAACTGGGTAGAGTGTGGAAGCTGGATGCAGCCTGTGCCAGTTTCCTCAAATATGTCAGAGAAGGAGGACTCTGGAAGGAATGAAGTGGGTGAACACTTTGCCATTTATAGAAGTGGAAAAATACATTATAAAGCAATAGAGTCATGTGCTAGTTATAATGGGATCAAGGAGCCGAGGACCTGCCTCTTTGATGGTGTGGGGGTGGTTGATTGGGGGCATGAAAATTTCAGAGTACATGATGTGTGTGGTTACTCCTAAGATATGAGTAGGAGTTCATCAAATACCTGAGAGAAAAGACCTTTCCAGAAAGAGGCTCATGCATTAGCAGGTAACAGCTTCCCCACTCCGAACCCAGTAGATTTTGAGTTATTTCTGAGTTATTTTTGTATTTGTTTATGGGTCCTACCAAAACACAAATAAGTTCCCTGGGAGGATATTGTGATCTTGTACCAACAGTTTCAGAGGAATATAGCAACTCAGTTTTGTTAAAGAAGAGAAAACCAGGGCACTCAGCTCTGGGAGGTCAAGTCCCATCCCTACTTCTCCCTCTGGAACTGAAATGGGCGACCCGAGTACCCAGGGGACTACAGAAGGACCGCAGTGTGTTGGGAAGCAGGGCTCCAAACAGACTCTGAGGATGAACATTGCCTCTTGAACCATGCTGACTTTGACAAAATGGCTTTTCCCTAGTTTCAATGGGAGATGACTAATAATTTGGCCATTTCAGACCACTACCAGGCTTGACATGAGCAGCATGCAGAACAATACGTGTGATAGTAATAACAGAGTGACCAGCACTTGTTGAGAACTCATTGTATACTTTATATGCAGCTTCTCATTTAAACCTTCCCACCTTCTGGCCAAGGTGATACTATCACTGGCAGCTTCATTTTGCAGAGGAAGGAAAAGAAGAGGAGTGAACCGACTTGGCTGTGGTTGTAGAGTCATTAGGGGGCAGGTCCTGGATCTCAGTCCAAGTTCTTAACCACTAGCCATGCAGCCTCTCTGCTGCTGGGAGATCAAGCGTGATTTGATTCTAATCTTAGTGATTATATGAGCATTGAATTATCTTCCATGAATTTCCTTTCCTGGCAATTTGGGTGAGACACTTCTTTAGTATACCAGACTGTCCTGCTCAGGAGCACCTACAAGTCCTGCTCACCAGCTGTCAGGTCATCCCCAGTCACTCTGACCATCTAACATGTCTGTCCACGCTCTTTTCCTAGTGCTGGAAGTAGGCTCACAGGAGGTACCTGAGCTAATCAAACCAGGAAATCTGACCATGGGCAAGAGCTTGGGATTGATAGTCCTCACCACGGGATAACCTGGTGACGTGGGGCGAGTCTTTGAAGTTCCAGAAGCCTTAGTTTTTTTTATCAGGATAACAAGATTGGTTCTACAGTTCCCACAGGATTATGGTGACCGCAGTTTCCTTTAATTTTGAGAGTGCTTGAAAATAAAGTAGACTTTTGTGCAAGACATAAAGATAAATAAGAAAGAGCTCCTGGGCACAAGGAACTCAGAATCCAGCAAAGTGATTGGGGTCTTATATTGTCCCTCATACATGATAAAGTGATACAGAGCCAAAGACATTGGCATTACCAGAATGTTAAGAATACAAAATCTCATACCTCATCCCAACCCTGCTGAATCAGAATCTCTCATATTAGGATTCCCAGGTGATTCAGATGCATCCGAAAGATTGAAGAGCTCTGTTTGTGGAGAAAACAGGGCAGGACAGTTAGGTCTATTCATGGCCACAATCAGGGATGTTGTCCAGAGAAGGGACCCCTAGATTTTGAAGAAACAAGTAGGTTTTCAACAGACAGAGAGAAAAGGGTAAAAGCCTGTTAGATACAAATGTAAAATTTATCTCTTTCAGTTACTTCTTAGGTTGAGTCACTGCAGTTTCAAAAGGAGTGACAGTAAATGTGTAAATGTGTAAAGAGAAGCAAGAGAGTCTTCAATATCCAATTGTGTGTCTGAAAATATTAATCTAGTTTAAAAAAACATTATTGAACACAAATTATTACCATTCAACACATATGTTCTAGGTATGTGATTGAAGGGTGACAAGACAGAGATGCCCTCTTCCTGAACTCTGACCCCAGAACCCAAGTTAGAATCCTGGGAAAAACACATATCAGCTATTTTAAATGTGACAAGTTCATTATCCTCTCCATTACTTAGCGTCCACATCTGTAAATGGGATCATAACCTTCACTGAATTTATGTGGTTTACATGAGTAATATATTTAGATTGCTGAGAATAATAATAACCTAAAAAAGTTTATTAGGTACTTTCTGTGATTAATGGTTAGTGTGGGCAGAGTAACTGAAAATTTTGGAATAGGTTTAACATTTCTGAAGACCTTTTAAGATTTCCTGGATCATCAGATCTTGTGTTTCCTGATGTCTGACTTCAGAGAACATTAAACAAGAGAGTAGGTAATATTATCATGGTATGTAGTTATGAATCTGTCCAAAGACTTTCCTGTTTAGCTATTTCATCCTGGCTCATTCCAGATTATGAGCTTCTCATGTAATGCCTCAGCTCTCAGTTTCCTCAACTGTATAATTGTCATAATTATTGTACCTGCACATAGGGGTGTCAGTAGGATTAAATGAATTACTGTCAGTGCTTAGAATAGCATGTGTTCAATTTTAGTTGTCATTACCATTCTTCTTTTTATTCTTTTCCTTACCAGGAATCTGGAAAGTAAGCCTTATATAGGGCATCATTCACATGTGAAGTCAAGACTGATTCTAATAATATAATATCCTTTCTGCTCAAATATTTGGCTGATCCACTTTGATTTGATTTTACTTCATTGATTATTAGACCCTACGTATATTGTCTTATTAAACCAGATTTGCCGTGTGAGCAAAAAGAAAACAGGCTATATAGCCTCAAAACAGCCTATCTGCTAAGAATTTCCTTGCACCCCCATCTCCCAAATGGACAGAAGCAGCACACACGCACACATACATTCATACACATACATACACATATGCAAGTTTTCATCTGTTTGTGTGTGCCTGTGCACTCTCAAGTTTGTGAATTTGGATATTCTTTTTAAATTTTATGTTCTTAGCATTGAGAGACCAAATGCATTTATATAGATGCACACCTATCCTTTAAAACATGACTGTTTCTATGAAACTGCCTATCAACCCAATTTCATATATTCTATCCTGCTAGATTGGACATTTCATCATGTTACCTTTTTTGTTCCCTTTTCAATCCCGAACAATGTACTATTTCACCATGAGGTGAAAATAGAACACCTGTTGTAAATCTTTGAGGATTTTGTTCTGTGTTTTCTTGTAAAGCCAAACCAGAAACCCCCATGGGCAAAACCAGCTGTGTCTCATATTTAAGCACAAACTATAAAGTGTCAAGGGAAAGAAAAAATGACTTCACCAATGAAAACAATACACTGGGGGCCAGGATCTGTTTTCAAGATTTATGAGCTAAAAGCAAGACTCATTTTAATGAATATTAAATGAAACCTATCCTACTTGTGGAAGAGAGGCTGTATTTTCTTATGGATATTTTCATGGGACGCCTCTGTTCTGAAACTTCAGTTGTCTCCTCAAAGTGATATACCTGTCAGCATCTTATAATAAATTTTCTGAACACTAGAAAATACATGATGGCTTGGTACTATGGAGACTATATATTTTTCTTCTAAAACGTGTCTGATTTTTATTTACAGGGACATGCTGTGAGTGAAGAGTAGGGGAAGAAAGCAAGTGTTATATTTTGACTTACTTCACCTTGAGTTTGAAGAACTTGTGATTTTGAGAATTAGTCCAGGTTTGGTGTAGGGAGTCAGACATAGGCAATGTCTTTCCCTTGTGCCTTTAGTACTTTTTCCATACGTTCTAGATTCTCCTTCAATTCTGGCTTTCATGAGGAGCTCCACCCCCATTTCTATGCCACTTCCATGCCCAAATGTCAGCAGGAAAAGATTGACTTTGTGAGAGTTGAACTTTTAGAAGAGTTTTTGCATTTAAAATGCTCTGAATGTAGAAGGAAAGACTTGTGAATTTGGGGTTAGGCCATATGAAGAATTAATAGTGTTTTTTCAAGAATGACTATGAGTTCCCTTCTCGGTATATCATCTCGGGGTAGGAGATACCATTATATTGATAGACGAGGGCCAGCCTGCCCTCCGGGAGCACCATCACAGAGCATTCTCTATGCTCCTGGAGGTGTGCAGTATGGTAGCCCTGGGTAAAGAGGCTTGTAGAATTAGTGTCTCAGTGTCTCCAAAAATCATGTGAAAATATTAAACAGGAGCCTACCTGTTTCACCAGGCTGCGTATAGCGGAGACAGATGTAAAAATAGTCGTAGAAGAGAGGGAGCAAATGCCATTCAGACAAGGAAGTGAACTCCGTTGGAACTGTCTTCCCTCAGGCAGGATGGAACCTGTGCTGAAAAAGGCGGGGTGTTCAGCTGTGTGACAAGAGACTTACAGACCTCTCCTGTGAGTGCTGCATTCAAATTGAGCAGAACTTGAAGGTAGAGGTCTCAGTCTTCTGGGTGGTATTTCCAGAATATAGTCTGAATTTTGTAGAAGGGTGATGCTTTAGCCTATTATTTGTATATCAGGCTATATTCTTCTGGTCAAATTTTGAGTCTTTTTCTAGATTAGAGGACACTAGACTATGCGTAGACAACTGTTTGGTATCCAGGGTGAGAGGCAATATATATGGTGGTTAAGAAACAGGATTTGATGTCAAGTGACACCTGGGATAGGAATGACGCCATCTTTTTGCTGTGTACCAATATCTAGTTCTGTGCCTGACACAGAGCACATTATTCGGCAACTATTTGATGAAAGGTTAGGAAATGAATAGATGGATAGAAATGAAGGAATGAACTAAGCTGTTTTAAATCCCAGAGTTTTATGACCTTGGGCAGGCTACGTAAACTCTCCGAGTTTCTGGTTTTTTTATTTGCAAAATTGGAAAGCTCATACTTTAAAGTTGGAAGGAATAATATGATCAAATGTATCTATAGCCCTTAGCACAAGGCTTTAATAAAGGTAAGTTATTATAGTGGTAGCAGCGGTATTAACATTAATAGCTCCTATAGTCACAGTCTGGGGTTGTTTTTCAGTGGGGGAAGAAGTAAAATAGCGGGTAAAGATTCTTGTGGCAGTCATTCAGAGAACTGGAGCGGAGGCTAGACATTGGGTTTAAAGTCGTTTAAGTGAGAGACTGTAGATGCTTTGGCTTTATGAAAAAGGTAGACGTACCCGGGGTGGGTTTTAGAAAAACTGGATCAGGAGATTGGCCTTTGGAAAGCCACAGATGTATCTGGCCTTAAAGCTCAGGCCATTTCTCCCACATTGTGCCACATAGGTAGGCTGATCATATGTACCGTTTTAAATGGGACAGTACCATTTTTTTCATATTTCCTACCATTTTAATATGTCAATTTTGTCACATATTTAATAAACCATGGCTGTCTTTAATGCAAGCAAAAGGGGAAGTTGAGTTGCCCTCGGTCTATTCTATTGAGGGGGCCCTAAAACAACTGCCCCTGTTGCCCCACATTAAAGACAGCCCTTGCTGGTGCTGACAAACAGCAGACCTCAGCCAGTACTGCTGTTCCTAACCCTTTGGAGGAAACAGAGAATGTGGGAAGAGGACCCCCACCAAAAGCCCCCCACCTGTTTCCTCAAAGACAGCAGAATGCTGCAGTGTGTTCAAGGTGCAGGTAAGTACTATGTGGGCACTGTGGGGGTGATGCCTGACACTGGGGTGATTATTAGGCATTTCTGGCACTGACGGTTAAGGCAGCATGTGTTTGAGGCAGAACATTGAGAATGGGGCTTACAGGGGTGCCAAATCTGGTTTTCGCCTAAGGTGCCAAAATTCCTTGCACCTGCCCTGGTCGTCTGTCTGAAGTCCCATCAGACCACACATCATAGCCAATGGGCATCACACAGTCCTTACTTGTTGACAGCCTGACTGCTGTGCTCCTGTGGGCCTTGCATCGCCTCCTCACTCCCTTTAGTCACCAGCACATAAACGCATCCCATTTTTGCCATCCCAGTGTCCCATGTTTGTCTCAAGGAAATATGGTCAGCCAGCACATATGTCTGCCTAAATAAGAATGAGAAGGAGATTGGATCTAATGATGCAGGGGTGTGTGTGTGTGTGTGCGCGCGCGTGCGTGCGCACATGTGTTAAAGGCTTGGAAAACATTACATGTTTAATAATGGAAAATTAATAAAAATTGTGGGGGCTGGTAGTAGGAGAAAGGAAGAGTGGGTGTTAATTATAAAGTCAATTTCTGCTATTTTTACATTCTAGCAGGGGCTAGCCTTACCTATGTCCTTACCCACAGAAAGCATGACTGCTATACTGATACACTGGGCTTACTAACTTTTAGGTGTGTTCATTCTTTCTGGCAAAAAATGTTTGCTGTCATGTGATCTTATGTTACTTTTGCAACCAATTTTCATTGCCTTAACAATTTACAAAACACCTACTAAAAGATGGGATGATATGTGCATGTGTGTATTTGTGTGTGTGTGTATGCATATATATATGTATGTATTTTGTATTTTTCTTTTTTTTTCCATGACGTGAGAACCAATAGAGAAAGTTGATGCCACGAATGAATCTTAATAGAGTTTCCAGTGGTTTTCTTGGTAAACCAGGCATCTGGCTAGGAATTTAATATACATGATGTCTAATTTTTACAGCCCCTCTCTCCATTGTACAGTTGGAAAACTGAGACTTAGAGAGGTTAAGTAACTTGGTTAGTATGTTGCAAAGCCAACATTCAAACTTAGGTCTTCCTGAATTCAAACCAATGCTGTCTCTACTTAGGATTCAAAGCTAAAGGAGCCCCCTCACTCTTTCCCTTTGTCATCTTCCCTATAAAATTATGTTTTTTATGTGGATGGCTTATCTCTATAATAGGAATGGATCTGTTGATAGAAGGTAATCGCGTGAAAGACAATGGCTGTATCTTAACTCAGTAAGAGTCATGAGTATCGAGTCCTTATTTTGTGCCCTTAACTCTCCTGAGAGCATCACATTCATAGTCTCATTTAATTCTCACGACCACCCCATGAGCTGAGCACCTTGCATGGGCTAGGGTGGGATTAGCACAAGTGCATTTTCAACTAGTTGCCTTTCCTCAGCAGGGTGGAGGCCTTCATTCTGGCTTTCAGGACAGATGCAGAAGGAAAACACATCGGAGACTCCGATTACTTATTCAGTTCACAGCATTCTTGGAGTGACCACAAACAACTGGTGTTGGCCCATTCTTTCCCCCAGAAACAAGTGAGTTACGAGCGCAGACACAGTTCATTGCTAGTCGTGGTGCTCTGTAAGGGTGGAACTGTGGTTTTGTGAGGCTGCGTTCTATTTTATTACCTTCTGTTCTGCAATAGCCGCAAGAATATTAGCTAATATTTGTTGAGCTGTTGCTAAGTGCCAGGTACTGTCCCAGTAATTGTACACACATTTACTCATTTAATGGTCACATCTACTCTGTAAGGATGGAACTGAGGTAAAAAATGGAAACTTTTTGCCCAGTGTCTCACAGTTAGCAAATTGAAGGGCTCTGATTCAAGCCCAAAATGTCTGTATTTAGAGACTAATTGCCTGACACGGAGGTCTACAGCTGATCATCTCTAACAGGCTATAAATTCTTTGAACAGTGTTGCTTTTTTCACCTTCGTGAGAACTCCATGGTACTTGTTACCGGGTAGGATCACCCCAAGGTGACTGGCAATGGCTCAGAGCATAATGTATGTTCTAAGCGCTTTTTAACTCCCTTGGATGGAAGCCAGGGTTCTTTTCCTCTTCTAGGTCTGACTTCAGGTGCTCCCTTTCACCAGTTGGCTTCAATTGCTACGATGTTTCACATTTACCTTTCTGAGCAGAGTGTACTGCCTTAGCATGCTGCTCACATTTCACTTTTAACTAAAGTTCCCTGCTCAGAATAAGCTTCCCTGTGTGAATAAGGTTCATTTTCCACAGAGGGCTTTCTCCAGTCAAAAGTCCATACTTGGCTGCTTTCTGAACTGTGAAGATCTGACTGGCGGAGGAGGCATTATTTTCTTAGAAAAGAACAGGGCACAAAGCTCTTGATTCATCCTTCCCACTCTCTCCTTTTGGAACAGTTATCAGTTGGATGTGCTTCATTAGCACTATCCTGGGCTGGCTCCTAGGAGCTTCCTGTTGGCCAGCTGCTGCGGTGGGGTTAGCAGGTACCAGGTGTGGCCGGCAAACATACCTGCCTCAGAGGCTGGGGGCTCTTTGAAGTGCCGCAAGAATGTCACACTTCAAAGGAACCTCATGGCAGCTGTCACCTGGCTATCTGGTAGCGGTCAGAGAGTTAATCTACAACCACAAAACCCAGCCCTCCCACCTCGGACCAACACCTGGGAAACTGAAACACATTTCTCTCTAATGCAGAGGATTTGTAGGCATTGTCCCTAATTTATCACTGCAGGAGCTCCTTGCCCTTGTGTCTTTAGGTACAGATCCATTGTGCATATGGCTCCAACAATAAAATAAGTAAATGAGCTACATTTTTCTTTTCTAAATAGGAATTCTTTAGTAATGAAGTATTTGCAATTACTATTAGCAGGAGTTCAATTATGGAACTAATTTGTGAAAAAATTAGGCTCTGTACAAATGTGACACTTTTTATCTGAGCATCACAATGCATTGTATGCAAATTAATGAATTCTCCTAGGCATTCAATTACTGTTTTAAATTTTCCTGGGGCACCCAGAATTCTAGGGCTGGGGTAGGAAGCCAAAGTTTATTTAGAAGTTGCAGCAAGATAGATGTAGATTAGATTTACAGAAGACTTCCTGGTTGTGATGTTATTAAATGATGGCCTGAACTACTTCGTCAGTTTTTAAAGACTTGCATGATGCAGCCTTCTGCTGCTTCCATGGTACCCTTTCCGGCACCAAACCAAATCATCATCTTCCTCTAGTAGAACAAGCTGAATCTTTGACTGTTTAAACATGAATAATAAAGTATCAAAGGAAAGAAAAGGAGAGTTGGGGTGGGCAACCTCTGAAAACCCAAGTCTAAGAGGCCTTTAAAAAGACACTGGAATCTGAGACAACTGGGGCAGCAAGAAAGAGCTGATGTCCCAGTTCACACCGTAAACAACACATTTTCTTGGTCGCTATACCTATGCACAAATTTAGTTTTCAGCTCCCTTTCGCTCTACCCTCTCCTAGACATTCCAATAAAGATTATAGACTCTGTGTCTTTAACAAATAGGATAGACACATATCTGCATAGCTGTGTTTAGGGTGGGGCTTCATTTCAGATTTCTGTCTAGTGTTGACAGATAAACAAGTTCTGATGTCCTAATATTGCTTCTGCACTTGGCTCATATGGACTGTATATTTCTTCTCCTCCTAGGGCAGGGCGAGAAAAGATTTTGGAATACAATAGACTCTTTGCAAACTGTCCACAAAGACTTTAATAGTGGAAAGTCACCTCTCACCATTGTTTCCACTGCTCCTTCCTCTCCCAGTTCTTCATGGCTTATTAGAACCAACAAAAGTTTCTGTAGCTTTGGTGCTAAATTTTGCAATTAGATTCTTTCTACCCTTAACATGCGTGCTGGCTGCAGTAGAGAGTTTAAGTAGAGAGTCAAATGAGTTGAAAACCATGGTTTCTAGATTAGGACTCCTTAGTTCAAGTCTTGCTGTACCTGGGACTTGAGTAGCTTTTTTAATTTCTCTGTCACTGTTTCCTCATCTGTTAAATGGGGACTAACGATTCATACTTATTGAAAACTCCTGAGGGTTAAATGGGATAATTTATGTAAAACACTTAATTAGCAGGTGGTAAGCACTTAAGGATATCATGATAATAGTAGTCCTTACTGTTAATTAATTGGATTCTAGAAACAGAAGAAAGAGTCAGGCTTCTATCTCTTCATAGATCCAGAGCATCTTTATGTATTAGGGTATTTCTCCAACTGTGGGTTGGATCTTATAAATGGTTCATGAAATCAGTTTAATCGGGTCTCACCTGGCCTAAGAAAAGAGGAAAAACAGCAGTATATAAGGTAAGTATTAACGATAGTATTGTTTATAAAACCTTTGTGTTGGTAAACCCTGGTGGCCTAGCTGTCTAGTGTACCCTGGACACAGCCCAAATCATCCCAAGGTACAGGGTTTAAGACCCGGGGCTGGGGAGGACAACTAAACAAAAATAATAAAGTGATTCTTTCTCCTCTCTCTTCCTGCCTACCTGCTCGCCTTCATTCCTACCTGTGCCTTTCCTTAAAAAAAAAAACAACCACCTCCCTTATTTTCTATTATATTTACAGGTGATATATGTTTACTTACATACTTCGATATGTATAATTATCCACATACTCGCAGATGGTATACCAAATCACAGTGTAGAATATCTTCCTTCAATTGTGGTCAGAAAAGTAAAAAAAAACATGAGATTAAAACATGTGCATATACATGGAGAAGGATTGCTTGATACAACTCTGTGACTCTTTGTCATAAGGCGCTTTCAAAGTGATACGGTCTTTTAGAAATATGATTAGGGAGTCATACACACAACTAATGAGGGAAGAAAGGAATGGTTTATATAACTTCCTAGGCAAAGAGGACAAAAACATTTATAAATAAATAAATAAATATATATAACTGTAAATTGTAAAAGCTCAATCTTTGCAAAGTAAATATCTGCAAGGCGTTAATAATCTTAGTGTTAAAAAACAGTCATACACCATACGAATTGCTAATTCACGGAAGAAGTGAATGACAGACAAGTATATAAAGTATAAAATATCTTTAGCCTCTTTAGTAACACAGAATACTAAGGAAAACAGTTAAATTATTTTTCACATATCAAGCTACAAATTTGTTTTGTGGTAATACTCAGCATAAAGAAAATTAGAGGGAAGTAAAAACTGCCACACCACATTAGTGAGAACAAAAATTGGTACCACTTCTCTGAGGGAACAATTTGCTGCAACAGGAGGGAACAACTTTTGATGGCAAAAGTCATAAAAATGCATTTACCCTTTGACTTGACCATTCTCTTTGAATGAACTTATCCTAAGGCCATAATAAAGCAAATGAACAAACTTTCAGCAGTCAGATTTCACTGCAGGAATGTGGTAGTAAGAAAGTCGGAAGATAAAAATCGAAAAGAAAAAAAAAAGACAATCGAGAAACTTTGCTGCCCTCATAGAAAGGAACAAGAAGTGGCCTCTAGAAATGACGCTGTGGTTGGCCCCTGGGATGATTCCCTCTGTGTGGGCCTGCTGCCTGTGAACAAATCCCACCTTGAAAGAGGCCTTGCTTTCTTTAACTGCTGTTAAATTATTTAAAGACTCAGACCTTAACTCTTGCAACTTTGCCAAAGTACAACAAATTGAATTGAGGCATATGTGCTACATTGAATAACTGGAATGTGACTGGCTTTTAGTAATCTATAACGTGGAAGAAATTGCAACTTACTTATGCATGGGCCAAGGAGCCCACGCCTGCCCTCCTGCCCTGCTGTTCTTCATCAGTCTTGGCTACACTTACTTAAACCTTGGCCTCTCTCCCAGGTAGCCTGATGCAAGGGTCAAGCATTCCAGATTGTGAGCAGTGTGTTGTTAACCTCACTGATGGAGCTGCTCTACCTCCCCTGCCTGCGCCAGGAAAACCCAGGGTTATGTGACCCAGGACTTGTGGGCGCTTGCAGCCTCCCTGCAGTCAATTGGGAGCTGTAGGAGTTGTAGCAGTTACTCTTGCCTGGCTAGCAACCTCAGGGCAGTACGTCCTGGGGATCTGCGTACTCTTCCTTTTTGTCTTCCTCATGTCTACTAGTCTAGCCCACCTGTTTGAATTAAAAAACAAAACAACAGAAACAACTACTCCTCCTTTTGACATAAGGGAAAGTTGCCTTTAATCAGACTGTAACATATGGAAAGATGGCCAATAATAGCCATGAGAGAAAAAGCAATTATGATAGTGTTATGTACATTATGATATTTTAGAACAAATATACCATTTGTGCACATAGACTCATACTTATTAAAAATAGATTGAAAAGGAGAATATATGTCCCATAAAGTTAAAAACATTTTTTTTCCAGTGGGGAGGATTCAGGTGACTTCTTTTGTTTTACCTCCCTTTTATAACTTTTCTCTAGTAAACATATATTACTTTAAAAAGGAAGACAAAAGAACCTTTTTGCAATGGTTGTCTTGTTAACTGCTGTCCAGTTGTGATAACTAGTGGATGTTAGTCTCAAGAAATATTTGGTGGATAAATGACTCAGTGAATGAATATTGAAGGTGTTTGGGGGAACAGAGAAATACAACTTTTAATTCACTGCCCCCTCAAATTCTTTCAATATCTTTGGCTTATTTGATGTAGGTTAGAGTTTATTAGCAAGTGTTACAAAACATATGTCCTTTCTTCTTCAAAATCAGCTATGGCTTCGGGCTTTCTGTGTGTTCTCATTCCTCCAGCACAGCGGTTCCCAGAGCGCTGACTGTGGCTCCCCAGCTAAGCAGTCACCCTTTCTCTGGAGGGTGAAGGCTGTGGGCAAGAACTTGGTCCTTAGTTCTCCACCCAAGTCTGGTTGGGCATCAGAGAGAGAAAAATCATCTCTCCTGGAGTCACGGCTGTCTATTCAGTGCCATTAGGCACTCTGGGGGAGGTAACATTTACGGTTCATCCTCCAAGGATGCTGAATAGCCCTTCCTGTGTGCAGTTCACGTTGGGGTGAATGTCTGTGCTTCCTAATTGCTGCAGGGGCAGCATAGCTTAAAATCTGTAGGGCAATATGCAGCTGTATAAATAGAAAACTAACTGGCAAAACCTGAGACTTCTAAGTTTTTGGGGAAAAGCAAGGACCCCACCTTAGCAACCTGAGTGTAGGACACACCCCTAGTACTCACATCTGATTTTATTCCAGGTAACCTGGACACACCCAGGAAGGAAGAATCACCCCCCCCCACCCTGCCCCCACCCCTTATATATACAAGAATCCATCTGGCCTGAGCCAGAGGCAGGCAGCAGAGGTCATACACACATGTGCCTTCCTTTGATGTAACCTTCCCTGCCTGCAGGGAGCTTTAACTCACCATTTCTTTTAATAAACTTGCTGTGTGTTCCTGACCAAACAGCACTCTCCATGAATTCTTTCTGGACAGATCTTGGTCTCATCAGTGTGTCTCACTCACCCTCACCTGCATCACTAATGAGTCTGAGTTCGGAGTCAAGTGAGAAGGAAAAATAAACATGGTTTTGTTCACATTGCATAATTCATTCTGATGGTTTCCCCAAATTTTTACCTGACTTGCTTGGTTTGTCAGTTTAATGAAAGATGGGGGTGGGTGTTGATGACACAGGGCTCCAGGGTTCTTGTTTCTTGTCCATGTGGGGTTGTTCTGAAGAATACATTAGCTAAAGCACCAGGTGCAGTTAGGAGTGTGGTCCATGATCAGCAATGGAAAGTTTCCTGTCCAAAGGCCTGTGTACCTTCACAGCCCTCTATGCTGGAGTTTTCCCTTTGGAGGTTGGGGCAGCTAATTATTTCAAGCTGGTGTGGGAATTTAGCTCCAGAGATTTATGGTAGATCAAAACATAGATTGTTCTGACCAAAATAAGCCCGGCTATCTACCTCATTACGTGTCTTTGTGGCATTTTGCCTTTGTCTTTCTTTCTGGCTGTGCTTCTGCTCACACCCCTGTTGGATATGACTGCCGCTGAATCTCAAGTTTTCACAGTACCAAGGGGTTTGTGGGAACTGAATACATTTCTTCAAGATCTAACATAAAAATAAGTCTTGGCTCTGAGCCTAAAAGAAGTCACTGGGAACCCAATCAGAGCCGGGCAGCAAGCCCAGGCCCAGACTAATGAGACATTTACATTCTAGGCCTTTCCTTTCAGTTTGATCTTTGTGGGATTCTTTGGTGAGCAAGTCTGGAGAGTGTCGTGTGAGTGGAGGCCAGTGCTTCTGAGCCTGGTGCCCTGGGCTCCTACGGCAGGGCAGGAGCCTGATTAATACAGGCCCCCACTCTGCCCACCGCCTCCCCAAGTCCAACACATTCAACAAAAGCTACATTCTCCATCCGAAGAATTGATTTTTGCAATTACTTGTGTTTCGTTTAAATTCTTTCCTGAGTCTTTGCATCTTTTACTTTCAACTTGTTAACTACACAAGTCTAATCTTTTACTCTAAGAGGAGGTGGAAATAAGTAAAGGAAATGTAATTTCATTGCTTTCAATATTTATGGGAGTACTTGATCACAGGTTCAATATATGTTGGAGTCTTAGGAGAGCTAAATTGGTCAGAGTGTGAAAAATTGTAAAGGGACTCCAGAAGAATTCAGAACTAGGAAGTAAGACTTAGAATGAAGTTTCAGGTACAGTGGTCATTTTGTTTGGAGAATAGTGTTAGCATCCCAATAAAATGAGAGTGATTACTAAGAAAGGAAGTCAGCTGGTCATTAATGCATGAAAAGGAAAGAGAGTTTGGATTTGTTTACTTAAAAGATGATTCTTCTTTCCTTTGGGGAAAGAAAGTTGGATATTCCTGAGGTAGAATGTAGTATTTCTTCTAAAACGATGAAAGCAATGTGTGTGCTTTGTGCTCCTGCACAGAGGGAGACACGGCTTTTCCAGAAAGCTCTCCCCTCTCTACGAGAATAGGGAGCTACTAAAAGAAGGCAGACACAGTGGCTCATGGATGGAGCATCTTTGTTTCAAATCCGGGGTAAAAAGAAATGGTTTAAGTTCATTTCCAAAAATCTCATGTTCCCAGATTTGAGAATTATTTTTTTAATCATGGGTCTTCTGATATTCAGTAGTAGAATCTGATTTGTATTTGTTTTCAGTACAATTCCAGAGGTATCACAAAAAATAACCCCAAACTTGGTAAGAAGGGGATAAGAGGAAACGAGCGCACTCTATCAATGTCACATTGGGGAAATCTTTAAAAAAGCCGCCAATGATTATAAAATTATACAAGGAAAAGAATTTTTTGTTTGACATACAACTGCTGACGAAGTCTAGACTCTGAGGTTACATGTTGATTTGTAGACTTTTATAGAGCAAAAAGATAACACCAAAGATTATGACTTCATTGTCCTGTAGGTCATAACCAGTTTGATATTTAGCCTAACAATCCTGTTCATATATTCTTTTTTAAAGAATAAAGAAAAATTTGTAAATATTCAGTTCTTCACATACCTTAAAACTAGCTTTAGTATTCTGCTGACTCCACCCTAAATGAACTGAATATGAGTTAATACGTATTCATCCTGTATTTGTATGAGTCGTATTTTTATCTATTTAAAAATTGCTCTTTGACTATGGAATTTGATCTCTTATTCTTTGCTGAGTAAGGTTTATTATTATAACTTGCCTTCTGCTCTTTGATTAATGCTGAATTGTGTCATGATTGTTATCAACATTTATTTTTGTGGTCTCATATAATCCCACCTGTATGCATCAGAATAAACTACCAATAAAACTATACCCTGATGTAAATCAGTATGCAGAACCTGTTCTTTTTCTTAAAGGAAGGTAGAGTGAGTGAGATTTTCTCACAACAATTCAGGAACTTTATCTAAATGTTTAATGTAACTCAATACTGATTGACAATGAAACAGATCTTGTGTAGATAAAGTTTTGTTGGCTTTTGTGTGTGTTGAAAGTGCTGTCTACCTTTATAGGGAAAATGACTGAACTGGTTTGAAAGAAAAGTAGCTTTAAGAAAAAACATAAAAAGGTAGCCTGAACCATGAAGACTTGAATTCAGTCAGAATTGTTTATTCATCGCCTGAATGTTTTTGACCTGCATCCCTGAAGAATGAGTTACTTGAATTCAACTATTTTTTGGTGTGGGGCAGTTGCATCTTGGAAATTTTGGAGATGCAGAAGACTCTCAAAGAGTCTTCATTGCTTATCAGAATAATAGGCAGGGGGAACTATGCCACTTTTTAAATGCAGCAGATATACAGATCTGGGCCTGTAGCATTTTTGTCTCTCCCATAAAGGCAGGCAAGATCTCTTTGTAGAAATGAGTACCTGATACCCCAAAAAGAAATATACTTGCTTTATAAACTTACCAGGAAGCTGAAAATGAAGCTCATGATAAATGAGCTCCAAATGTTTATCAAGTTTCAATATTTAAATTCAGAATTCAAGTGTTAATAATCATTATAGATAGATAAATATTTCTTTCTTTTTTCTTTTTAGGGGGAGAGGTTTTTTTCTTATTGAGGGTGGTAGGTAATGATAAACAATAACAAGTGAACAACTGTCCTGATGACTAGAAATTGCTCTGTTCTATGAGAGACGATAGGGCCCCTCAAGAGACCTATCATCTCTCAAAGCATTTGGGGAAAGGTTCTGGACATTTCAGAAATTTCTAGCCATCAGGATTTAACAGATAGAATAGTAAATAGTTTGTGTTGCTTGGGGTACCGGGTAGAAAGGGTGGCAGTTCACTCTCAGCCCACACCATAACGGCACGAGGTGAAACTGAAGAGAGAGGTCCCAGCTTTGCCCTGATTGACTAGGTGGCATCTAAGCTCATGAACTCTGGAGTGGGAAGGCCTAAATCAAGTCTTGACTCTACACTTGTTAGCTCGAGAACCTTAGGAGCGTTGTGTACACTCTGTTCTCAGTGCCATCTGTAAAATAGAGACATCAATAGCATCTGCTGTTATGTGAATTAATTGACTTAGTGTGCATACAGAACTTACGAGAAGTTCCTGGTATGGAGTGAATATTTTATGTTATCTGTTATTATTTTCATAATCATGCCTGTGATACTTCGGTTGTTCCTATGTATGTGTGTTTAAATTTGTGTGTGTGTGTGTGTGTGTGTGTGTGTGTGTGTGTGTGTGTGTGTAATAATCACATATAGCACTGAAAACAAATTCGAAAACATTGAGTCAGTCAAGAAGAATTTTAAGGATGGAGATGCCTTTGCAATACCCTGACATCTAATCACCTAAGTGCTGTTTAATTCAGGTTTACAAATGACCTGATAAGCAAAGCAAAGTGAAGGAAAATTCTTGTTTAGAGAGCAAAGTCTAGGATTTTCCTCAGAAGCCACAAGGGGAATCCATTAATAAAACACTAAAACGAACTAAACCTTGTTCTTTAAGTGACATGGATTTTGTTTTATGAGATGGATCTAAGGCATCATGTTCTCTGTATGTCCCTCAAAGCTGCCTCTTTCTCCTGCATAGTCCCTTCTCCCAAATCCTTTCTTTATTTTTATTCATTCTCTGGTCTCAGCTTGGACACTGTGTCCTCTGAGATGATTCCGTCCTGCCTTTAAGCATCAATCTGAACCTGTTCTATTTCTCACTGCCTCTAATTATATAGCACATAGCTGCTGTCTTGGAGCCAACAGTCAACTTGTTCATTTTTCTCATCGAACCAGAGATCCTGAAAAACATTATCTGTTTTGCTTGTTGTAAACTTGGCATCTAGCACAGGGCTTCACACATAGTAGGTGCCAAGTAAAATATCATTTTCTAAGGTCTTGAAACTTTTGAAACTTTTGGTGGCTCTTCTTAGCTTCCAGTATTGTAAACTCAGGGCACTGGAGGAATTAAGTGAGTCTGAGACTTTGCTGGACATGTTTTCATGTGTGCATAAGTGGAAGAGTGAATTAGGTCTCCGGAATACCCAAGGCAATGAGAATGTATTTTAGTCTCTACTTTTTTGTTTTCTTCCTCCCTGTTTTACCCTTCAAATCTAACCCCTAACTACTGGAAAAAAGAATCATCCCTAGTAAATCAGCTGCAGGGCTAGATAAGACCTAGAATGGTGGAGACCAGTCATTCTCCCATTCACTTTTTGTGTCATTCTAGAATAGAACTGTATTTTTCAATAGTAAAGTAAGTCCCTACCATTATCTGTGAATGAGCCTGTGGGTTGTTTCCTTTTCCATTTTTTGCCTAGGCTACTTCGAGACTTCCTCCAGAGTTGTATGTGTATTTTTGCTGTAGTGGATAAGTGGGGTTAAACTTCCTTTGCAGGAGAGAGACCTCGCCTGAGTCATTCAAAATCTTGGCTATTCATATTTCTTTGTGGGTGTCAAGTGAACCGGCTGAGCCTGTGGTCTCTCACCTGTCATCTCATCTGTGTGTTGATCTTACTGGTTCAGTCTTCTCTGCTAGAGGAGGATATTAATGGTCAAACTGTGTACAGGGTGCATGCAAAATAATGTTGCTGTTTTGTCAGAGGAGGAGCCCTTCACCTTCTTGCTATTTGAATGAGACGAAAAGGTCTATTAAGAAGTTTTGTGCTGGGTAATGATTATGTGCCTCTATCTTTTTTTTTTTTAATTCCTCCTTTAAAAAGGAAGTGACTCATACAGTAGATAAACTGGACTTGAAAGAATGTCTGGCTTATGCAAAGCTCTTATTTACATACTAGTCTCTTTCATTCACAAGGAAAGAAGCACTCAAGGACTTTGGGAATTGAGTTCCTCCCACCCCCAACCTGCTTTTTTTTTTTTTTTTCTTGTTCTTTAATAGGCAGTGACTTAAATGATTTCTGGGAGGATTTTCTTTGTAGTCTCTCTCCACCCTCCAGCCTTTCCCTTCTCCATTGAAAATAAGGAATCGCATGAATGAAATGCAGAGACCAAAGAGAGATGAAAAGTTCCTCTATTTTATATCCCAACTCCTCAAGTTCTCAGACTCTATTCCTGGTAGCTCACATCTTCTTGCCTGTCTGGAGGGGACTTCATTTGCACCCTACCGTGTCCTTCACAGGATTTAATAATGCAATTTGTAGTACGGGTTAGGGGCATGCATTTTTAGTTGTCAGTTAAAGCAGACTCATTTTCATGCTATTTGTATAGTTTTAGTCAAGTCGTCTAACCTCAGCCTATTTCTTCACCTGTGAATGGGACTCCTTATAATTCTTGGACCACAGGAGCTATGACGGTGCCCTACGAATTTTTGTAAAGCACATGGCCTTCAATTTGACCGTCAGTAAACTCACCCAGCATCTGAGATTGTCATTGACAATAGTTTTATTTGTCAGTGAATTCGGTTTTTAAAGCATTTTGATTTTAAGGTTAATTTTCATGCTTTTTCTAAATCATTTCTTCAATTTAAACTATTTTACGTCTTAATATTTGTAAGAGAAATGAATCAATGGTGAATGAATGGTAGTTGTTTATGTCCCTAATTATAAGAACCTATTATATTCTCAAAAATTCTAACTTATTCCTAAGATTCCTCGGTAGGCAGACCAGTTGCAGGGTGAAGAGTTTATTCTCTCTAATTGTGGAGTTAAAGGGGTTCCTAGAGGCCAAGATTCCTTGACCTGCCCACTGGTTTCTGAACCAGAGATGACCCCAGGCTGGTGTGGTACAGGTCCACTCCCAATTAGGCCTGACCCAGTCTTGCCAGCAAAACAGCATCCGGGCAGGGCATTAGGTAAACAATCCTCTCTTGTTTTCCCCTCCCTTAAAATAACCCTTTATGTACTCGAATACAGTCATTAACTCAGTCGCAGTCCATACATGTTAAAAAACAATTCATCCAAATCAATGTAGAGGTCTAAGTGGTGTTATTAAATGATTCAGGAATAAAGCAGTAAGTAGAAAGTAGAAAGTAGTAAGTAGAAAGGCTCCAGGAGACGTGCCACAAAAATGGAAGGTTTTTATAATCCAAAAGAGGGTATGACAAGCGTTTTTTTGTTTTGTTTTTTAGTCAAAGAGAGGATTGTTTCAGGCAAGGCTACTGTCCCACAGGGAAAGGTAGAGAGTTCTTATCAAACCAATTATCTGCTATTGTTGACCTGGACTGGGCAGGATGACATTCCTGGGAGAGGTCGAAACTGCAATTAATTAAATTAGATATGAAATCTTGGTTTGGAGATGTGGGCTTAGCATGAATGACTCCATTTTGGAGCCATTGTTTCTTTTTAAATATATATCAGTTCAGATATAAATGACTAATAAACTGCACTTTGATTTTTTTCCTTGTAGATTCTACTTTTTATTCCTGTATTATTTCTTTTACTCTGAGTCCTGCTTTGATGCACATTCACTCATTTGCCCTCTCCATTCCTTTCTCCCACTTTCAGCTAATCAGCTAACCAGTGGTGAGTGGAAACTTGAAGACTTCAGTTAAAGTGTTAGTGATATAATCTTTCCACTCATGCACTCACTGAGTTTTTGGGAGTATCTTTTCCATGCCAAACACTGTACTAGATATTTGGTGGAGAGAGAGAGAGAGAGAGAGAGAGAGAGAGAGAGAGAGAGAGAGAGAGAGAGAGAGAGAGAGAGAGAAGAGAAACTTTGTCATTATGGACCTTATAACCTAACCTCATCATTATGGGCGATATTAGGATTTCTTTAGGACTCATCCGGCAACCAATTTCATAATTTCAAAATCATCTTATTTCAATTTGACTTTCATCTCTATTCTACTTTAGCCATTTTTTTACATAGTCACTTCATAGGCATTTATAATTACACTTGTCCTCCTCATTATCCAGAATTGAAAGTTTAAGCTCTGTAGACTGGCTTGTCAACCACAGCCTCTTCTTCTTTCAGCTTTTTCCCTCCCCATTTCACAGAATTTTCTTGAAAACCTCCAGTTCCTTTTCTCCTAGTCTATTGGTCTCTTCCACATTTTTATGCCTCGTCCTATCCAGCCTAGAAAGGATGATGGTTTAATGCTTCAGCTTTTGTCTATTCAATACCATCGTATCTTTTGTACCTTGTTCTGCCATCATATCCTTCAAGATCCTTTTCCTGTAGCAATGCAAATTCTTCACTTTCATATCAGGGCCTCTGAGATGTGTGTCAACAAATTTATTTATATATCAACTTTAGACAGACTTACACTACTGCACAGTAATCTTTCTATAATAATCTTTCTTTAGTTTTCTCTTTTATATCCCCATGATTGTCTAACTTTTTCTTCTGGTTTTTAAAAACATGTATTTTTGGTTTAAAAATTTATTATGGAGCATTCCAACCATATGTAAAAGTAGAATAGTATTGTAAACCTCTATATGTCAAGGGAAACAAAAACCAAAATAAACCAGTGGGACTATATCAAACTAAGAAGCTTCTGCAAAGTTAAAGGAGCTATCATCAAAATGAAAAGACATCCTATTGAATGAGAGAAGAGTATTTAGTAAATCTGACAGGGGGCTAATATCTAAAATATAGAAAGAATTCATAAAACTCAACAATAAAAAAATCCACCAATGCATTTAAAAATGGACAGAATATCTGCATAGATATTTTTCAAACAAAGACATACAGATGGCCAACAGGCTCATGAAAAGATTTTCATCACTTCTTATTGTTAGGGAAATGCAAATTTAAAGAACAATGAGATATCATCTTATGTATGTTAGAATGGTTATTATACAAAAGATTAGAAACAAGTGTTGGTGAGGTTGTTGAGAGAAGAGTACCCTTATACTGTAGATGGGAATGTAATTGGTACAGCCATTATGGAAGGCAGCATGGGAATTCCTCAAAAAATTAAAAATACAAATTCCATAGGATTACATTATTTTACTTCTGGGTATCTACTTAAAAACCACAAAAACACTAACTTAAAGAGATAAACTTGCCCCCATGTTTACTGAAGTATACTTTACAATAGCCAAGAGCCAGACACAACCATTTCTATATGATTCCATTATTTTACTTCTAGGTATCTACCTAAAAACCACAAAAACACGAATTCAAAGAGATAAACTTGTCCCCATTTTTACCGAAGTATACTTTACAGCCAAGAGCCAGACACAACCTAAGTGCCCATGGACAGATGCATGGATAAAGGAGATGTGGTCTCTATGCACTGGGATACTACTCATCTATCAAAAAAAAAAATAAAAATAAAATCCTGGCATTTGTAGCATCATAGAAAAACCCAGAGGAAATTATGCTTAGTGAAATAAGTCAGAGAGAAAGGCAGATGCTTCATGATTTCAATCATAATGTGTTATGTAGGGAAACTAAATGAACAAATGACCCAAATCAAACAAAAAAAGTCTATACAGCCAAATTAGTGATTACCAGAAGGGAATGGGGAGGAGGGTGGGCAAATTATGGGAAAAGGGTCAGTAATAAGGTAACGGATAGACGTGAACTATGAGTGGTGAATTTAATGTAGTATTAGCAGACATTGATTTATAATGCTGGGCACCTTATGATGCGGGGACAACATAGATTAAAATCTATAGGGCAGTATGCAGATGTATGAGTAGAAAACTAACAGGCAAAACTTTAGACTTCTAAGAGCAAAGACCTCAAGCAGCAAGAATCCCACCTTAGCAACTTGAACCTGGACACACCCATGAAGGAAGAAGCCCTTGATCCTCATATATATTCAGGAATTCATCTTGTCCGAGTGAGAGGCAGGCTGCACAGGTCATACACACACGTGTGCATTCCCTCGGTGTAACTTTCCCGGCCCGCAGAGCACTTCAACTCACTCTCTCTGTTTTTAACAGAGGTTTGTTTGACTTGCTGTGTGTTCCTGATCAAAAGGCACTCTCTACAAATTCTTTCTGGATGGACCCAGCGTCTCATCAGTGTGTCTTGCTCACCTTCACCTGAATCACTTATACCTATATAGTGTTATAATGCAGTATAACTTCCAGAAACTAAAAAATAAAAACAATTAAAAACTGAAATATTAAGCATGAAAGCATTATTTCATGAAAAATGTTATAATTTTTCAGTATCAGTAGACATGTAGGCAATTTTCACATTTCCCTCATTGTTTTTTATTGTAGCAATTATTCTACACATTAGAATAATTTCCTCTGTATAGGTTCCCCACTTCTTAGATATATTTCAACACACCCTGCCCTCCACTCAGTCACCATGTGCTCTTCCCCATTGTCCAGTGGGCTCCACCACCATTTGTACCCCCCCACTCCCTGTCCCACCTGTCCCATTCCCTTTTGGTCACTTCAGTTCTGTTGCAATTGTTTCAGGGTTGGTTATGTTTTATCTGTTCCTTTGTTTTTTCTATTCACATTCCACCTGTGAGTGAGGTCATCTGGTATCTGTCTGTCTTCTGACTTATTTCACTTAGCATAATCCCCTCATTGCTTCTGACTTTTTCTTTCAAGTTTGTTTGAATCATTTTGTGACTGGTTCACATGTCGATATTTGTCTGTTAATGTGAACTTTTCCTCCTTTTCTTGAAATTTTTGTTGTCATTGAAGAAACTAGGTTCTTTGATGGTTTTTAAAGCCATTACTCATCAATATTCAGTTCTTTTCCTATCCTGCTTATAAAGATCATAGACCTCAAGTAGGAACCGATAAAGATATTTTCTCTCTGGACCAAGTGGCGGGGAGGAAACTTATGCTCTAAGAACCCCTTTCCCCCTGCATCATGGGGACTACATTTTATGCTTTTTGCAAAGGAAGGAGATGGAAGGGGCAGTGTTTAGGTTTCTTAGGTTTGCAGACTTCAAGAAAAAGGGATGGAGCCTTATAGGACCAGGGGATCACACATGTTTCCAGTCCTAATTTGGTCTGGACTAGAACATGGCACAGAGGGGTGAGATTTAATGTGCCCTGCTTGGCCTTTGTTTCCTCTTTGCCTCTGTTTTGTTTGGCAGGTTCACATTGTTCTTCACATGAACATTCTGGAGTTGAGACAGTCTGCTGCCACTGTTTTCTAATTGTATGCTGTAAATTCCATTACAAATCTTTTGTAAAACCGGCCATTTATGCAGCTCTGGTGTTCCCTAAAAATAAGCACAACTGAAACTTATGTTAGCTTAAGTTTAACCATTTTGAGGAAATGACCTAACATCAGGTGACATTAATGAATTACCATGATTAACTCTCATTCTTGTCAACTGATCAGGATTTATAGGTAGAGTCTTTAACTAACAGCCCTAATAGTTAGGTGTTCCCTAACTTCCTCTCTTAACTGTGTCTATCCCTATTAACAATCTGTTTCCATTATCCCTTACTTAGTCTCTAAAGACAGTTGTTCATTAGTGCCCTGAGTCCTTTCTACTAACCTCTGAGGGAACACCCACCGTTTTTATTTGTCCTTATTCTTCTGAATCTTTAGCCTCTCCTGGATTCTTTTCCTATCAGCATATAAGCATATTCATAGCTCACTCAACTGCATAAACTAATCGATCAAATAATGGTTGTGTGTACTCTCCTCCCCAGCTTTGCTCAGCCTTATGTTTCACTCAAATTTTAGTTTTCTCTTACCTTTCCTTAAAAGTCAATCTTCTGGGGCAGGCGCTGGTGGCCCACCAGTCTAGTACACCCTGGAAGCAGTGCCACATACATCCCAATGTCTGAGGTTCAAGACCCAGGGCTGGGGGAAACAATTAAATGGAAATAAATGGAGTGTTTTTCCTTCCTCTTTCTTCCTATCAATAGCCTCTTTGCCTTCATTCCTGCCTATAATGTTCCTTTAAAAAAACAAAACAAAACTCTTCTAAAAATTTCTCTGTGCTCATTTTTTTTCATCTTCCATTTATTCTCTAACACCTTGTCTAATTTCACTTTCTATCAGTTTTCAGAAATAACTTTGCTTTCCAAGGTCACTAAACCTCCTCTAGTCACACGCAGTGACCATTTTCTGAGTCTTTATCTCATTTTGATATCTCTGAAGCGTTTTACTGTGTTAATTACTCTTATTTCCTGAAACATTCTTTAGCTTCCAGGAATTGGTTTACTCTGGTTTTTCCTCCTAGTCTTGTGATTTTAATTTTTCAATTCCTCTCAAGGTTTTTCTTCTTCTTTCTGCCCTTAAATTTAAGCATTATATTAGTTTTATATACTTTCCCTGTATGAGCTCTTCTATTCTCATGATTTGAACCCTCGTCTTTATGAGGACTCTTAAATATGTATCTCAGTTTCTGAAGTCTCTCCTGAGATCTGAATCTGTGTCAGCAATTGCCTATTAAACGGACACTTTGATGTCCTTCAGACAGCTCAGACTCAATATAGCTTAAACTTTATCTGTGACCTTCCCACTTAAACTTCCTCTACTTGTATGATGTCTTTTCTCCAAATCACCTCCCTAATAGGTTGCTTATGCCAGAAATTTGGTAATTATACTTGGTGCTTGTCTTTGTCCTTGCTTTCTTGCCTCCCATTTCAATAAGTGACAAACATATTAATCTTAATATAACTCATTTTTCATAATCTCTTCTCTGAAACACCTTGCATTTTACATCGATTACGCAATAAATATCATAGGTCATGCTAATTCCTGTCTAGGACCCTCCAGTCACTTCCCACACTGCTACCTGAGTGATCATAATGCTGCGCTGAATGAACTCTTCCAGTGGCTTTCCATTCCTCCACGAAGAGAGAAAAGCTTGGTAGTATAGAATACAAAGCTATGTATGACTTTGTCAATTCTTCCTCATCAGTTTCTCTTCTTGCATTCTCCATCTCATACCCTACACTCCAACTTTTTTCACTTCCAAAAAAAAAGAGATCTATGTTCTCACTTCTAGACCTGTACCCATGCTGCTGCCTCTGATACCATTACTCTTCTTTTTTGCTGAACTCAACCTTTGAGCCTTTCAAAGGTCATCTCTTTTAGGAAGTCTTCTTTGACCTCTTATCTCCATTAGGTGTCCTTCCATATCAGCCTGGAAAAATCCCTCACACTGGTTTACTGCTTCACCTGCTCCTGTTTCACCCACTCTTCTGAGATAAAATGAGTTCCTGGCCTGTGTTCACACACATGGCTGCCCAAGTCATATAATACCCCAGCTGGAAGGGATCTCCTCACTTTTCAGATAAATATTTGTCTGTTTGCAGCTTGCTATACTTAAGGAGGGAATCCAGACCTCTTGTGTTGGCAATTCAAAAAAACATTTATGGAGGACTTGCTATGGGCATGTCTCTGTGTTAGATGTCTTGAAGGCATAAAGATAGAAACCCTACCCTGAGGTTGCTCAGTGGCATCAAGGTGTTAAATATTCACTGAAGTATGTAGAGTACAATTAGTAAAGAGGTGAGCAACACGGGGGTGGGCATAGCTTAAAGGTCGTGAGACTTCAGAAGAGTGTGATTAGGGTTGTACGGTCACTGGTCACCAGAGGGGTCAAGGAAAGCTCTAGTGACAGCATATGTTTGAGCTGAATCTTGAATATGGGTGGGCAGGGAACAAATATCCCCAAGGGAAGTGCATTTGGGGGAGAGACCAGTGAGGAAAGGCAGAGTCTAACTTGAAAAAACTTGAGCTAATTTGCTGTGCATCTGTCTGAGAGTTAGCCAGCCCTTTCATGGTCTTTAAAAAAATGACAGAAACTGCATAGCCTTGAGTCACAGATCTTTTGCAATAGCATAGTTATATTATCCTGTATCATATCACTTGTCTGAATTTTCAGAGAGTTGAAAATTTGTGTACTGATTTACCCAGTAACTTATCTTTGCTAAGGGTTGGGTGTAATGGTATCTACAAAGATAAATAAGGCAAAACCACTGCTTCCAACAAATCAAAGTGTTGAGGAAATGGTAATATAATAAAAAGTAGATGTTAACAAGCCATCAAGGTAATGCAATACTGTGACACAGGTATGGATTATGTTGCTATAGCAGCTCAATGAAGAGAGCACCTAATTCTGGCTTGGAGGTGGAAGAAAGATGTGAAACCTGTGAAGTAGGCCGGGATGGGAGTATCCCAGAGAACAGTAACATGACAAGTTAATAGAAGGTGAGGAAATGGAACCAGAGTGGATTGCTTTTTCTCCTTTTATAGATTTGCATCAGAGCTTCAGCAATATTGTTCCCCTGATCCATACAAGACCCAGACCAAGGCAGAGGACAAACAGAACCAAGAGGAAGAGAAAAAGAGACCTGGTTCAAGAGCTCAGATTCTGCAATTCTTGCATTGTGCTATTGAGAAAACTATCTCTGAGCATCTTTCGGGTTGGAAATGGATCAGACAATCTTTAAAGTCTTTTCCAACTTGAATTACCTAGGATCCTATTTTCCATGACTTTTCCTCTGATGACAAACTGGACGTATGTGTGTCGATGGACACTGTGTCAAGCAAGATCTTTGACAGTCTTTGCTGAGAAACTGTAGAATCCATGTTCACACTCTCCCCTCAGCCCCCATGACTAAGCTGAGTTAGTATTTTATCTGTCTGCAGTGCCTATTCATCAGCAGTTTTCCTTAGAGGGAGGGAGGCAGTTTTGCTTTTTATTTTATTTTTTTTAAAGCATTCTGACACCTTTCTTTGCGTCAATATCAGTACTGTTTATGAACTACGTTACATGGCGCTAAGAACTGAAATTTCACATTGACATTATCATGGGGCTATTTTGAAAACATTATCTCATGCTCATTTCCTAGAATATCAAGTCTCCACAATATCAGTTCCTTAAAAGAGCATGTTGCTTTTGTTCCAACTGAAGTCAAAATATTTTCATGAATTTTGTCTTCAAACTTCCTTTCCTGATACTATAGCCAAGTGTATGACTTTTAGCAAACTCTGCCACAGCAGAATCTGATAGAATTTGCTGAATTTGAAGTTTGCTCTTTTCAGTAATTTGTTTATCTTATATCCTTTATGTAGATTATTTGCATTGTAGATTTGTTTTTTGTTTTTTTTTTTTGCCCCTTTTGACTGGGTATAGCTACATTATAGATTATTCATGTCATAGTTCAAGTCCTGGGCTGACTTTTTTCATCATCGCCTATGGTTTTGCTTTCTCTTCCGGAATTCTTATCCCTTAGCTAGTCATCATATGATTAGGCAAGATAATCATTATCATTAATCTTAATGTTAGACAAAGCACTATTTCAAAACTGATCCATCAGGAATTGATATTTTATATATTCCCAAAGGTAGAAAAAGAGCTTTCACATTATTTTGTAGTTTAGTTTGATTTGTTTCCATTAATGTGGAAAAAGTATTTGTCTAATAATCAGACACTTGCTTGACCTTGAATTGCAATTTTGTGAGACCACCTGGAGGAACATTCATTAGTGTTTCTGAGAAAGACATCTTTAAAACATTTCTAACAAGGTCCAGTTTTCTTTGCTTTTTCTGACTTACTGATATTTTCATGTATTTCCTTATTCCAAAACCATCTAACTTAGTTTTTATATTGCTCTCTAAACTGCAATCTATAAAGCTAATTTTAGGTAGCATCCTTAAATAAATTGAAAGCAATAACAGTTAAGGGGAAAAGAATCAGCAGTGTTTATGGTATGAAAGGCAGAGGAACGGATAATAGAAACACTTGGAGGTCCTGTGAGGTCCGAGGACTTGATGTCTATGATTTTAATCAACAGAACTTGTTTCAGTAACAGCCCATGAGTCATAAACTTTACAACTGGCAGTAACTTCAGTCATATGCAATGTGCAAGAGTTGTCAACATGGAATATATGGGATGCTTATATCACATACATCAATATGACTCTCAGAACTGACTAAATTACTTTTTAAGTGAATTGTTACATATGAGTAAATGTAAGTTAGGGTATGGCTAGAACATCATTAATCAATAAGCAGAATTTCTTGCAAGGCAGATTGAGAGTGATACCAACTGTATAATAAATGTACTTAAAGGATCAGTTATAAGGCTACTATCCAGAGAATTTAACAATAAGCAATTCTGCTAATGATCGACCTTTTCAGCTATAATTTTTCTTCGTGTTTTTCTCTCAAGTAACATCTAAAATACAGCAATCAAGATTTTGCTTGTCATTTAATACAGCACTTTTAAAAAGTATCTTTGCCAAGTCATGCAATACTTTCAAAGCTTATTGCAAGGGTAATACTTTGGATACTGTATTTCTCTGTTATTTTCACATCATCTTTCTGGGGTGGGAATAAATGCAAAGATTTTTATTGAACATTGACTTGATTTTAGATAGTTTAAAATATTTATATATGTGTCTGCTAACTTAGGTGGAAATAATTGTTTTTGAAGTCCTTTGTGCAAGTTATTTGTTTTGCTTGCCATTTTCTAGGTATGGAGGGTACAAAGTGACTGATAAAATAGTGATGTTAATAGTAATGAATGTGAGTGTAGAAAAACAGGAATTAATATTGCCATGAAAGTGTTAAATTCTTATCATTAGTCAATATGCATGATTTCAGTTTCACAGAAATTTGACAGTGAGTCTCTTGGCCTTTTGCTAGCCCATCAGAAAACCTGCTCTTCTCTTAACCACTGACTCCAGGCTCAGAAGATGAGTGAGATATCCACTCAGTATGTCAATGACATGGTATGGACTGTGAAGGAAAGTGAATGAGAAGCTGACTGTGCTTGTTAAAGAAAAGAGGACACTGAAAACGAGGGAGGACAGTTGACTCCAGGTAGGAGTGAGTGACAAATGATGAACTAAAATGTATGATCAGGTCTAGGATAAGCAAAGAACATGGTGTAATCTATGGTCAGGGGTTAGGGCATTTATTATATATACATTCATCGAGTATAAGGGTGTGTGTGTAGAGTCTGAAAGTTGTGGTAGACTGGAGAGAAGACATTCCTCATTTTGTCAAGTCAGCATTTCTGTTCTTTGCTCTAGATGACTGTTGCCATGTGGCTCTAATGTGATTGTTGCCATGCGGCTCTAATGTGATTGTTGCCATGTGGCTCTAATGCGGCTCTAATGTTGCTAGGTCATCTCAGTTTTCAGAATAAATGGGGAATCTGATATTTTAGAGGCAATATGTCAGATTTTAAATTTGGCACTAATTTGCCTCAACCTCCAGAGCTCTAGGGAGAGTATGCCTGTAATTAGCTGCTTAGGATGGTATTCGCCAAAAGTTTCCTTAGTATTGAAAGCCACAGGTTGCTGTTCCAGTTGACTGGTTTCACCAGACCCTCAGGTCATGGGTTATATGGCTAACAGTAACCCTGGTGATATACAGCTCAGCTTCTTCTCTTTACAGATGGGAATGCTGCATCCAGAGGACTGGAGACTTAACTTACCTCAAAGTTCATAGTCTATCTGAGAACAGAACCTTCTTTCTGCTCTAGATCCAGCTCCCGTCTCTGAGTTTAGATCCTGATAACAATTGCTGTCTTCTGTAGGTCTCTCTGTATCCATCCCTACCCACCTAGTGGAGGGAAGTGTCAGGTCAGAGAGGGGAGAGTTGGAATTAACTACAAATTAGCATTAGAAAGTAAATGACATACTTACTGTCCCCTTCCTTTCTTCTTAACTGATTGATGCCACAAGTAGTTTCTTGGCTTCAGTTATCCCCAATGAATAAAGCAACATTCTTTGATGTAAGTAGAGTCTAACAAAAAAGTCTTTTTATTCAGTATATAAATTCATGTCAAACTCTTATTCAAAGAGACAATTTTCCCCTACATCTAAGGATTCAAATAGAGCCTATTAAGCATACAGGAATTTGATTACTGGTTGATTTTTTTTTTTTTTTTTTTTGGTGGTTTTAACTTAATTTCCAGACTTAGTTTTAATTAGAAAATTTTGGTTAAGATTAGCAGTGAGATAATTGGAGAGAGAGTGATAACTCATTTTAGTTCTCTACATTTGTGTGGTAGATTGTGACCTAGTATAGGGATTCTTAACCTGTCATTCCACCTTAGCATAGTCCACTTAATTTCTAGGCTTCACTAGGGCAATGATTCTGAAGGGAAGAGGGTGGTGTACACCCCAGACACATATCCGAATCTGAGTCTTGGTGAGTGCGGTGGTGGAAGATATATGTAGTTTGGAATAGCACCTGTTGAAGAATTTATAACATTCCTTCGGGTGGGCTGCGTTACATCCTGCGAGTCCCTGCTCTATTGTCCTACACTACTAGCCCATACTAATGGGGATATCTTGAGGTCCTCTTGGGTTGAAGACCCTTTTCTAAGAATCCTAATATAGAATTGTCAAGGGTCTAAAAGAATCCCTAGGAAAGGGTCTTTGGCCTTCTGGTCAGAGGAAGATCTTCTAGAGACTTTATGAGCTAGATTTATATTGTGTATATGTGTGAAATGGGAGAATATATGAGGAGGAGATGGAAGAAAGAATGCCCCAAAGTAGCTGTGAACTTCAAGGACCTTCACTGTTAACAGTTGCTTTCGTGGCTGAATGGAGTTTCCCTCCCCTCATGGTGAGCCTCTGTGATTTATCTGCATCACCAGACTTTTAGAAGGAAGTTGGGTCTTATTTCTTCTCTCTGGTTCTTTAAGGGTTAGGGGTTAAGTTAGAAAGAAGTCAACAGAAGGATCCTACAGATTAAATGATGGTTTTGTATTTTGACTAGCAGTGTTACATGTAGATTTTATCTGTGAAAAAAATAAGTACCATGATGTAGCAGAGTAGTTTCAATTGATTGTAACAATGATGTGGGAATGTAGATAATGAGGGAAGGTGTGATTTTAGGGAGGCAGGGGGGATTTGTACTTTCCACTCAGTTTAGCAAAACCTAAGAATGCTCTAAAACATAAAATCTATTAACTAAAAAAGTACATCATCTTCTAGTTCCCTTTCAGAACTTAGTGTCCTGTAACTCCATAGATATTTATAGTGAAAAAAGGTAGGATCCCTGTGCTGGAAGTAGTTTGCTGACACATTCTTTTTCTTCCTACTCTTCCCACCGTGTCCTGTTTCTTTGTAGAGCTTTTGGCTTTTAAATCTGTTGCCCTTTCTTTGAGTTTCACTTGTGTCTGAGGCAGTGCTTTGTATGTAGCAGATGTTCAATACATTTTATTGACTGCCTGAATAAAGGAAGTTAAGAATGACCCTGACTTGAAAGTTGTGAGCCTTGATATGAAAGTAGGCCCTGTTCCAATTTGAGAGGCATTTGTCATATGTTAGGAGAACTCTGGCAATTTGGTGATTTTTAATCCATACATGTTTTTAGGGGCTAAAAATGATTCCTATTTTTAGAACAGAAGATAGTAAATGGAAAACTGTTTTAGAGACCATCTCATCAAGTCCTGGCATTTTTCAGATTTGGTTGTGTGTGTGTCTGTGTCTGTGCACATCTTCCTGTGTGAGGAAACAGGAAAACAGAAGTTTTCTGATGTGTTTATAGTCACAAAGCTTGTGGAGAGTAAGGCTGTTGTTTTGAATCTCATTTCTTCTGACTTCTGGCAGCACATTTATGATATGGCTGTTCTCAGAGATAACCTAAAACTAGGAAGATGTTCTAGGATTTGACAAGTGTGACATTGGTGGTGTCCTTCTACGGCAACATGGATGTAACGTGTACATTTTCCTTATCATCAAGCTAATTTCTACTGTGGAGAGTGCTTTTCCTTTCATGTGGCTTCATTTTGACCTTGAGTGGAAGTTTTCAATGTACTTCTAACACGCACATCTCTCTCTCTCTCTCTCCCCCTCTCTCTTTCTCTCCCTATATCACTTAACTTACCGATAACAGGGAATTCTGTGTGTTTTCATAGGTAGATTCTAATTCCTACTGAGAGAAGAAAATTCAATAAAATGGACCCTGTTTATAATCTATAAAACATGGAGCTTTCTCTACATGATCAAAATGGAGTATGAGTGGAAACACTTATCTTATACTGATCTCAAGTTAAGTACTTCTCTCGATTGGTTTGAAAACATTGCCTGCCTGGTGGTGAGAGTCTGCTAACATGTAAGCTGGCAACAGAAAGAACAGGCAATCAGCTGAAGTGAGATCTTCAAGAGCATCAAGATGTCATTAAGAGAATGCTAGAAGGCCTTTGGAATTAAATGGAGAGAGATTGAGTTCACTTTATACATAATTCTCTTGAAAATATTTATCATCTTTGCTTACCATCTTTACTAAATTACTCTTTTCTTGGTTGCCTACTGGTCCTCACCATACCCACCCCAAACTTTATACAGACACTTTGGAAAAGAAATGATTAACTCTGCTGTTAACTGTGGACATTTGAATTGATTGAAAGAAGAGACAGAAACTGAGTCAATGGGGTGAGGGACCCAGGAAAACAATTTAATAAGTAATCAATCCATAGGACCTAGTTTATAGAAAATGGTCATGTTTGGGTGGTCATCGCACCTTTTATTAATTTATCCTTATCACTTTTAGAAAGGGAAGATGTCTTTTACATTTTGTATAGATTACATTAGTTTCACTCAAGTTTTGGTGTTTTAAAAAAGAACCGATTAAGATTCCAAGTATTTTTGGTCCCATGTGGTCTTGAAAGATGCACTGTAAAGGTCCAAGGAAAAGTTTTCTGGGTAAATTGAATTGAGACCTAGTTAGATCCTAGTTTTAGAATTAGTTTTAGTATCCCTTCTTCCTTTCCTCCTTTTATCCCTTTCTTCTATGGGGGAGCAAAATAGACTGTCCCCCAAATCTGCTACTTTTTCTTATGGATTGTTTTAAGCTGAAGGCAATTGGGACCCAGCAGGAAAGCTTTTCTTTACCTCTCCCTTAACTGCTTAAAAGAAATTAGAGAGGGACTTGTCTTCCTTCAGAGATGACTACAAAGAATTTGAACTAGGTATGGTAAACAGGGGAAACTCAGAAGGCCTGTTTTTCCAAAGTCCTCTCTATGTTCCTTTGTCTCTGCATTTTAAAAATAGAATATTTCCTCTTCCCATCTTCCTATAAGTTGCCTTCCTTCTCTTTGATGTCCTAGACCCTTACTGTCTTCGTTTAAGTTTAGGAATATAAGCCTCATTTGTCTAACTCTCAGACAGCTTCATGTCTTTGTAAGGTTCACGGATTTATGAAATTAAATTTATCTTACTCTTGTTTGGTACAAAAGATTCCTGAGCTTTCTTTGATGCATTGGCTCTTTGCTTCCTTGACAATAAAGTATTCTAGTTTATTTAAAAACAAAGTCTAAAACTACTGTCCTTAACCAAAATAAATCTAAACACTTCTTGACAGCTTTTACCACAGCTGAAAAATAGTAGCAGAGTGCTATGTCCCTGTACACAAAATAAGACAACCTGAAGCTAAGTGATGCCCACTGCAGTGCCCACAGGTCCGGCCTCACCATGTTCTATGGCCTCAACACCACACAAAGAGCATCAAGAGTTTGGGTCGTTTTGTTCATTTTACAAACTATAGATGTGTATCATAGATAACTCGGAATTTCTAGCCAATAACCATAAAGTTAACACCACTTTCACAAAATGAAAAAGTAAATGCCAGAAAGCATCTTGAAATGCTTTGTCAAACTGATGACAAAATGCAGAGTGTGAACATAAGAGCCTCTTCATTTTGAAAACGTTTAGAAATATGTGCATCTTTGATAGTGTGGCAGGGTACCCCAGGCACCCTTGGCCACTCCTTGTAAACCACTGACATTTCCTAGCTCACTCTGAGAAATTACAATACCATCATGATTCAGTCATGTGATTAAACTTGATAAAGGCAGCAGACAATCAGACGGATGTTGATTATGATGCTCCCTTACTCCTACTCACAAGGAGACAGTTTTTTTAATTCCTCCTCCTCTTCTTTCTCCTCCACATCATCTTCATCTTCCTCTTCAACCTTTTTCTAGGTAACTTTAGCGGGACCTTTGAACCATCAAACTTCCCTTTCGACTGATAATCAGAGGTATCCTTTTCATAATCTTTCAGCCCTGTCACTTTTGTGTTGTGAGGCTGTTTTTCATGGTAACTCAAGTTATTCCACAAGCATTTTCCTAATGATGTTGATGAACATCTTTTTTTCTTTTTTTGTTTAAAGGAAAGTCACAGGTAGGAATGAAGGTGAGTAGGCAGGCAGGCAAGGAGAGGAAGAAGAAGCACTTTATTTTTATTTAGTTGCTCTCCCTGGTCCTTCAGATATATGTACACTACACTTTGGCTGAAGACAGTTGACCAAACCACTGCTTCACCAGGGCACACCATGATGTAAATCTTTCTTGTGTCTGTAGGTCATCTGTACGTATTCTTTGGAGAAGTGTCTATTCAGATCCTCTGCCTATTTTTTAAATCAGCGTTTTGTTTTGTTTTGTTTTCTTTTTTTTTTTTTTCAGTTTCATGAACTTTTTCTATGTGGATATTACTCTCTTACTGAATGTATGATAAACAAATATCTTCTCCCATTCAGTAGGATTAGAGCAGGATTTTTTTAAAAGTTGCAAGTCTCAACCCATTTACAGGTCATCAAATCAATATAGTGGTGTCAACTTCCAGCAACATTTTTTTTAAGGAAAAACTAGGAGAGCTTATGGAAAGAGTAGCACTATTTTGTGAAACTTTTGTTTCAGTTACACATTCCTGTGGGAGCATGTACTGGGATGTGATCTGAAGTGTGTTTCTCACAGTAGATCCAAAGAATTTGAAGTTTTTAATTAAAGGCATTCATACTTTCTTGGTTCAATTTAAATGAGAACCTGTTGTCTGTAGAAGATCTAAAGTCTCTACGGTCACTACTGAACTTATATTTCCAGAGAAACAACTTCACCTGTTAGAAGTAAAAAGACATAATGGACAATGACACTCCACTAAGCAGTATAAATATCTGCTTGTATCAACTGTACCAACACATTGTCAGTGGTATACAACCAGCTCTCCGCAGTCCCAAATGAACAGTGAGCTGATTGCGTTTTTGCAAAGAGGTCTGCTTACTTGAAAAATCCTTTTCTATCAGGAAGGTGAGAGAACATACAAAAATGGTTGCCAATGGAGATGGAAGGGGCCTATTTTTCTCTTTTTAAAGGAGAGGTGCAGGTAGGAATGAAGGCGAGCAGGTGGCATGCCAGAAGAGAGAGGAGGAAGAAGCATCTTTATTTTTATTGAATTGTTCACACTGGTTGCTTTCCCACAGGCTGGGACTGGAACCCAGGGATATGTGACCTGCTCCTTTGGAGGTGGTTGACTAAACTTCTTCTCCATCAGGCTGGCCCTGGAGGGACTTTCTTTTACTTACCCAACAGAGGTTTTATAGGATCAGGGTATTATTCAATTGCATTGGATACATGTGATCTGAGGCAGAATAAAATCGGAAAAACAAGTGACCCTCATGGTCGGCTTCTCTGTTCTTTTTACAGCTGCTCTGCTGGCTTGTTCGCAAGGCACAGGATATGACATGCTTACCTGGCCAGCTGCTTATCTGAATAGGGTCTCTCCAGGGTCCCTAGAACTCGCAGAGTGGCGTTGTGTCATAGGAAATGCATGCTGAGCTGGCTTCACAGCTAAAGAGGGCGGCAGAGGTCTGCCCGGCTCTGCTAGGAACCCCCTCGCAGGTGGACCGGGCACATGAAGCTGGCACTAGAAGGGTCAGAAAGGGTCAGAAAGGCTGCAGCTGTAAGAGTTCCACGCAGCTTGCAGGTGTGGTCTCCCTTTACAGGTATGCAGTGCCCAGCCCCAAGCTCTTACTTAGACTGACAAAACCGAGATTTTTTTCCTCTTTGGACAATCTGCTTTTAATGCAAAGGGGAAAGGGCCCAAAGAAGTAAAGTGATTTCTAGACTCCTTGTAAGGAAAACAAAACAAACTGAAAAAAAAAAAAAGAATCCTCAGTGAAACATAAGCTTCATTACTGCACCTGAATCTGGGGTTTGCCTTTTCTGGCAGTCGTGCTTCTTGAATGGATTTATAGCTTTGGAAATGTCTCCTGTCATGGAAGATCCTGTCTTTAGACAGGTTGGTGGGTAAAGCTCATGGAAGCTCTTTTTATTTTGATCTGTCCTTGAGCTAGCCCGCTTTTCCCTCTCAGACAATATAATGCTTCTCCAGACTCAGTCGTTGGCAGATGGCTTATGAAAATACATTGATGCCCTGTTTAGACAGTGACCTTTACATTTTGTCCTTGTTCTCCTTCCTGCTGTCCCCCACAGTCTGTTATTTGAGAGGGCAAGGGACAAAGAAAAGCAGAAGGAAGGCAGTGACTTACTCCCACCTTCAACAAAAGACAGAGCATCCCAGTGTGCTCCAGCTAGGTCCTTTGAATATGTTGTCTGCCAATTTAAAGTCCTATTTTATGTGCAGATCTCAAAAGAAAAATAAAGTGACATCTCATCATGGGAGAAATTCACCTCAAGTAGAGACATCAGATACCAGGCTTTGATAGGAAAATGCCTCCTGTCTTCTCTCCCCAGGATCCTAGCCTTTTTTCTGGGACCTTTGAACTCCCATTGTTATTGTTGTGATTAGTGAGAAAATGGGCAAAGAGGAAGAATAGTGAAAAACCATGGATGGGCCCAGAGTGCTTTTGATTCAATGGAAGAAATTGGATCCTTGTGAGGGAGAAAGGGGGATGGGTCACTTATGTCTTCCTGATTGTTTTAGTTGCTGGAATATTCAGGTCTCTTGTTTTGTCATCATCCTCTTACTTGGTCATTAACCCAGCTGTCCAGGAATTGAGTGCTGGAAGGGTGGGAGATAAAATTAAAATGAGTGAGAGTCAAATGGATGAAGGTAGTCAAAAAAGTACAAGTTTGTAGCTATAAGATAATTAAGCCTGGGGCATATAATATAGAGCATAGTGACTGTAAAAAAAAAAAAAAATCCCTCAAATGAGCATTTTCATTAGAATAGACACATCTGAGTCTACCTGGTAAGAGCTAAGCTTAACCCTTGTCCCTCATGTGGTGAAAGGAGGGTGTGTCTCCTCAGTCTCTTCACTATGTTCCGGTCATTCTGTTCTAGTAATCTCATTTCTCAGACTATTTGACTAGTCAAGCATGTCCTGACCCTGTTATTGAGGTTAATTGAGAATTAATTGTATGTCTGCTCATTATTTTGCTTACTTCCTGGTCTAAAAGCAAGAAAAGGTGTTTGTACTCCAAACTTGTACCAGAAAGTAGCATCATCTGGTGCTGTTGGAGGCAGAAAGAAGGTTTCCTCTCCATTCTTTTTTTCCACCACCTAGTCACACCACCTGATATTGTACTGTAGTTAGAGACTTAATTCATTTGAACTAAAACATAGCTCTATTTTTCCCAGAGAGAGAGAATACCATATTTATTTTTAAAAAGTGTTTTACTTTTCTACATTTTTGAAATTGGTATGTGCTACATGTGGTGAATATATTATAGTGTCATGTCCAACAAAATAAAAATAATATATAATGTCTTTTCAGCAGATCGTAGCTTAGAATGTTGAAAATATGGTATATTAAACTATTACTAATTAATCATATTTAAGTATGAGTTATTTCAGAATTTTTTGTTTCTGGAAAGCTGCCTGAGAGAAGAACTGTGGAATCAGGAATGCTTATATAATTTTTTTTTAATTGTTGTAACTTCCTCTACACATTAAAATAAACTCATATGTATAGGTTCCCCATTCCTCATATGTATGTCAGCACCCTTGACCTCCATGAAATCACCAAATGTTCTTCACCATTGTCCTGTTGGCACCCCTCTGCCCCCAGCCCCGTCCTATTCCCTGTTGGTAACTTCAGCTCTATTGCAAGGGTTCAAGGGTTGTTTTGGTTTCATTTGTTCCTTTGCTTATATAATTTTTAAATTAGTATTTATGGAGTAGCTTAAAATATGCCAAGCTCTGTTTATTCTTTTTCTTTTTATTGTTTGAAGGCAGGCAGGAATTAAGGCAGGCAGGCTTGAAAGTAGACGAGAAGGAAGAGAGAGGGGGAAGAAGCATGTACTTATTTTGGTATTTATTTTATTTCGTTGTTCATCTTGGTTGTTCCCCCCGCCCTGGGACACGAAATGGAGTCCTTGGGATGTATGTGGACTGAGCCGGCCAGCGTCAGCAGACCTAACTGCTACTCTACCAGGGTGCACCCAAGCTCTGCTTTTTATTACCATATCTCACTTGATCTTTATTTAAAACCATCCTACAAAATGTTATCTTTTATTATTACTATTACTATTATTATTATAGAATTTAGATTTAAATCATTTGAATGACTCATATTTACTTAACAAATATCAAGCTTGCTGGGTATTAGGCATCTTTTAATTATCACGGATGCAGAGATAAATAAGGCAGGCAGCTTTTCTATACTCAGGAAATCAACAGTGATAATGAAACTAACCAATAAATAAGAGTATTTCTAGCATTACCGAGGGCTGTGAGGAAAATGAAACACGAAGCATCTGAGAATTGCTGGCTGTTGTGAGGGTCACTATTCTGTAGAGGGGCAGCAGGTGCAAAGTACTGAGGCTTTGCTTTAGGCTTTGTAACTTTACAAGGTCATAAAGCTAGTGAGTGGCTCTGAGTTTTAATTCATCTCTGCAGACTAGCAAGCAGTGGTGGCACGCATGGAAAATTTCGCTTATTCAGGGTGAAGCCATGAGTTATTGGGGCATGTTGAAACGATATTTGCAGAGCGGGAATGCTGCCAGAACACCTGGGCTGTGAGGTCCACCCCACTGCCTGTGAAACACTAGGGACTTCAGAGGAAGTATTTGTTTTAATCATTTCTGGAAATGGGATTGTTCTTTGATGTTTTCTCATTCTGTTTGTCCAATGACCGCTCCAGAATGAGACTTTTTAAAGGCCTCTCTTGCTTAATGAACTAGATACTTTGGAAAAATCTTGCTAAATAATAGAAATATTTCTCTTTCAGCTTTAGTGCTGACCCAGACTCATCAGAGAAATGGCCTTTCAGAGGGTAAATCTATGGAATTCCATTTCTGGGGGCAAGTGCCCTGATTTGCATTGAGCATTGTTATAAATGTCAATTGTCCAGCTCCCACTGTCAGCCTGAATGGCCATCAGTGTTTACCCTCCCAAGAAAATTGCGCTGACTTATTCAGCTCAGGGTTGGAGGCTGTGAGGTCATATGTTTCTTGTTAATCTCAATCATGCCCCTCTGTTCTCCTTCCTTTTTCTTCTGTGAGCCATTTCCAAATTTCCCAACACTGTGATGAAATGCTGACTTCTTCACTTACTTGGACTGCTGATTTTCCTGGGCTGCTCTGCTGATCTAGCATTCCCATGATGGATCTAATGGGAGGCCCGACAGGGTAGGAAAATATGGGCCAGTGGGAGACTGTGACCTCGAAGAGAGTGAGCAAAGGCACAGGCTGTGATTGTTTCCTTTCCTTGGAAGTAGATGGCAAGATCCCAGGGCACACAATTATTCCAAATCAAAAATAACCAAAAAATGTGTGCTCTTTTTTTAACATTGTAGCCCTAAGCCCTGCAGCATAGTAGGTGTTGAATAAATACTTAGTGAATGACTCTTGTGGCAAAATGTCTCCATGAGCATAAGCAGACCCCTCCCGCTTTGGTTCCTTTCTCACTAGACACGACTGGCTTTTGCCAGTTGCTTGTTCTTGAGGAAGGAATTGAGACTAGAAAGGTAGGGAAGGCTGACCCCACTGCTGGACTTGATTGGCTGCAGATATCACGACTCTTTCTCCACAGCACTTTGTGTGTGATGAATGACACAGAAACATGCCCCCCAACAGCCAGCTGGCCCCTCAGCAGGTCTCTGTAAACACCAGCCAAAGACAGCTCTGGTTGGGTGACAATTCAGAGACAAGAGCAAATCTCTCGCAGGTTCTTAATCCTCACATGGGACTCATCAAACCGCTATAGCAGTTGTCTCAGCTCCAGATACTGGTTGATAAATTCTTTGTAATTTTCCTTTAGAGAGTCTATGAAGGAAATGTCATTCTCCAAGTTCCCTCTGCCTGATCTGTTTGCTTTGGCAGAGATTTGCTATGCGTTCCTCTTTTCCACTCTCATCTTTTTGATTCAAAATGTTCTCTCCTACTGCTTATTTCCTGTCTCCAGAGGTATGAAAAACAAGTTGTGCTGGGTAGAAACATCAGGAGGATGTGTTAGGTCACTTGAGGGGGCTAGATGAACAATTCTGTGTGTCTTAAAATATGTTTTGCTTGTCTTTCCATCAAACCACATTACATGAAGAGAATTTATAATTGAAGTGTTTGGTCTAATGACTGGGGGTTATACATAGTGTGTTTCATGAATTTTGAGAATCAGATGTTTTTATATTTTGACATCTCAGAATTTGAAAGGTGTCAATCTTATAATTGGTATATGTTACATATTAATTTGTAGTGATTTTTTGTTTGTTTGTTTTGGTGGTAGATACAATGAATCCACTTATAGCAGGTGGAATCTGAGATTTGATGAAAGGTGGTAGTTAATTTTAGCCAGAAAGTTGCAATTTTCTGAGTTAATTATTTTAGAGCACTTTTAGGCTTACGACAAAATTGAAAATTGCTTTATATATATTTATATTAAGGAAGAAAGGATGAGAAATGAGAAATGAGAAATGAGAAAACCTGGGTTCTAGTTCTGCATTTGCTTTGATTAATTGTAAGACCCAGCACATGTCATTGCTTTTGACCTTTTTCTTGGCTGTGAAATAACTGGTTAGAATGCAGTGATGGCCAAGACTTTGATTTCATAGTTGTCCCCGCCTCCCCATGGGTCATTAGTCATTCAAAGGCATAGGGTAGGTGGAGGGCAGCAAATCTGGTTAATAACTCCTGCGAGGGAGGGTATGTCATAGTGACTTGCAAGAACCTGTCATACTAGACCAAATTACTTTTCTTGTTAAGATAATGATCCCATGCATGAACATCTAAGAAGGGTTTGTGGTTATTGAGTACCAACAGAGTGCTGGGCACTGTCTATCTGCTTGTTATGGGTTCAGTTACATCTCCCACGAAATGTTGAAGTCTTAACCCACAGTACTTGTGAATGTAACCTTATTTGGAGATAGAATTTTTGCAGATGATTAAGATGAGATCTTTGTGTGAGTCCCAAACTAATATGTTTGTGTCCTTATAAAGTAGGGAAATGTGAACATTGAGACTGACACACTCATAGAGAATGAAGGCAGAGTCGGGGTGATCTACAAGACCAGGAACACCATGAAACCACTAGAAGTTAGGAGAGAGGCATCCAAGTAGATTCTCCCTCCTGGTCCTCAGGAGGAATCAATCCTGCCAGCACTTTGGACTTTATGCCCCTAGAATTGTGAGACAACACATTTTTGTTAAGTCACCCGGTTGATGGTACTTTGTGTGGCAGACCTAGGAAATGAACACACTGCTATAGACATATTGAATGATTTGATCTCACCATGACCAAAAATTCTTTATTCCTCAAGGTGTTAGTATTAAAGCAGAGGACACAATGAAAGATGCCTGCTTTTGTGGAATTTATATTCTAGTGAGAGAGGCCAGATGAACAACAAATAAGTCATATAGCAGATGATGAGGCAGGTAATGAAATAGATTATGTACATAAGGGAGAGGGTATGTGGGAGGACGGCATGAAATCACTGTTGTACGTGTAGGGGAACCTGTATATTGTGTAGAAAGAGTACTGTACCGTCCCAGCAACCAACATGAAGGCAAACTCCTGATAGTCTCCCCAATCAAGAGCCTTTGTGTGTTTGTTTAATGTGCAGTGGAACTTAGATATAAGGAGGAACTTGCTCAAGGTCATACAGACAGCATGTAGAGGAGCTGACATTGAAACCCGGAATATCCAACAGCAAGAGGTCACCCTCTTAATCACAACAAGGGCTTTGGGTCACTTTTATCTCTGTTGATTTTAGTGTTTAGCCAGAGTTTAGTCCCAGAGTCATTACAATTAGGCAGGTAGAAAATTTAGTTGCTGATCCTCCCAGAGGTGGAGTTTTCAATGGTTTGGCATCACTCTGAGGGGCATATGTCAAGTGATATTATCAACCTTGGAGTCATTGACAACTAGACTAAAGATACTGAGAATGTGCGTATTTAACCTGTAGTGATACCACATCAAACAGACCAGTGTGATATTATTCAATAAGAAACACAATTAAAAGACAATTATGTAAGGGTGAGAGTAGGCACCGAGGAAACCAAAACCATAAAATGTTACAAGATTGGCTAGCCACAGTCATTATTTTGAAAGATTTGTAGGTCACAGCTGATCATTATATGAGTCAGTAATATAATATCATTGTGGGAATGGTGCTGAGACCAGTCAGTCTGGAAGGACATAGTTCTTCCTCTAGAGTTTGAGTACCTCAAACACGTCCTAGTGTATCACAAATAGTACTGCCCTGATCTCAAAGAACCCAGAAGACACAAGCATTAGCTTTTTAGTTTAGCCAATAAATAGAAAATAATTACTTATTAAAGATAGTAACAATTCATAATTAATTATTAATGTATTTATATATCAAATACATGTAAAATATATAAACAAATATAAAGCAAAAATAAGTTCAGTGTTTAGTGCTTATTGATAAAGGGGACATTTTCACCTACTACTGATGGAATTCTCAAAAGATACCACCTTTCTTTTTCTTTTTTTTTTTTTTTTTAAGGAAAGATTCAGGCAGGAATGAAAGGAAGTAAGCAGACAGGCAGGAAGAGAGAAGAGGAAGAATCATCTTTATTTTATTTTTATTTAGTTGTTCATACTGGCCACTTCCCCCTGGGACCAGGGCTCAAACCCAGGGGTATGTGGATTGCTCCTTTGGAGCCAAGTGACCTAACCACAGCTCCACCAGGGCACACCAAATATCACCTTTCTATAGGGAAATTTGATTACATGTATTAAAAGACTTCAACTATAAATATTCTTTAAGCAATTCCTATTTCAGTATTTCCCCCTCCCTAAAAAAATCTTGTAAATTATTGCAATGTAATTTATAATAGCAAGATTGATATGATAGAAAGTTACACAGCCATTAAAAATTCTTTTGAGGCATGCCTTGGTAGCCTAGTGGTTTCATTTACTGGGTGTAGTCTGTGTACATCCCAAGGTTCTCAGTTCAAGACCTGGGGCTGGGAAACAACATAGATGAACAACTAAATAAAATAAAGCGCTTCTTTCTCTTTCCTCTTCCTGTCTGCCTGCCTACTTGCCTTCGTTCCTGCTTGCACCTTTCCTTAAAATTTTTTTTTATTGCTAAATGAGAATTTTTAACTGTTTTCAAATCATAGTACCCTTTTGAGAATCTAATGGAAATAGTCAATTCCCTTCTTGAAGAAAGTATTATGTACCAACATGAAATTTTGCATATAATTTCACAAAATTCATGTGCTATGAGAACTCACTGCTCACATTTGAGTTGAAGATGACTACTCTGGATTAAAGAGCAATAGTGACATGGGGATCTAGTCACTAACGTACATATGTACATTGACTATAAGATTGGAAAGATATTTATCAAAATAGCTGTTAGCGCCAAGAAATAAGATGATGGCTTTAAAAAAATTTCTCCTTTGGACTTTTCATTTCTATAGTTTTCCACCAAGAAAACCAACTATTTCAATATGATTTTAAGTGACATTTTAATATAGAGTAAGAAATACACAGGTGCTTCAGAGGAGTCCCCAAGAAATGTAGCAAAAATGAAAAAAAGATGAAAAATACAAAGGAATGCTATGTTGCCTATAGATAATCAGTACTCCTATGGGGAGGGCTTCTGGAACATTCATTCACCAGAATAGAGTTAATTTAAAGTAAAGGTTATGCTTGACAGAAGAGAAATTTTCTTTTCTGTCAGTGCTGTCAGACAGATAGAGTACCCAAGGACAAGGGGGAACACTTAGTGGAAATGCAAACGATGTAGCAAAAAAAAAAAAAAAAAAAAAAAAAAAAAATTGTTTTTTAAGCATCCATCTCCCTGAAGGCATGAATCAGAACCAGGTGATTTATCTAGAGCCCTGTGCTCAATTCGTTTATGTCTTTGAAGAGGGCACACTGGCACACAGAGGGAAAGGCACTGCTGCCACTCAGCAATCTGCTCCTCACATCCTTCATCATCCTCCTCATACACCCTTCAGATGCTGCTCACTAATAAGGTGATTCGATTTCCTGTTAATAAATACGAGCTACTAGGGAAGGGGGTAATATAATTTCAGCAAAGATGAAAAAAAAATTTTTGCTACTGTAGGCTGATCCACCTGTCTAAGTGAAGTAAACAGTAGGGAAAGTCTGGTGAAGTAAAATTATCTTCTGGGTTTAATGTTATTAACACTAATGACTTCTCTGGGGGAAAATATTCTATTGATTGGTCAGACTGAATCCTCTGAAGACCTGCTGAATCTGTAGAATTTCTCTAATCCATTCTCTAAGCTTGGGAAAACTTTGACCTTGTTATTTCTTGTTTTCAATCATGCTTACCATTCTTTTTGATATCCATAAGTTATTGGGGCTAAAAGTGTATATATATATGTATATATATATATATATATATATATATACATATATATATTAGAGCAATTCAGTCTCTGTGAGAATTTTTAGATTGGATACTATTTTATTATACATACACTGTATGTATAGATATATAAATATTCAATATGTTGTCATAGATAAGAGTACAGTTTCGTTGACAGGCTTTCTGAGTCGGGTCTCTTGTTTCACCATAGCTTTGTGAACTTGGGCAATTTATTAAACTCTGATAAATTTTCATTGATCAAAATGATGATAATAATGGTAACCTTTCTGCTAGGATACTTGTGAAGATTAAATGCATTAATACAGATACAATGATTATAATATTGCTTATACTAAAGTATAGATTTATTTGTAGTATCAACATTTTTGAGTGTCAGAAGATTTGTGAGAGACTTATAGTCCCTCCCAATCTCAGGCCATGTAATTCTTTCTTGTTCCTGTCACCATAGGAACCAAGGTCTCCTTTGGATATATATCCTTTCTAGCACCACCCTGGTACTGCAGATGGACTCCCATTTGCCTCTGCCAGTACTCAGTCATTATGTGGATAGGATTATCCAAAGAAAGTTCATGAAGTAGCTAGAGTCCTCCCAGCTTTCAGCACCTGTGGAAGTGGAATTCTACCAGCTATCCCTAAGTTAACCTACTTGCCAAAGATAATTGAAGAAGAATTTCCACCATGGTCTATTATATTTTCCACCATGGTTTCTAAGTCTGAGTACTACAGACTGTCCTGGGAATATAGATTGTCTTTTTTTGGTTTATAATGTCACAGTCGAGTTGATTATGTCTTCATGTATTGTTCACCTGTCAATTCAGGTGTCCTTAATTCTTAGAATTCTTTTCCCCCTGGTATCCCAGACTTTCTGATTTTATTCAGAGGAACTGATTTTATTGAGCCATTGATAAGGGCTAATCGTGGATGGGTACATCTGCCTTCACATGGAAGTAAAATATCTCGAGTTATATATAAATGCAATTTTTGTAACTCAAATATGAATTTGTTGGAATAGCTTGTTCTTTCTTGCATAAAGATCCTGCCATATTCTCAAATAACTGATCAAATGGTCACAGGTAAGAATAATCTCACTTGTATAAGGCGCTGTAAGAAATCTTGGGAGGAAATTGTAAAAGAAGTAGAAATTATATTTGTGTCCCTAAAGTTTGTGTTTTGCGGCATCAGGGAAAATTTACAAATTGGGATCTTTCCCTCTAGTGTATACCGTCCTACTTGACTTGCTCTGTAATTATGGTGAGCAGTCTTTACTGAACTTCATAGTTCAAACTTCATGAAGGCAAATCAGAAATATTTTCACCATTTTTATTTCCTGAAGGCCATGTACCCTGAATTTACCGGGATAGAATCTACTTTATATTAGTTCATTCTATTAAATTAAAGTGATTTATTAAATCTACAACCAGTGCTAAATAACTTTTAAGGCATCAACAACTTTTTATACAAATCAAAAACAAAGTAACATACTTGGATGGCCCTTGAGTTCTGGTGTTTGGTCCTGAAAATAGGATCTTTGGACTCAGAACCCTTTTTGTCTCATCAGTTTCTTAACAATGTTACTTGGAAAGGGAGAGCAGCATAGGTTAGGAGTCTGGCAGTCTCCTTTGAGATGAAGACAATGCTTTACTATTCAGAGGGGCATCTCAGACTCAACAGTGCCTTTGACACAGACCATTGTGGTGCATTGTGACCTCTGTCCGATTGTGAGCCTGTCAGTTTTTCCATCTGTCAGAGAGTACCAAGAACAAAGTTTGAATGATCCTGCCGTTGTTTATCCCTGGCTCTTGCTTCCTCTCCCCTCTGCTTCTCACAGCTGCCCCATTGTCTTCTACTGTTTGCTTCCTCACCTGGGACTCTTCAAAAACCAGGAAGTCCAGGCATGGAGTGAGCCATTATTGTGTGTCTGCCTTTGGTCAAAGGAAGATTCTGGAAGCCTCTGCTCTTTTTGCTTTTAAAAGAGATTGGAGAGGTCATTGCTGTGTCTTGTGTCACAATGAACATTTTGGCCTGTTGCGTCCCACTTGTCTAATCCGAGAAGCTGAGTCCATTGTTCATCTTCTTTGTGTCTTTGGGCTGGCATTACTTTGCTGGTTTTGTCATTACTAGAAAAGTAAATGTTACACATGAAGCTCAAAGGAATTTTCCTACTTAGGATTGAATGGCGCAAATAAGAACCTTAATGCCTTTTAGAAAGGAAACTTTGATGACTAAAAGAAGCCTGCTTCCTGAAGTTAGGAGAGGAGATGGGATAGGTCAGTTGTTTTTCATGTCTCCAGAGAAGACTTACAGTTTTGTGAACTCTCGTGGTTCACATGCTGTATTTACTCTAAGACACTTTAGAAATCTTAGTACAAAACATTCTCTAATAAGCTTCAGAGTTGTCTTGAAATAATTTCCCTTAATTAGATATAATGGATTGTCTGATGAACTGTACAACTCCATTTGGTGTGGCAGAGGTAATTAGCCATGAACAATTGTACTTGACCATTCTTTATTTGCTAGAACAAGAATTATGCTTTGATTTTTACAGCTGCTATTTGAAGAGACCTGAAGACTTTACTAAATAAATACCGTATTTGTTTTTTTCTTTTAAAAGTCTTATTTAAAATCAGAGCACTTTCATTTGCAATCTGTCACATCCCCCAGCTTCCACCTTCAACACTTGGTTGTATGATCCTGATAAATCATTTGTACTACGTCTATTTTCTCAGCTATAAAATGGGGTTAATAATGATACTAATGAGAGGGAAAGAAATCATGTTACAATTTTGCATTTAATAAATAATGCTATGCCATGCTTATAAAAAATAATGAAACTTGCCAGAGGCTTAAATAAGCAGTGTTTTTCAAAGAGTGGGTTGCCTCCCACAATTGAGTCCTGAAACTAAATGACTAGATTGAGATGAACAGATTTTCTTGGAAAAAAAATAAGTGAACTAGAATGGCATAGAAAATGTGTTTGTTCATAGGCAGAAAAGGCAAGCATTTCACCGAAAGTTGTAGAGTGTATGTATATACAGGTAAAGTTGTGATATATTTTTTACTATACGTCAAGGACAATAATATGTGAGAACCATTGGAGACAGTGTGCCTTACAAAATGGAAACAACATATACTTATGAGTAATTTTATACACTAGAAATGTTTTTATATAACTTTTCTAGCTACCTTCCTCTGAGTTTGTATGGAAGATGAAATATCAATTTCTTGAAGTCTTAGACCCGTAAACTCTTATTTAGATTCATTGAATAATAATTTAAAACTGCATAGTGTTTTCTCTTTTTAGGGAATGCTAATGGACCATTTAATTGCCAGACTCTTACATCTTTTTCTTCCCTACTGCCATCTTCAGAGCTCTCCCAGAAAGCTCAGGGAAAATAACCTTTATCTTCAGTGCCAGGGATAAATCATCGTAGGTTTAAGCCAGTCATAAGGTTTTATTTCTTTGATGGTGATTAGCTTAGGAATGAACGTATAACATTATTAATGTCCATGAAATGTGACGGGAAATCCCCTGGGGTGCCTTTGAGAATGGTTTCCTTGCTAATAAAAACAAATTACAGGACAGGATTTCCCCCTCTTCTTCTTCTCCATGTGTCATCCAGTAATACTTGGGTCTATGACAGACACTTTAACTTTGAGGGAAACCATCTGAGGACAGCCCAATAGATTAGAACTGAGAGAAGGAAATAACTTCAGTCTTTAAGAAGGTGTTAAGTCCCAAACTTTACCCACACTGAAATGGTTCTTAGGACTACTTGCTGACTGAGATAATGTATATTTCTTGTGGTTTAAGACATTTTGAGTCAGAATTTTCTCTTGTTTTTAGTTGAAAATATAATTAATCAGAATAACACCTTGATTATGTTGCTAAGAAATGTAACCCCTGCCACTGCATATCTTCGGAATATATTGAGCTTCACCACATAAACTGTATCCAAACTGAGAATCTGAGTTGAGTCAAAGGTTCTCTCTGGCCCTCTTCTAAATCAATGTGCCCATACTCTTCGACATCATCTTTCTACAGATGTTGTTGGTTTAAGTGTGTGAGGGGAATTACTAATGCCTTGTATAGGGATTGTGTTTCATGCTTTTTGAAATAATTTCGCATTAATAATTATTTGTTGAACACCTACAAATGCCAGAGTGTTAGGCTTTGGAGATATATTGGTGAGTATAATCAATATTGTTTGTCTTCACTGTAAGCCTATGATCAAGTTCTTTTTTTTTAAGGAAGGGTACAGGCAGGAATGAAGGTGAACAGGCAAGCAGGAAGAGAGAGGAGGAAGCAGCATCTATTTTATTTAGTTGCTCATCTGGTTGTTCCCCCTGGCTCTGGGTCTCAAACCTGGGTCCTTGAGATGTATACAGACTGTATCTGGTGGCTTTATCCACTAGGCTACCAGGGCACACCAATCAAGTTATTTTCAGTAACTTTGTAAAATAGGGCAACTATTATAAAAATCTATTAATTTGTGCATTTATTTATTAATTAACTGTGTTTTGGGTGAAATTCTGTTATGCATATGACGCTGTACACCTGCAATGGTAAGCAAACTGAGATGGCTCTTAGCTACCTAAACTGTAACTCTTAGTGACAATTTTATAAGGTAGTCTATATTATTCATTCCTTTATTCAACAAATATATAAAACACCTTCTGTGTGTTAGGTACAAAAGCTGGAATGGTGAAATGATGACTTAATCAACATTATATACTAGTTAGTGAGAAAGTACAGTGCAGAACATAGAAATATTCGATCCAAGTGACTGTCTAACTTGATCACATTGTCTTTTAAACAGTGTAAAGGGCGATGTGAATTACTTCACACTGTCCTCTCGAACAAGGTATAAAAAGTTAAGTTGGAAAATACCTCTAAAATTCAAATATGACATTTAGTTCCCTATTCCTGGGATCAAAATAGCCCAAATAATTTCAGTTCAGAAGACCGGGGCTCCATCGAGATGGAAGGTTTGCAAATGAATAAATAGTACTGTTAGAGTGCTATAGAGAAAAGTGAAAATTCTAGACTTCATGGAAGAAAGAGCACAGATCAGTGCCTTTGTGGCTATTCATTTCAAGTAGATCTTTGTCAGTATTATATTTTCCCAAAGAGTCATATATCTTCCCTGCCTGTGCAGTAAGAGTTCTTCTTGTTGTCTCAGTGTTTGAACTGTTCTGTTCTTAAAACATTTATTTAACTTCCTTACTTTTTAGAAGTTATTCTTGACCTCACTCTAAGCCAACATCTTTGATGCAGATTCTGATTCAGAAGTCTCAGAAAAGATACGCCTGAAGGTCATAAAATGTAGAATATTTAATACTTAAGGAGCTATATGTTTCTAAATAGAGTAAATTTTCATAATTTGGAGACAGGGTTGGGGAAAAAAATAACACTCTGAAATCGTAACCAACAAGCCACACTTAAAATGACATTAGTCACTTAGTGGAAATATTTCTAGGAAATAGCATACCGTGATAGAGGAAGGACAGTGATGAAAGGAGAGGATAAAAAGATAGAATAAGTCAAAGAAAAAAAAGATGCTGAAGTAAGGTGATAGGGGATCAGGAGCAAGAAGGCTGCCTTCGTAACCAGAGATGAGCTGGTTCCAGGAAGTGAAGGTGGTCCCCAGGCCTAAAGGGATCTTGCATGTGGATTTCCCTGGGACTATGGGGCAGAGTGGAGAGGGAGGCTTTCTGTCACGTCACTGATTTTCTTGGAGTCATCTCTCCCTGCTCAGAACATATATTTTGTTCTTCCAATGATATCAACAGATTGCTTCATATAATGTAGTAATAAGTTGAGCATATGCCTCAACTTGGGTCTTCTGGACTGAACTTGAAAAAAAAGTCTGTTCTAAGTTCTATTCACTTATTTATAGTTCTAAACACGGGAGAGTTGATGAATGTTTTTGACACAATGGAACATGAGTATGAGTGTGAAGATAGTTCACGTATACAGATGAAAAGTTGAAATGCGTCCTTCTATTTTTATTGTGTTTAACTTCCTCAGTAGCTGTTACTTCTGATGTTATGCTTGTTACTACCTTTCAATTTAGCAAATTGTCAAATAAAGCAATATTGGAAAGCTAGCAGCGGAGACCAGGGGTGGAGAAATGTTAAAACAAGAAGATGCTGACAAACAGAGCATCAAAGGAACTGCCATTAGTGAAAACTTGCTCTGGTCCATGAGACCTCCTTGGGCAGAAGCAAATGTGGACAGATCAGATAACGTGAAGTGTTGTTATTATTTTTGTTTGAATTATTTTATTGTTCTTTTTGTAAAACATTTACCATAGATTTCATAGTTGTGTCCCTAGATAACTATAGGCCAGAATATATACATGTATATCAATTTCTATCCAGTTAGAAATATTCCCGTTTTCATAGAAAATGACATAAATGTCAAAGTCACAAATAATTTTCTGACTGAAAACAGTGGCAACAATATTATTGTATAGTTGAATTCTGAACTGATTGAATATGAAAACGACTTAGATTCTGGATTCAGATGTCTGAGCTTGAATTTCAGCTCTCCCACTAGTGACGCGTGTGACAAGTTACTTAATCTCTCTTGCTTCAATTTGCTAGTATACAGATTGGAAATGAAACCCTACCTTGTAGGGTTATTATGAGGATTTAATGAGTTACTATATGTTAGAATAGCCTGACACATAGTAAGTATTGATTATTATTAATAATCCAGCACTACTACTAATACTAATATCAAAATTTAACAAAATATTAATAATGTTAACATTTAAACACATAGAACCACTACATATTACAATATTGGCAAATGTTGATTGAGAAAATACACGATGATAAATATATTTTATAAATTAAATACTTTTGAATACATTTCTATTTTAATAATAGCATTTATATACACTTTAAATAGCAATGCTGAATATATATGAATATATGTGGACGTAGCTATATACATATGACATAATGACTACACATAGCATTGTTCATTCAGTCTTCACAAAAAGCATAGTGAGAATATGAGACACTTCTAGAGGAACCTTCATAATATGTTGGTACTCAGTTTAGAAACCACTGACTTTCTAAGGCTTCTATGCTCACTCTGTGTGGTAGTCATATAAATAAGTGCAGATCCTTTCCCTGGAAGAAATTCCATTGCATTGGAAAGAAATCAGGATTCATTTGGTTAAGAATTGAATGCACTTAAATAGAGCTAAAGATTATCAACGGAATTGTTATAGTATCTCCCTTGGCTCATGGGATTTACTCTGTTACCAAGAACTTCATAGATTTGATAGAGGTAAGTACCTTGCTTTAAAGTCTTAGAACAGAATGGAGATGAATGCCTAGGACTGGCAGCCACAGGGTACTGTACTTTCAGTGAATTTATTAATGGCTCTCATTTTAAGATAGTTTCAGGATTGTGCAGGTTTTTTGGTTATGTTTTTTATTTTACCTGACCCCCAGAGCATAGCATATAAATGTAATGGAGATAGAGACAGAGGAGGAATACACATAACTGTTCACCATGGCAGCGAGCAGCCAGGAAGAGTCTAGGCTCTTCCATGAAATTCCTTGTAAGCCAGAGAGTAAAATCTAGGTTATTCAGATTAATTACTTGGGCATTAATGGTCAGTCAAGATTAGCTCTGGATGTTAGTCCTGCTTGAATGCTTGTGAGTGGTGATAGGAAACCACCTGGGTGGATCTTAGTCTCCTCTGCAAAGTTGTTGGGGTGGCTAAAGGAGAGAGTAGTGGTGAGCAAGAGGCCAGTCTGAATTGTTGGTTATCTTTCAAAGGAGAAAATGGTGGTAGTAAGGGAGGATCCTATCAAGATCAAGTCAGGCATGTCCAAAGCAAGCAGGCTCATTCAGGTTCAAGGAAAGGTGGAGGCTGAGACTCATAGCTGGTGCCATCAATCCTCCAGGGAGGTCTTTGTTGTAAGATGAAGTTGAGGAATATGAGAAGGAAGGGTGTTCCTGAATGATAAATCTATTCATTATCTTTTTAAGCTGTTCTTTGCTCTAGGATGGCATTTGGGTATCTGGTCTTATTTTGCATTCTAAGATATTTCATACTTCATTTGTTTCAATGCATTCTTATAATGCATTCTAAGATATTTGCTTCATTTTTCATACCTGGCCTGTTGTTTCCCTCTTTTCTACTATTTTTTCTCTCTCTCCAGCCTGTTTCAGGGTTTTCTTCCTTTCGGGGTTCCAGAGGACAGTTCCCTACTGTCTTATTTAATCAAATCTTAGTCCTGTTAATAAAGTTTATTCAGTTCCTTCCTTTTGTCTCAAGTTCCCTTCTAGGTTCTGGATGACCCTGTAAATAAGCAACAGTAAGTGGAAACGGACAGTTATTTATTGAGAATCTGCTATGTGAAAGGTACTGGGTAAATCATAACCAATGAAATAGTTCTTTTCTTAAGGAGCTGATGTCTCCTTATAGAGATGATATTTTAAGAGGGCAATACAATGGCAAATAAATTTATATAGACCAGTATTACAATATAATATTAAGAATATGTGCAAAGCTGAATGTGAACCCATCTTTTTCAAGGACTTCCTCATGCCACTGGAATCCATGTCTCAGGTGAATTCCACCCGATAAGACCTGTGTAGGCCATTGCATGGCAGCAGGGCAGCAGCTAAGAGCACAGCAGTGGAGATTGAGGGAATGACTCAGGAACTGTAAACTGACATCACCTTTTCAGTAAACAGAGGACTATGTTGGCCCAGAATTAGCCTCTGAGTCTCCCATGTCAACCTGTTAGCTTTATTGAAGTGTAAAAAAACCCCCAAAGACAAAATTTCTTGATTGCATCTCTTTTTCCTCTCCTTATATAGATTAAAATGGGGTGTTAGTCTCACAATTATTTTTGAAGGGGATTTAAAGGGGAACTGGAGAAAAACCTGTCTGGGAACTAGTTAGAAGATGATTTTGAAGAGATGTATTAGTACCTGGACCCTGGGTCCTGAATGCTTAGGGAAGCATTGGGAATAATGAACAATGATCTGGGAACAGAAGAGATGTTGCCACGGGTACATCGCCATGGAAGTATTGCTTGAAGCTGCTGGATGCTCCCCAACCCAAGAACAGCTGACCCAAGGAGGAAATAATTTTGCAGACAGGAGGAACCAAAATTTGGCACCAATTTTTGGAAACACAAGTTAATTGTTGCCAGTAGATAAAAATGAGAAGGCTTCAGAATTAACATTTGCTAAATAAGAGGAAGAATCAACTTACCTTTGGGAAGTTATCTTTCTAAATGTCATCTATAAAAAAATCTCCTGTACTGCAAAGTTAAGGAATAACACAAAAAGGGCTATTAAAATATTGTGTAAATAACCTCCTGTTAGAGAAGGATTTCAATGAAAAGTAACCAAAACATTGAAAGAAAAAAAATAGTTCTTGTGACAAATGAGTGTCTTCTTTCCTTTTAGCTGTTCCTTTTTATTTCCTCCTCCTCCTTTTTCTGCTGCTTTTGTTTGTTGTTGTTGTTATTTTTGATAGGAATAGATAACTTCCAATGGAAATGCAATTCCCTGAAATGAGAACTTGCCAAAGTCTCTGAACTCCACCAAGGCAGAAGGCTGTCTCAAGATCCAGAAATCCTCAAAAAGGGAAAGTGGACTCAGAAAGTTGGTGTCCTACTTGTGTTTGAACTGGAGAGTGGCTTCTGGGCTGTCTCTGTAAGAGGAGCTGCATGAAAATGAATACTCAAAGATGCAAGCAGCTAGGGTTCAGCACTGTCTCTATGCTTGTTGTTTGCCTGAAAGGAACTAGAAGAATGAGTGATGTGGTGGAGTTCCCAGAGTTGTGAACAGTGTCATTTCAATTCAGTGTTTGTTGACTATCTCTGCCCATCTTGTCCCTGACACTTTGAGGAATATCAAAACACCAAAATGTGACTCTCAGCTGTATTCTTTGACCAGAGCTGCAATCTGATTCATAACTAGGATGAGAATGCATTAGGGTTGTTTGATGAATAAAAAATTACACAGTCTAAGATAATATCACAAAATTATTCACAAATAATTGATAATTGATCTGATTTTTGAAAATCCAGAGCTTGCTTGGGAGAAAATGTAGTGTACCTGAAGCCCCAAGCCCATTTCTGAAAGGTTTTCTATTTTCTCCTTGCTGTTCTCAAATAGAAACTGGAATTTGGGGGTGGGTAGGTAAAGGGGTAAGCTAGAAGATATGTATAAGGGAGAGAAGCCATTTCCAAATAGAGATTTTTGTTTACTGAATATCTGACTTTCAACAAAAGAGTATTTAATCCAAAGTGAAATTGGTGGATTTCACAGATGTATTTATCCCTCTATAATTAAAAGATCAGTTCCGTACAGTTCTTTTCTTTAAAGATTATTCTATAATGTGAATAAACCATTCTCAGAAATGACAGCTTCTCTCTTCTGAAACCTTTCATCTCTTCTACAGCTGATTAAAAGGGCTGCTCTTGGTCTTTTTCAGCTGCTTATAAGGAATATAAAGCAAACCAGTGCAGCAGAAAGAGATGAATAAAGATTCCTTTGTTCCTGATCACGTGTCTGAAGAGAGAACACCCCTGCCCTTGAGGCGCTGCGTTGAGTGGGTTCAGGATCCTCCTGCTTCCTGCAGAGGTCTGCACAATTCTCTCACAGCGGCATGAAAAAGCAGCACTGTCCCTGCAGCCCTGCCCCCACCACTGCTACCTTCATTCCGCTTTACCCAGAGAGCAGAGAAACTGCTGATGGCAAGGGTGTTTATTCCCTCTGCTGAGTGGAAACTTGTTTCAAAGAAAGTCAAAGGGATTGCTTGATGTTAGAAAGTTCAAAAAATTGAAATAGATTTTGTAAAATAATTTGGCTACATTATATGAATGTAAATAAAGGGTGTCTGTTTGGGGAAGTTGCAAAGGAATGGATCAGCACATTTGTCAGGGAGGGAAGGAGGCACTGGAAAAGAGATCCATGTGTCTTCTCTCTTTGTGAGGCATCTTGTGACTTTAGTTTGCACGTAGCATCTGATTATCTGCCCAGGCAAAATGATGTGTTTGTTTTGATATTCTAGGCTGGTGAAATTTCTGGATAAAGAGGGCATCTGGTTTTTGGAACCATTTTCTCTCATACTCTTAAAATTTTGATTTTGATCATTTTTCTTCTCTTTTCTTAGAAATCCTCACAATCTAACTTCCTGGTGGACTCTCTCTCTCTCTCTCTCTCTCTCTCTCTCTCTCTCTCTCCATATATGCATAATTTTGTGTGCTAATGATTTAATTGTAACTGGCCATTAGAAAGAGTCTTGCCCACCTTAGATGCCCAGTATATATTTCCCATAGAAGTGAATGAATAGAAGAATAAAGAGATCAAAATAGTAAACTGTTTAGTGAAAATCAAATGAGTAAGACGTTTTTCTTAAGAGTATTCCAGTTTTTACATGAGTTTCAAATATTAGGCCTTCTGAGAAGGCTTTTGATTTTCCTTGGATTATTACTGAGCTGGGCTCCTGGAATATAAGTTTTAGCAAACATCCAGCACATGACCATTGGTGGTAAGATTAGGGAAAGATGACTAAAGTAAATTTAATATCACTCTGCCTCAGGAAAATTTTTGGCTGTTTAGTTACTTATATTTAGTAGACTGTTGATGGCTCTTTGAGTATGAAGAAGAAAATGAAGAGAAATACTAGAGATAGAGTTTAATTTACCAAAAATAATTCTCTTCACGTGAAAGTTCTACCTCTGTCTTCATATAGTGGTGGGATTGGTAGTGAATCTTTCCTATACCAGTGGACATGATGGGAAGATAGTGGAGTACCATGTTAGTTGCTTATATTGTTTGTATGCTGGCATCTTCCAATAACAGTGGGGGATGGAGGGTCAAGTAGCAATATTCTCTCCTCCAAGATTATAACCAGGAGAGGTACTTGTGTTAGTTGTCCAGGGCTGCTACAACACAGCACCACACATGGGACACCCTAAATCACAGAAACGTGTTTTCTCATAGCCTGAGATCAAGGTGTCAGCAGGGTTGGTTTCTTCTGATGCTTCTCTCCTTTGTTTGTAGAGGGCTATCTTCTCCCTGTGCCTTCATATGGGTCTTCTCTCTCTGTGTCTCTGTCCTGATATCCTCTTCTACATGAACACATTAGGACCCACCCTAATGCCCTCATTTAACTATAATTAACTCTTTAAGGCCCTGTCTCCAAATACAGCCATATTCTGTGGTACAAAGGTGAGGTGGGGTGGGGTTATTTAGGACTTCAATTTAGGATTTTCGGGAAACACAGTTCAGTTCACAGCAAGACAGTAGCATCCAAATCCTTGTTCCTCCACTGGCCGTGAGTTACTTTACCTCTGGAGGAAAATGAAGTTATGAAAAAAAGAGACTAGATAGCTACTGATTGTAGACAAGTGCTGGAAAGAGTTAGAGGTCTTGAAGTGGAAAGCAGCTGGCACAGCTGGCCATGAAGCGGTCATGTACCTAGAGTGATTATTAAAACAAAACAACCTCATCTTCCTATATTGGGATGAGAGAAGAGATTCCCAGAAAGTAATTTTCTATTCAAATAGTATAAATCAGACTTTCATATTATTGTGCCACTTAAGACTTCTAAGAAATGAGCAGTTTGAAGGGTGAAAAAAATTATAAAAATGTAGGAGAGCAAAAATGGAAAAGAAACAAGAAGAGTCAAAATTGTCTAGCTTTCTGAAAACTGACAGGTGAAAGAAGGCCCCATGATATGAAATAAGGTAGGTGTCTTATCTTGGGCTGCTCTAACAAATTACCTACACTTCAGGACTTTAACAGCAAACATTTGCTTCAGAAAGTTCTAGAGATTAGAAAGTTTCCCATCAAGGTGCCAGCATATCTGGTGTTTGGGGGAGGAGTTACTTTCCCATTTGTAGATGACAATCTTCTTGTATTCGCAAATGAAGTGGAGACAGAGCCAGGGAGGGAGGATGCAATGTCTCTCCTTTTTTAAAAGCTCTAATCACATTCATGAGGGCTCCACCCTCATGACCTAATTACCCTACAAAGGCCCCACTTCCTCATATCATCACTTTGGGGGTTAGTATTTTAACATGTGAATACTTTGGGGACACAAACATTCAATCAATAACAGGAGATTCATTCTATTGATTGTTAGATGGTGTGGACAGAGAGAGTACCCATCCATTTTCAGTAATATCAAAATGTTCTTCCAAGAAATTGTGAAAGAAACAAGTACTCATGTTAATAGGGATTTTGTCTGATATAAAACTCAAAAGGCTGATCCTCAAGATGTCTTCAGAGAGTGCTAATTATGTTGAACTTTGAGGGTCTGGGATTGCAACATAGTAGCAAGATAAAAAGTTCATCCCTAAAATGGAGACTAGGGAATTATTGATTATTAGGACTAGAAATGCTGCTGTGATCTTCTCAGTCAACTTTCTCCTTCTCTAGGGACCCACAGAGGTTTGAACTCCAACTCAAGGTCACTTTGCTAGTATGCAGAATTGCTTTTGCAAGTCTCATCTTTCCTTTTTTACTAACTTCTTAAATGGTCTTAGGCAAGTTATTTAAACGCATGGCATTAAATAGAGATAGAGTGGTGTATGAACCACAGGGAGGTGTGATGAGAATTTAATGATTTAAAATAGTGAGTCCTATGTGATTGAAAACGTACTTGAGTCCCAGGTGCCTCAGAAATCCTTGCATTTTAAAGAGGTAATTAAAATGAAAATGTGAATATGTGGTACTTTATTTAATGTCCTTTTTGTAGAGCCAGAACTCAAGGGAAAAATCTGTGATTTGATTGCTTAGAGCTCCCCATGTAATTGTGCTTTTATTGTAGCTGTTTGATTTTCTAGCATGGAAGTAGAAACCACAGGGCTATTTATTGCAAAAAGGAACTCTTCTTGTTTCCTATAGTCTTTTTATATAGCTTTGTTTTCCCATTTTGAGAAAGTTTTTGATAAGAAAAATTCATGTTTTTTTTTCTTTTTCATGTAGAAGGGTCAGTATTTCAGCTATAAAAGAGAAACTTTTGTGCCACAGAACTTTGTCTACCTAATAATTCAATTCTTCTATTTTCACTTTCTTCCTTATAGCTTGTCATTGAGTAGCAGAATTGGTTTCTAAAATCTACTGGGTGTTTCTTTTTTTTTTTTTTTTTTTTAATGGAAAGGTATAGGCAGGAATGAAGGTGAGTAGGCAAGAGAGAAGAGGAAGAAGCATTTATTTTATTTTATTTAGTTGTTCATCTTGGTTGTTCCTCCTGGCCCCAAGTCTTGAACCTGAGTTCTTGGGATATAAGGACTATGTCTGGTGTCCTTTTCCTCTAGGCCACTAGGACGTGCCTACTGGGTTCATCTTAAAAATATAGAGAACTATTTTATTGGTCTAGAATTTGTAAATATATAACAATACGCTTATCCAATTAAATTTTGAGTCAATAATTTAAAGTTAATCTTATTAAATTGGATAAGAGACAGTTTTGACAGGCATGCACTAAGTTCATTCAGTATTTTCTGAAATGTGTTAATGGTTCAAATTTTCTCACTTTAGAAATGATGGAGTAAATCAAGTAACATCTTTAAAAATGGTAACTTAGGCAAAGCATAGTCTGCTTAACACACATATTTATGCATAAATATTTTAACTCCTCAACAACAGGAAACATTTCCTTTTCATTTATATTCTTTTTTTAAAGTGTGTGGATTCAGATGATTTTCTCTTTATTTCATCAAACCTCATAGTCACACCTTTTTAGCATCTTTAATTAATGGAAGATACGATGCTTGATTTTTCTAGTATCTGAATTTGTTAACTCAGTGTTAATCAAGATTGTTGTTTCCTAAATTTGTTGATGGGTAAGTGTGAGGTTAAGTGAAATAATTTACTCTTTTTCATTACGTCTTCTTGTTTATGTAATGAGGTTCTCAGGTGAGAACTAAGGCAGGAGATTTGGGCAAGAATCCTATCACCAGGAAAACCTTATAAGTGACCTGGGAGAGAAGAGGAAGAAGATGGTACTGAAATATGAGCACCAGAACACTGGGGTTAAGACTTAAAGAATGAGCTTCCTCAGCTTCTTTGGGCATATACTTCAAAGCCAGGGAATTCAGTCTGAGGAAAGTGAGGAATCTGGACTACATTCCAGGATGCCGGCCTACTCTTTTTGTAAGTAACTCTGTAAATTGTGGCAATCTGGGAGACATTGTTCCATTTTCTTTGCAAGAGAAGAACTGAGAAAGCAGGACACCCTTTATGAAAGCATTAAAAGAATTGTAATTCTGAGGGGCAGAGAAGTCTCTTCTTCCCTAGGGATGTTTATTTGTTAATTTATTCATCCATTCACTCAGACAGGAAGTTATTCAAACATATTCAGGTATATTTGAAATGTTAGAAAGTTTATTAGCAGAATAAAACTTCAGTCCTCATAAAGCTTGCATTCTAATAGGGAAGGAAGGAAATAAACATATATAGAAGAAAGGTTGTAGGCAAAAAGAAGACAAGATACAGGCCTGGAGAGTGTGTCAGTAGGTAGAGATTGCTATATTATCTAGGAGCTCAGACCAGAGCCTTCTATAAAGTGACTTGAAAAAATGTGGGAATGAGCTACATAGACACATAGGGAAGAACATTTCTGCAAGTGAAAACAAGCATGCACTCAGTGTGTATGCAAGGAGAGACAAGGAAGCCAGTTTTGCTGAATCATAATGATTAGGGGTGGTGAAGGAGACAATAAAGATACAATGGTGGAGCAGATTTTGAAGGATCTTTTAAATTCTTGAAAGAAATTCAGCTTGATTCTGAGTGAGCCTGAAAGTTGTTTGGGAGTTTTGATCAAAAGAGTGACATGGGTGTGCCCTGATGGCTCAGGTGCTAAGCCTGCAGCTGGTATGTAGACCATGTAAAGTCCTAGGACCTGGTTAGGAAACCAAAAATAAAAATAAATAAATAAAAGTGCTTCTTTCTCTCCCTTCCTTCTTTCCTTCCTTCCTTCTAAATGCCTATTCCTTATCTCCCTTCCTTCCTTTCTTTCTTTAATAAAAGAGTGACATGATTTAACTTAAAATTTTTTTTCTTTTTTAAAGAAAAGGTGCAGGCAAGGAAAAAAGCAAACAGAGGTAGGCATATAAGAGAGAGAGGAGGAAGAAGCACTCTATCTATCTGATCACTCTCCCTGGCCCTGGGACTATGAACCTGAGTCTCTGGGATACACGTGGATGGTACTGAGGCTGGCAAACCAATCCTCTACTCCACCAGGTCACACCATGATTTGGCTTTTAAAAAGACCACTCTGATATCTGAGTGAGAGAATAACCAGGATGGACCAGAGTGGAAGCAGGAGGTCTTGTTGGAGGTGATTGCAATAATCCAGAAGGGGTTCCCGTGGCTTGGACCAGAGTGATAATTGTGGGGGTTGGAGAAGTGGTGGGAGTATGGCTCTAGCTGAAGGTAGAGTCAAAAAGATTAGCTAATGAGTTGGATGCTCCATGTGAAAGAGCAGGTGCTCTCTCTATAAACTAGAGACTCCCCAACACCGAGCCAGGGAACTGCTTTAAGGAGCAGGTTTACATCAGTTTTAGGAAGCAGTCTGACATGACTGTTAGATCCCTAAGTGGAGATGCTGATAAGGTGGTTAGATATATGAGTGTGGGGTCCAGGGGAGAAGTTGGTGTTGAAAATATTAATGTGGGAGTTGTCAGTGTCTAGGTGATATTTATAGGCAAGGGGCAGTGATGGGAGGAACAAAGGGCATTTGGCAACAGCAAGGAAGTCACAGTTTGGTGCAGGGTCAAGAACAGATGTGGATGAAAGCTTTTGGTAGCAGTTGCAGGGAACAAAGTCAGTATCTGCTGAAGAAAAGTGTTGATGACTATCAGGGATACCTTGCAAAGGGGAGTCAAGCTGGCCAGGTTGGGAGAGTAGGGGGCCAGGGACAGCTTGGTGAAGGCTCAGATTCAAAGCTACTTTTTGTTGTAATTGTGATTTTTGCCCAAACAGATGCCTGGCAGGTGTGGCCTGCTTAGGTAACAGGTGCACTTTCATAGCCTTAAATGACAAAGCTACTTTTGTCTGGGACAATTAGCTTCACATTTTCTATTTCCTGGTTGCTTCTAAGTTCCTTAAGAGTAAATGCCATGTTCTCATTCATTTGAATGCTCTGCAGATTGCTTAGAACAGAAGACTTATGTATGGTAGGTGTGCAACAAATATTTGTTGAATGAATTTATTAGAAAACTACCCAGTGTTTCAGACGTCTCCTAAAGTTACTTAGAATAATCATTGTAAGATTTGCTCTGCTGGCCTTATCTGGACAAATGGCTTACTCTGCTTGGAAAAAACTCTGAGCATGTCTAGAAGTGTTCGACTCTTTTGACGTCTTTTATTGTGGGATGTGGCTTCTTAGTTATGATCTTCATAAGAAACTAAAAACTATAGGTTGTTTAGCTGCATGTTTAAGGTATTTGTCCCAAGTAAAAGTTTTGCAGTGTGTTATGGCAGTATACAAGAAATATATGCTTAACTTGAGATTTCTAAGTAGGCTCTTGTAAAAACAGGCAATTACTTGCTCAAGGCAGCTAATTGCCTGCACAGATGGGTACTTGTGTTACCAATTACTCATTTGCACTTGTGATTACCATTTGCATTAATTCATGAATTCTTGGAGAATTCTTAGGTACTTAGAAAGGTTTCAGGCACTGAAAAGCATTACCCCCATAAGAGGAGATCAGTAGGGAGCATATGGCTAAATATAAATCCTATTCCAACAACTATATTTAAAGAGTATGTTTTGAAGTTTGTTGTTGTTGAGGGTAAGAAGTTTACCTGCCTATCTTGCTTAAGTTGTTTTCGTACACTTTGTTAGCTAAAAAAAGGAAGGGAGGGAGGAAGGGAGGATGGAAGAAAGGAGAGAGAAACTAGAGTTTCATCTTTTCTCATTTTGTTTTGTTTCTCTTGTAGGTTTCAGTTAATGTTGGTCTCTGTCAAACTCTTCCTACCATGATAGCTTCGTTTGATGATTCTTTTTCCAGAAAGAAATACACTCAACTTAAAGTTCTTTGAATATAATAGATCTATAAAAATTTGAAACGATAGATCTGGTGAACAAGTGGGTACCACTTCCAAATCTCCCAAAGGTTGTAGTTAAATATCAAAGAGACCTGCCATCAGAGGTGGTTATCACAACACTGTAAGTCTGTAATAAAAAACAAAACAAAACAGTGACTAAATACTGAAAATGCAAGTTAAGCGCTGACTTGAAGAAATAATATTTCAAAAAATATTGGCTATTCTATTATGAGCAGAAATACATGCTTTGTGAGGAAAAATATCCTATGCTAAGATATTCTCATGTGGTAGGTCAGTCTTCAGAATTGAAAAGGAATTAATCTGTCAAGCTTTCTTTCCTATGGAAGTAAAAATAATCTTTACCCTAACATCCCTCAAGACATGATTTATTATTTTATTTTGATAGGTGAATCTATTGTTCAAAACATTTTTGGGAAACAAGACAGGGAGTAGATCCATCTCATAGAGGTAGTTTAGTTGATGAAACAATTGGTTGAAAGCCCAGAGACCCTGAATGTCTCTTTGGCTGTTTAGGGATGTGGGGCTGAAGAGCAAGAGTAAGTACTCTGAGAGATGCAACATAATCCTTGATTGGGGGGATTTTCAGTCAATACTGGGTCAATACTTAGAATGTGGTAGTACATTCTCATATTTATTCCTCTTGAATGCAAGAGATTCAAACCTATGGAGCAGTATCAGGATAACTGAAGTAATGCAATAACAATTTCCAGATCTCAGCAACCTAAAACAACAAAGATTTACTTCTTTCTTGTTCTATATGTTCATTTGTTTGACCGTATGTGGGAGAGGTCTCTGTTCATCAGAGTTACTCTGTAACCTAAATATAGCTGTCTTTATTACTATCACTTCAAGTCATTGTGACTGAGGGAGAGGTATTAAAGGGCTTACATTATCAATTAAATTCACACACTGTGAATTCTACTGAAGATCCCTGTTTTCCCACTTGGACCTCTGTTTTCCCTTCCATCTCAGCAACCATTTGTTCTTTGGAATTTTTATTCTATGTTCTTGGTGATCTGTCTTCTTTCCCATGCCTGTGGTAATGAGTGGTAGACTTTTAGACCTCTTTTCTTGAGTTATTTGAATATGAAATACTGGAATGAAACTGAAATCTGGTTATTCATTTTCATAGGGCCTTGGTATTTTGCTGTTTGCTTCCAAAGTGAATGCTTAAGTATCCCCTGGCAACAGTGGTTCCAAGATGAGATTGTTTAATTACTTATTGACTATTATAATTTGCATTACAATATTATTTTCAAATTCATTATCCATTTTCATTTCTGCCTCTACTACTTTATAGCTATACAACGTTGATAGGATCATCAAGATTTCTCTTTTCCAAAATCCATACATTCACTCAGTCTCTCATATTTAAAGTACTTGGTGGAGGTGATTTTATTGGAGAAAACCATCATGCCTGAACCAGTTCCCCATTTGTACTGTGATCTGCTTTAATGAACACATGCACTCCAGGAAATTGTGGCTATCTATCATCAGAAGTCACAGAATCACGGAAGGTAAGAATTGGAAAACATAGAGTATTTTTTCTAATTTATAAAGCCGTGGAGTCCTTCCTCAAAGGAAAGTCTCGCATAGAAATCTAACAGATAAACATTAGAGCTGACCTGCTGTGGCTGGAGTACAGTAGTGGGAATGGTACTCAGAGAAACATACATTCTTCTCTAACCCTTACACCCCAAACTTCCATGGCATGTAATTTGAAACCTCTCGTGCCCAGCCCTCTTTGTTTAGGTAGAAAATCTAAGTGCAGAGAAGGTATGTAACCTCCTCAGGATGGTGACAGAAGCATTACAAAGTCTTCTCATTTGCCTCCTTTTTTGCCTTTTCCTTTAAAATACTGTCTTTTAACAACCAGAGAGTATTTTGTGTGGACACAAAGGGAATAAGCACTTTGTATGACTACTTTTGACACCTCAAGAAAAGCACAGACATCTTGTGAGGTCATTAAATAAAGATTTTGTTCTGGGAAGTTAGTTCAGTCATGGAAGAGAAGAAAGTGGGCTTCAGCAAAGTCCCTGTAAAATCAGGGAACTTGAGCTTTCTGTGCAGTCTCTTGCCCTCCACATAGTCATGCTTATGTCTTTCTTCTGATTGTGTGTGACCTAGTGTGAAATTGAATGAGAATTTGTCAGAACAAGTCTGTGGAACTTTCCTGTTCAGAAGGGGCTTATCTCAGTTCTTGGGACTTGGAGGTGGGGGTGGAGAGGTTGCGGAGGGGTGGGCGGGAAAGGAAAAAATAAAATTAAAGAACACAAAACAAACCAACCATCACCCCCGCTGGTGCCAGATCTGAAACATGAAACTCTAGTCTGTTAACATTTTAACAATTCCCAGACTAAAGAAAATTATGTGTATTCCAATTTACACACAAATCAATAGTTGTCTGCTGTGATTGAACTATGTACTAGGGAACTGTGCTGTAATTATATTCATGCCAGGCATCAAGGACAAATCCCCTGGGTTTTGAGTAGGTGTGAGACAGGAAAAAAATTACCAACCCAGTCATAGGAGATTATAAAAAAAAAAAAAAAAAAAAAAAAAAAAAAAAAGAGACTCACAAAGCTTTTCTTTCAGAAGAGTGGGCTTAATTACATATTCTTTAACAAATAACAGTTCTCCAACCCTTGCTAAAATCATCACATTTGAAAACATGAGTCTAGAAGAAACAATGCTGTAAAGCAGTTTTATTCACATCTCAATTGTTTCTATTGGGGTTGGGGTTGTTTTTCCTGCCTCTTAAAATTGATAAAATATAGTCACCTGGTTTTAATTTTTCATCTTTCTCCTTTCCTTCTAGTATGACAATTTAGAAAGCCCGAAATTACAAATCACATCACTGCCTTGAGCGTTACGTTTCAAATTGCAGAATTCTGGGGAAATTTCAAGGCCACTAATTTATGATTGGACTGGAACTCTTTCCCTCACTTCCCATGTGAGAGAGAAACTGATCGCTCTGCTTTAGGCCAATAATCAGCGGTTGGTCCTGCCAGGTGTTGGGGTCGATTCTCATACAAAGCTGCATTAGAGATGGCCTGAGCTTTTGAAGTGCTCACAGTCTAATGAACAATTAGAATTATCAGTCACTGTACACTGCTTAGCTCAGATTGTATTCCTTAGACACAAGTGGACTGCAATATTCCTTGCTTCTTTGGGGGTCAAGGGAAAAGGTCTCCCATTTCTCTGGGTTCTTCATGGGTTGGACAAATGAACAAATTGACATTAGGCACAATTGGTAAAAGTCCCTGTTGAATAATAACCTATGTATGGAGAATTTATGTGGAGTAAATTCTGGGGTTGCTGGGGCAGATCCACATTTCTATCTTGAACTAAGCTGAGACATGCAAAGGGTATTCTGGAAGAGAGGAGGGGGCATCCCCATGTGGCAAGGAAAAATAACTCATTCCTACTCTGCAAGTAAAGATAAATAAGTCCCTTTTCTATGTTCTTCTAGAGACTAGGGACACAAGAACATTTCTGGACTATGAGAAGGGTGGAGGCCCAGGGAGTCATGGCTTCTTTAATTAAGGGAAGGGCTGAAGGTTGAAAGAATAGGAGCTTCTCCGTTGCCTCTGGGGTTGTTGTCCATTGTCCTTGCTTCTTCATGTCAGAGTCAGGATAAACAGAAGACTAGGTCTGAGAGACTTGCTTGTTCTACTTCAGTCTCTTCACTTTTCTGGCAGCCATAGGAGTCCCTTTCCTCCTTTGCTATTGGTAAGCATTTCTCTGTCATTCTTGATATTCTCCATTCTTGCTATTGTAGATGTCAGGGACACTTAGGACCTACTTGGTCTGCACAGCAAGTTGAGAGATGGAACATGATCGTAAGGATGCTGAGACTGAAGATGAGAGCACCAAGTACATTATGGCCTGACTTGGTGATCTGTGCATGAAGACCATGAAGACTGTTTTTATGAAGAAAGAATTTAGTAGTAGATTAAGGAAAGCTGAAATTCAGTGATTTTGGCGTGCTCTCCTTAGAATTGGATTTAGTTTTCATCAGCCTGTAAGACAGAGGTTAAACTCCAGCTGAGTGTGGTTAAAACTATTACCTGGAGGGTCTTGAGGTCTCGCTCAATGGTTCTTGTGAGTCTGAGAGAAGATTTTGTGGGCCCCACCTGCTCCAGGAATAAAGAGGCTCGCACAGCCAGTGGAAGGCAAGAGCGGTTTATTAACGTGAAAGTGAAAGTACACCCTTAAGAGATAGTAAGGGCACTAGCTGTCCCTAGAGGGAAGCAGGCCACTAGGAATTTTGGGACTGGATTTTTTTGGGATCCCTTGCTTTTTCCCTGCCCTTATCCCTGGCGGGGTGAGATAAAGTTTTTGGTTGTCTGTCAGTAGTCGTCTTTTACATTGATTGGAGGACTTCAGATTGGTGCCATTTCATGATTTACTGCCTCTGTTCCATTTTCAACCCTGCTCCCTGCTCTTGGCTGATTTACTACCTAGCAAAACTACATGGTGATGGTGGTTTTTCATTTGATGTAGAGGCCAACTTTTACATTAGAGAGATTTAATATGAAATCTAAAGTTTGGCTTTTCTTGAAAAAAAAAAAAAAAAATGATGATACGCTTGCCTGCCATGTCAAAAGTTAGCTAGCAGAAGGGACTGTGTTCATTCTGTTTTGTCACCAGGACTGAATAGATTTGCTTTATATTTGCTTGAAGACTTCAAATTTTCCTCTGTGGCCTGAGGTGAGTTCCAGTCTAGTCAATAATCCACAGGGAAACCAATCTCCTCTGAGAAGTTTCATTGGTCCATGATATGTATGGTTTTGACTGGTGTTCATATTTCTGCATAAAGCTACTGTGGTTTGTTCTAGCAACACAGAGCACTCAGAGCCATCACAAAGTGATACAGAAACAAAGGGCCATGCATCTTCATGCCCAGCTCACCCTGGTCACAGTTGTTCTTCTATTCTTGTGGTCTGATATGTTCACTGGAAGAATGCTATGCCTAGAAAGATGTGAATTTAAAAGCAAAAATGTCTCTGGTGTTACAGTAAAGATAGCTGAATATATTCAATATATTTTTCAGACAACTAATATTTAATGAACCCCTACTCAGCTTCAGACTCTGAAGATAGGCAGTGAGTAAAAAGAATAAAAATATCTCTTGTCTGTGCTTTACATTCCAGAAAGGGAAAACTGATAAACAACTTCGTTATATTACTTTAAGTATATAGGTGGATATGTGCAGTGGCGAAGCGGGTAGGAGAATAAGGTAGGAAGGGAAAGGGTCTACCAGAATTGGGGAGTTGCCATTTTAGATAGAGTTGTCAGAGAAGATCCACTAAGAAAATGACAATTGAGTAAGACCAAAGATAATGAGGGAACATGTCATGTCAAATCTGGGGAACTAGCATGCAGAGCAAAGTACACAACTCTGAAGCAGCTCTGGAAGTTGGAGGATTGGAAAGCTCATGAAGGACCTTGTATGCATTGTCTGGATTTTGGCCTTTCCTCTGAGTATCTGGGCAGCTGTGGGGTGGAGGTAAGGAGGCAGTAGTTATTCAGTGAAAGACATCAGATTTAAGGTACTCCAGGGGATCACTCTGCTAATTGTGCTGAAATGATGGCAGAGGTAAGGGGAGGGCAGGGAAAACTAGTTATGGGACTGCTGCTGTGATTCAGGTTAGAGATGACAACTAGTATGACCAGAGTGGGTCATATTTTGGGATATATTTTGAGAGCAGAAATAACAAAATTTGTTTGTGGATTACATATAAAGTATGAGAAGAAAGAAGTCAAAGATGACTTCAAGGATTTGATCCACACAATGGAAAGAATGTGGTTGTCATTAGCTGAGTTGCAGAAGACTGCAGGAAAAGCAGGCTAGGGAGAGGAACACTCGCAGTATCTTTGGGATTGTTAAATTTGAGATGCCTAGTAGGTGTCCAAATAGGTGTTGAGAAGGCAGTAAATCATGACTGCTTCCACTAAACTATAGCTTCAAGATTTTGGCTATACAACTGTGCTATAGAAGTGCTAAATAATAATTAAGTGCAATCTATTCCCATGCAATTAAGGAAAGATGTGGTTAAAAAAAAGATATTTTAACATTCAGACAACTTGAAAGGAGGCCAATTTTAATCATCTTCAATTTAACATTAGATTCTTCTGTTATTAATGCAAATTTTAAAAATCATCATAAAAACGAAATAGTTATTAGAATTCACCTTGGGCTGAGAGCTGGGAGAATATTTTTTTGCTTCAATAGACCTAAAATAAATATTTAATGCTAATAATAGAGACACATAGAAAGTCAGTGTGAAATATACATGACTGACAAAGGAGGGCTTTTTAATCAAATTGAAACCTTTTATAATACAAATTCTTTGAATTTTCCTATGACTTTTTCGAAGTCAAAGAGTTTCCTAGAAATAATCTTATTAAGCTGTCGTGAGACAAACCAGTACACATAATGTTATTTCTAATTTATAGATCTGGCCGTGGTGAAGAGAGAATTCATAATAGCGTTGCTCTGTTCTTGGTGATTCAATGACTAAACAAAGTTTGGAGCCTGCATCTTTTCTTTTCTTTTTCATTTCAGATAAGTTATTATCCAGCTTCGCTAAGTTTATATTTTCTTGTTCTTTTCTGTTAATAAACAACAACAAAAAAGTTCTATTTACTCCCCTAAACATCTTCTACTATTTTAGCTCTAAAAGGTCACATGTAAAAATTTTTTTCACAATAAAGGAGAGATTTGAATTCTGGCCAAGTGTAGCTCAGTTTTCAGTTTGTAGTTTTAAAACTCTGGACAGACTCAAACAGTGTACTCTTAAGTTTTGTGTGATGGATGATTCTTTCCTCCAAAGGTTCAGATGATCAAAGTGAACTCACCTGTTGTCAAATTATAGCAAGATATGATGTAAGACATAGTAGCAGGTGCAGCCAGCCACTGGAGTGGTCTGTACCCAAATTTTAGTATTCTCTTTCAACATTACATGCAGCCAAACATGAAAGTCATCCAACAAGCATCTGTTGAGCAGCTGCTAAACAGATAATGCCAATCAGTGAGGCAATGGGCTTTGATAGAGGTAAGCCCAATATATTTAAAAAATATATCAAGATTCTTTAGTTAGAATTTAGTGATTATAAATAGGTTCTTGTGCCATGTCCTTCTACTCCTATGATCCTAGATAGAAGAAACCTTTCCTCCAGCCCCAGTTAGAATAATCTGAGGCAGGAACTGTTTGTGGCTAAGTTTGAGCTTTGGTCCACCCCGTGGACCAAACACTAACCCCTGTCATCGGGACAATGGGTTAGTGTGACTTGTTCCATTCAGATAATGTAGTTGGAGAGCAGCAAACCATGACTAAAGACATTGCAGACTCACACAGAATAGTGGGAAAGGGGCCATTTTCTAAAGGGAAGAGGAATGAAGCTATTATGAAAGATGGGATGTTGAGAAGGCCACAGTGAAAGAGGTTAGCTAATGCGACCACAGGCAGGACACCAAAGGTGTCGGGATGGTTCTCTGGAGAGGTGCAGTCATGCATCACTTAGTAGCAGGGATGTGGTCTGAGAAATGCAATGTTAGTTGGTTTCCTCGTTGTGTGAACATTACAGAGTATAAGTCCACAAACCTAGATGGTATACCCTACTATACACCTAAACTAGATATAGTATAACTTATTGGAACCACTGTGATATATATATAGCCCATCGATGATGATAAACAATGCATTGTTTATTAGCTGAAATTAGTAGTTTTTAAAAAGTGAGTTAAGTATTAAAGAAAGACTAATCATACTCCAGGTTTTTATGTATATATTTTTGTGTAGATATCAGAGAGATTAGGGTGGTCCAGGTGGAGGGCACAGAGTGTATACAGGTACAAAGATAAGTATAAAAAAATTGACTTATTCAGGGAATGAAGGAATTTGGTATGACTGGAAAAGAGGTAAGATGATCAGGTAGCAAGAAACAGCTATGTATACCATGGGATGGGAAGTCACATAATGAATTTAAATCAGCTAACATCTATTTAGCACTTTTCACTTTCAGTATTGTTCTATATATTTCATATGTTTGTTCTGTGCATTAAAGCATCTAATCCTCATATGAACCCTATGAGGTAACCAAGGGTGACATCAAAATTTAACAACTAGTATGGCACAGTCAAGATTAATGACCATTTAATCAAAATGAATGCCAGCTATAAAGCACCACTATTCAATATATGTATCAATGACCACAGCCCAGGATGTAGGCGCTCTTGTTGTCCTTGTTTTATAGGTAAGAAAGCTAAAGCACAGAACTATTAACTTGCCTGAGCATACATGGTAGATAGTAGAAGAACAGGGCTTCAAGCTGGAGGAGTCTAGCTCCATACCCCTTGTCTGTAAGAGGAACATCAAATCCATTATTTAGGAAATAACACGAGAGAGTGCAAGTCTCATGAAGACAGGTACTCTGTCTGTGTTTGTTCACCATACTCCCAGGTTCCTGACACATGTAGGCACTCAGTATTCATTAGATGAATGACTAGAGAGACACTGCAGATTTGAGAAGGGCAAATAAGACTGAGACATTAAAACAATAAAGTCTTGAAGTAAGGAACACAATCAGAACTGATAAGGAATTGAGGGGACACCACCTGGAAGATATTAAGGAGGTAAGAATACACAGAATTTAGTGATTGTTTGGAGGTGGGAGGTGAGTTCCACTCTGCTATTTTGAGCAGCTGGGAAGGTAATGCCATTCACTGAGATACAAGGAGAGCATATTGTTAGTGATTAAGGTGAAGGTGAAGAAGAGCAGATCATGAGCTCTTTTTGCAGATATGGAGTTGTCCGTAGCTGCCTAGGAGGCAGTTAGAGCTGAAACTCAGAGAGTGTGACCAGTGCTGATTGGATGCAGATCAGTGAATTGTCAGGTCAGAGGTTAAAGGTGTGGATGAGATCGTTCAGCAAGAGAATAAACAGAAGAGGCTGGAGGATCCACTGAGGGGCAGGTGAAAGAAGGGTCTCAATTAGAGAATGAGAACAAGTGGCTAGGCATAGAGGAGGAGCAACCTGAGAGTGTGTTGTCAGGAAGGTCAAAATGTGTAAGTGTATTGTATGTACAGTTTTCTGATTTTCTCAAGCAGCACTGAGCAAACGAGCTCTAAATGTGGAAAAGGTAGACAGTAAAACTGAGCTGGAATTTAGATTTTGCCAGACAAATACGGTTGACTCTAGGCAAGAGAACAGAATAATTACAAGAGATGCTGTGTGATGGATCAGAGGTGTTAGTCGAAAGGATAGGGAGCAGGTAGAGGAACAAATATAGCAGGGACTTAATTAAGAGTAGTTGGTCAAGGAAGGAAGTATTAATGAGTTAAAGAGGGTTGTAGTGGGCATAAAGGACTTAGGGGGCTGAAGGAATGGATATTGTGGTTGTGGTTCAAATGGGGTGCTGAATTTCAGATCCAGTGGTACCAGGTCTGAGGTTGTGGTCATGGGTCATGGTTAAAATGCAAAGGAAATATATTAGTGTTCTCCAGAAAAATAGAACCAATAGGACGGGGACACACACACACACACACACACACACACACACACACACACGATCCTTGAATTAAATAGTTTTGAACTGTACAGGTCCACTAACACATGAATTTTTTTATTTTCGTTTTTCTGTCAGTGGATATAGCATTCTTAGATTCAGCTAACATTGGCTATTAGTTGGTTGAATCTCTGGATGGAAACAGAGAGCTGACTATAAGTTAAATACAGATTTTCGATTGTGCGGGGGTCAGCACCCCTAATGCCAGCATTATTGAAGGGTCAACTGTATATGTAAAGAGGTTTATTGTAAGGAATTAACTCGTGATTATGGAAGTGGGCAAGTCCCAAGATGTGCAGGGTGAGTCAGCAAGCTTGAGACCCAGGAGAACTAATCGTTTAGTTCCAGTCTGAGTCCAAAGGCCTGAAGACCAGAACAGCTAATGGTATGGTTCCAGACCTAATGCTGCAGCCTGGCGACCCAGGAAGAGCAGATGTTTCAGTTTAAATTTGAAGGGAGGAACCTCTTTTACTCAGAAGCCAACCTTTGTGTTTTATTCATACCTTCAACTGACTGGATGAGACCCATCCACATTAACGAGGGCAATTTGCTTTACTAAGTCTAGGGATGTCACTCTCCTTATCTGTTGTGATAATAGTAGAATCTACCTTCTGGATTATCATGGAGATTCAATAAGGTTATTAATATAGTCATTTCAATACTTTGTAAATAGCAAATACTCAATATATTCCAACTTTAATTTTTATTTTGTTATTCTGCACCTCAAATTCTTTCAGATTGTCTTTATAAGTCTATTGATGATCTATACTTATTGACTCACCAGTAATAGAATGTTTATGTAACTGTGAATCATGATTTATTTCCTATAGATGGTTAGTTTATATTTGAAAGTGGAAACCGGAAAATCTTGCTTTTCTTAGTTTGCTTGAGTAACCAAACTTCACTTGATTGGGTGCATCTAAGGGAAGGGAGACAAGGAAAGGAATATTTGGATAGTAAATCTCCTTTCTCAAATCTCAGCATTTAACTAAGCAGGAAATCAATGATTACATTTCTGACACCAAGGACATTTTTGCTCTTGACTCATCTCAGATGATGCCATAAGGAAACCATGGATCTAGTAAATGGAAATATCATTTGTTTCTTAGATTTAATAGTGTATGAGTTGAGAGTTTCTGAGTACTAATCTCCCTAGCAAAGACAATTCCTGATTGCAAATTATTTAGTATATATGACTTGGGAATTTGGAGATGTTTAGATGTACAATTGTTTCACAAGTAAGACCACTTATGCTTAGAGTATGAATATCTGCTGAACCCTCTGATTTGGTTCAGAAAATATACAAGCTTATGCAAGTCTTGTAGAAGGTATTGAAAAACAAAGCAGTAAATCGCATAGCTTGGTCAACTCTGCCTTAGATTGTTCAGTCATCCTTCAGACATTTGTACTGAGGACACACGAATGTATACCATCTCTGTTCTTTGGCTCAGTAGTAGGTAGTATCTTTGTCAGAAAAAATATGGTAGTTATAGCAGGAAACAACCATTTATTTGTCTACTCAGCTATCAAGCAATTCAATAAGTATTAGTGAAGCATTTATATTAGCCAGGTACCAAGTGAGATATAAGTGGTTTAAGAGCAGGCAGTACAGATATTCCCTGACCTTTTATACCTATTAAAATTCATGATAATGATAAATAATTAAATACAAATTTATAGTACATTCTAATAACTGCAAGATAAGGGAATCATCAATAGTACATTGTGATATATACGATATAAGAAAAAGAGCTAAATAATGAAGCTTAAGTGCTCAATTATAAAGTGAATCCTTTTTTTTTTCTCTGAGACTGGAAGTTGTTGAAACCCTGAGAACACAGTTCCATTGAAAGGAGGTCATGTGAGAGGCTGTGTCTTTAGATGTTCCTCAGTTGTGTGAGTTATATAATTACAAAAGTAATTAGGAACACAGATAGAAAAAAAATAGAAATATATTTGATTACCCCTGGGTTTGAGTCCCAGATCCAGGGGTAAACAAGTAACTAAATAAAAATAAAATAAAGTAAAATACTTCTTCCTCTTCTCTCTTCCAACCCTCCATCCCCAGAAAAACTCCCCAAATCAAAAATCAAAACAGTGTAAGAAATATATTTGATGTCTAAAGTAAAAAAAGAACCCTATACACTAGGCATTGGACTTTGAGTAATTGCATAGACAAGAAATTAAGAGTTCTGTATAATCAACACACTTGTGCTGACAACAAAACTGTCAAAAACATAACATGATGAAAGAAGATGTAAGTTTGGAGTTGGACTAGGAGAGGGGTTCTCTTCTAAGTGGTCCTGGCTAAGAGCTTCACCAATGTCCTAGAAAGTGGGACATTTAGACAATTGCAACTATTTATGCTTTATGGTACATTTTTCTGCTTAAAATAATTCTAAGCAAGTTATATATATTTAACTAATCTTGTCAAAGGGGATTTTATTTTCTTAAACAGTGTCCAATTTTCCCTGAGTTTAAAAATATTTTCTCCTATTGTGGGAAGTACCTGAATCAGATGGAAGTAATCAACACTACCATCCCAGAACCCCAAACAGGTAACTGAGTAAAAGACTCTCATTCATTTTTTTGTATAAAACCTAAACTCAGAGGGTAGCTGTCAAGTCAGAAGTTCCCGTGTCTGTATGTTGCATCAAAAATGCCCAAATAAGGTTAAGAAATAGAAATAATCTGTCTCATCCAGGGAGATTCTGATTTAATAGGTCTGGAGAAATATGTGGAAATATATTTTCAAAAAGGTTTATTAGGTTGTATACCTAGTCTGCCATGGGTTGCTATTTCAGAAAACTTTTACCTGGTTAACTGTGTGGTTTCTCATTTATTTCAACTTTCAGGTGGGTCAATCATATCAATAAACTTAAAAGTTGACTTATGTCAATGGAAACTTAAAATTTGCGTTCTCTTCCTCATTTTTCCACATTTTTATTGAATCCTAAAATTTGTAGATACATTGTGATTACCTTATTCAAAATCTGCTTTGAGATAAGAGAGTATAATTCACTAAATCATTTAGAGAAATTCCTTGCTTAGTTAACCGAATACATTTTCCTGGAGAGTCATAGTGTTAGGTCGGATGCTTTACAATGAATATACCTTGGTTAAAAAAGAGATTGGGCAGAACAGCCGACACTCTGCTGAAACTAATAGTTGATACAGCTGACTTTTCAGACTCTACCTTCTTGCCTAAGATATGCTCTTTCAATGTATTATGTCCCATCTCTAGACTCTTGACTCAGTTTCATGACCTGACAACACTTGCATTGTGGCCTCTTGATTTGGAAATTTGGTGATGACTTCCCTTATAGGTCTGGGGGCTCATCTGAGTCCTATTCTGCCAACTGAATTTAACTAATCAGTCTGGTTGACCCTATCTGACTTCTTATTCCTCCATTCATTCCCTCAGGAGTTGATCTTTTGGAGTCACAGTTCCAACAACTGTATTCCGGTGTTAGATCATCATTTTTTTTTCCCTTTTCTTCCTTATATTCAGCAGAGATCTTTTTTTTTTTTTTTTTTTTTTTTTTTTTTTTTTTTTTTTTTTTTTTTTTTTTTTTTTTTTTTTTTTTTTTTTTTTTTTTTTTTTTTTTTTGCTACAATGTGACCATTGTTTCCTGGTCTAGTCTGGAGATCAAAATTGTCCTGGAACCCACTTTCCATTTCTTTAATCTTGTCTCCTTCATCTCTCAATTCTTTTTTCTTAAATGAATTAGTAAGTATAAAGCACTCTGAATGGTGCCTGATAGAAACAAACATAGGCATTATTATTTTCTATACATTCTTTTAATACTACTGTGAACAGAGGTAGACTTATTTCTCTACTGAGTATGTGATTTTTCTAATAATAATCAGTGTAATCAAGATGAGGATAAGATTATTGGCAATTTTCTTTTGCTCCACTACAGCAACACAGTCTTCTTTCCTGCCTCATATGTCCCTGACTCTCAACCTCACATGCTTCAGTTAATCTTTGACTTTGAATTCATTTTCAATGACAGTGACTGGTGAATACTTTTCCCTCTTGTTAAATTATGTATGTTTTGATAGTAATTTGTGATAAAAGATACACAGATGTAGTTTCCATTTTCATTTTTCCATAAAAATTGTTCATTGAACTATAATTTGATTATGATAGGAAGTTGTGGTCAAATAAACTCATATCCATTTACATTGACCAGAAGCATTATTTGTAGAATAGCAGATGTCTGTAGTTTCTTTCTAGGTGTTTTTACAGTTTGGGATAAAATCTCTCCTAATATTCCTCATGTAAGTATCATCAATGGGTTTGTCTTAAAATAATTTTGGAGAAGCATCCTGTATTGGCAAGAGACCTCTTACCATAAATCCCAGAAGACAGATGCCTGCTATACTATTGCGAGACTCAAGTTAGGGACCAGTTTGGTTGGTTAATTGATAAAGTCTGCTAACATTGAGAATTTAGAAAAGGATATATATATATATATATGTATATATATTTATATACATGCATACATACACACATTTCTATATTTGTCTGTCCTTCGATTCATCCATCCATCCTTTTGTACATGACCCTGAACACTAAGGACATTAGCAAAGTCAGAAGTTTCTTGTGCATCCAGAAAATTCTATCCCAGGAGATTCAGCAGTCCTGGAGAAATGTAATATATATGTATACACACACATGTAGATATTTACATATCTCTATATATGTATCTACAAATAAACTTAAAATGCATAGATTCCATTTTGCCATAAGATCCAGCTTTCCTTGCTGTGCATTCCTTATTTGTATTTCCATGTTGTCATTCTTACATAAACTATTGTCATCATGGATCATTTTCCACAACCATTTTCCACAATTTCTTTAAAGTGGGACAAAATCTTAAAAATGCTTGTAATGTAAACTGTGTATTGTCTCTGTTTAGACTAGAGTTTACTATATTTTTCTTCCAACCTTTTACCGTTGCTTTACCCATGCCTATACCGATAGCAGCTTTTAAAGCAACTCATTTTTTACTTTTTTGAGACTTTCAATTACACTTATATAGAAACAACTTTTTCTTTGTACATTTAAATTTAATCAGCACACTTGATATTTAATGTAACTGCATAGTTCTAATAACAAATACAATGAGAATAAACATGTCTGTGAATGAAGACAAGTGATTCTTTATAGCACAGAGTTCAGTTAGTGGGAACAGTCCTGCTGGAGAACAGTCTGCCCTTGACCACCAGTCAGTGAGTTTTAAAGACAGACAGAGTGTTATGTGTAACCATATGTCCTAGTTTGTGCCTATTGTCCTGGCTTCATTATTGAAAGTACCCTTTTTACTCTTCAAAATAACTTTTACAATTATCCCTGATGTTGGTTAACCCGGTTAGTCTGGTTAAGTGGAGGTAAAAGTTGAGTAAGGAAGAAGCTTCTGCTGAATTCCTTGAAAGTTTCTTTGTAGTTGACTTGACAATGGCAATAAATACATGCCAAAGGATTGTTGTTAGAATTGGAGTTGTTAAGAAGCTAGAGTTCTTGGTTAAGGGTGGGAATGGGGGCCAGAGTCACTGAGTCTCCTGGGTGGCTGCTGAAGACCTGTGCTTGGGGGCATCTCAGCTGTGGCTGCTGCACTGGGGCTTCCCGCTACTGCTGGGTAGAATCACTCATTCAGTCATTCCCCCGTGTTAGTTACAGGTATTAGATGCAGGTAATGACCGGAGAAGTAAAGTTGACTCTCCATTGACACGAAAATCTTCCTGTTGGGGTAGTGGTGGTGGTGGTGGCGTGTTTTAAGCATTGGTAAATTTGGTTAAATAAAACTCTCCCTCTTTACTTTCTGGCAGTTTTTCTGAGTCTCCCCTAAATCTGTGTCTATTTTCTCCATTTCTGCAGTTACCTTCTTGTATTCTTCCTTCCTTAGATTCACCTCCTCTTGGTTCTCTCCCAACACTGCCTCCTCCTCATCTGCCTCAGAATCTCTAAGAGGATGCTGACCATCAGGTGCACTATCCTGTGGGGACCCCACTGTATTCTATGCAGCCATACTGATTCAAGAGGACCCTTTTGTTCTCCATTCTCCCTTTCTTTACTAAACACTCACCTCTTTTTGCTGTGACTTTTGTAATGTTGATTTTGGTGGTTGAAGAACAATCCAAAGTTAGTTCCTGGGATGGATTAAGCCTGGAGTTGGCTATAGATCCCAATGCCTGGAAGATCTGGCCCTCAGATATATAATCTTTTGTGTGGCCTACAATTGAGTGTCAAACTTGAAATAGGGGTTGGAGGGTCAAGGTAGAAACATTCTTGGGGTCTGAAGACTGCTTCTGCATTAATGCTTTTTAGCACATTGTCTCAGTTTCAGATTAGCCAGTAATTGAGTATTTGCTGTGTACATCCAGGTACAGTGCTAGTTACTTTCTTAAATCCTGTAATTTTTAATCCTCAAAAAAAACATTTGAGCTAACATGACCCACACACACATGCATATTCCACATTAAAAAAAAACAGATGGAGATACTAAAGCTCAGAGGATATACAGAAACTTCATAGCTACATAGACAACGAGGGTGGACCCAGGATTTGAACCTGAGACTTTTGACTTGGTATCTCTTGCTTCCCAGCAGACCTAGTGTCCATCTTCTGTAAAGGATTGCTAACAGTGTTGCTCTTTATACCTTATAAGTAAAGAGATTAATGTTATACTTTCTAGACTTTCACAAATATCATAGAATTTGTTATTTAAATGAAGTCTTGTGAGGAAAATAAAAATATAAAATGGCTAAGTGTAAAACTAATTTAAGTAGTTGGAGGGTGTCTGCTATCATCTCCATTATTCCTGGCCTCCCAGCCTCCTAGCCTCTCAAAGTCTGCTGAGGAGCATAGTTCAACAATACTGAATTAATGTGATTGTACATATGCATCCATTTAATTAAAAGAGGATGTGCAATGAGACATCACCTCCTTCCCCTGCCAGGCAGCCCCAGTTCTTTCACTGAAAGCAATGAGATAACTTCTGCGTTCACCTTCTGGTGATTCCTTACAGTGTATATAAGCAAATGCATAACACATACCTATTATTATTTTATTCTTTTTGGTAAAGAAAGGAATATAATTTGCATTTATGATCATATTTGCTTCCCTAATCATTCTTTGGACTCCCAAAGCATCCTTTTTCTCCTATTCTGAAGCCATTTTTTAAAGTTAAAGTCATAGATAAAGCTTTTTTAAGGTTAACTAAGAGATTAATGTTTTTAAAAATTTTCTATGCATTTCATTTACCCTTTATCATTTTTCTTATTGGGCATAAATAAATGAGTATCAAAAATTGTATTATCTGGCAATATGGTTAAATGGGGAAAACATATTCAGAGTGATATTAGAAAGTTCCTTTAAGCTCTCAGAGCCCAAGCTTATTCATGGACTCAAGGAGATAATTACACCTTCCTAACAAGATTAGCATGAATGTCATAGTGCTGGGCAAATTACATTTGCTTGATAAATGTTAGTTTCTTTTCTCCCTAGAATGGTCAAGGTTCTGCTTATTCAAATATTCTCATTAGCAGAAAGTTGCCAATATGTAAATAATAAAATATACTTACCATTAAAAATGTAGCAAATAGGTATGCAGGCATGAAAGAGTTTTCTGAATGATGGAAATATTCTGCATTTTCATTTGGATAGTGGTCACATGGGTGTTTACATATTGTAAATATTCTTCAAACTGTATACTTAAGATTTATGTATTTTGCTATACATAAATTAATCTCCAATTTAAAAAATACTTCAAGCAGAAAAGTCATTTGTATTGATTTATATAATTCTTTTAAAGCAGGAGAGGGGTCATAATCATGGAAATTTGTTGCTCTTTTACTCGTAGTAGAAAAGAAATACCATTTATTAGAGAGTTTTAGTAATTAAAATGCTAGAAAGACATCGCAATTCTTTACAATACACACTGTAGGTATGTGCATGTGTGTGTGTGTGTGTGTGTGTGTGTGTGTGTGTGTGTGTGTGTATGTATAACATTTACAGCATGATGGATGCTGCTACTGGGATCCCTGTAAGAGCAGCAAGAAATTATGCTTACTCCAATTCTGAATGAGTTGTGTTTTCACGTTCATGGACAGTTAATCAATGACAGTGGAGTCAAAAGCATAAAATGGAGGAAGGAAAGTCTATTCAACACATAATGTTGAATAAATTGAATAGTCATCTGCAAAATAGTTCAACTAGATTATTCTTTAATATCACATATAAAAATTCAAAGTGGATTAAATATTGGGATGTAAGACCTGAAACCATAAAACACATAAAATAAAACATAGATATACACTCCATGATATTAACTTCAGAGAGGTCTTTGGGAAAGTGGCAAAGACAACAAAAGCAAAAATAAACAAATGGGACTATATCCAACTCAAAAAGCTTCTGTATAGTGAAAGAAACCACCACAAAAACAAAAAGGCAACCTCCTGATTGAGGAAAGATATTTGTACATCATATACTGGACATGGGATTAATTTCTAAAATTTATAAAAATAATAATAAAAGCAAAAACTCAATGAAAAAATGGGTAGGAGATCTGAACAGACACTACTCCAGAGAATATCTACAAATGATGGCTACAGGCACATGAAAAAATGCTCTTTATTGTTATCACTAGGGCAATGAAAATCAGAACAATGAGATATTACTTCATACCTGTGAGAATGGATTCTATAAAAAATGACTATAAACACATAGAGGGAGGGTGTGGAGAAAAAAATCTTTATACTGCTAATGGGAATGTAAATTAGTACAACTTCAGTGGAAAACAGTATGGCAATTCCTCAAAAATATAAAAACGGAACTGCCATTTGATTCAGCAATTCCACTTCTAGGCATATATATGAGCATACAAAAGACACTAGCCAGAAAGGGTACTTGCACCCTTATGTTTAGAGCAGCACTAATCACAATAGCCAAGACGTGGAATCAACCTAAATGCTCAATAGGTGACTGGATAAAGATGTGCTGTTTTACTCAATGGAATTGGACTCAGCTATTTAAAAAGATGTATTGTGCTTTTTTTGCAATTGCTGGCATAGAGCTTGAATTGATTATGCTAAGCCACACATTAGAAAGAAAAATAAAAATATTAGATGGTTTCACTCATATGTGGAATATAAAGATACAAAATGAAAGAATAATGCAACAAAACTTAGTATTCTGATGCAAGACTGTGGTTACCAGAGCAAGGAGAGGGAATGTGGACTTGAAGGAGTTAAAAAATGATAGTGTGACTGGCACTGAAACTCTGCTAGTGGGTGTGGTGTGATATCCATATTACCTGAGGGGTGAATCCAATAGCAAAGAAAATGAAAAGAAAGAAAAGAATCATTTTTGCTTTCCATTCTCTCTGGAATGTATGGCAAAGTATTGCTTTTCCCCCTCTTGTTAATTGTCATGTCCAAGAAGCCTCAGCTAACCAAGCTTTTGTAGTAATTCAGTTATTATTCAATACGTAAATTTGAGGAAGGCGACCAGAGTCTACTCCATGGAGCAATGGCTTATAACTGATCATGAAAAATTAATTTGCATTTTTCTTTTGGACACTGGATCTAAACAGAACACACTCAGACTTCTGGTGACAACACAGCACAAATCAACCGGTTTTAAAAGGAGAAAAATACTGGCATGTTGAAACTAATTTCTACATTGTACCATTTATTATAATCTGCCTCTTTGTGCATCCTGTGTATAAGGAAATAATGTTATCATCTATTTCCAGAAATAGTTTGGATAGCTTCTTGGAAACCCTTCCCACGCATTTGTATTTTGGTATCTCTCCATTATTTCCCACTCAGGCAGACTGACCACAGGAACATTGGGAGACTCTTGGACTCTGGAATGCACCAGCCTCCCACTTTCACATGCCTGGGACACACATGGGATCATCTAGAAGGGGAAGGGGGCGGGGTCATGATATGGAGAGGAAGCTAAATATAGCATTTGACTTAACTGAGCGAAAATGTAACCATCATCATCACCACCACCTTGTATCATGGGCAGAGAGGAGGTTCAAAGGAGCTTCCTATGATTGTAAGATGCACTATTCCTTTCTCTAGCTGATGGTGGCGGGTCGTCTTACAGCAGCCATGCTATACTGGCAGAAGAGTTGAGGCTCTGGGGAGGTGAGAATGTCTCTAAAAAAGTGAAACTGAGAGATGTGTTTCACCTAGTAGAAGAAGATTTTTTTGTTGTTGTTGTAGAGTTCTCAGATGAATTAGTGATTCAGAATTAGATGATTAGTGAAAAACTAAACAAGAAGAAAATAACTACTAGCTAGTTTATGAAAAAGGAAATACAGAAAACTACATGATACAGCTATGAATATTACATAATGAACATAATGTAATACTACTGATTTAACCCAAAAAATTGCATTGGGAAAATGTGTGGAAAAGCAAGAGTTGGGCTTCTGTGCATGTGTGTTGAATTTTAAGAAAATGAATTCTTCATTTTTAATAGCATGGAGTTAATAGATAAATCTAAATGGAAGAATCAAGAATTAGCAGTATATAAGCATATTATTGAGAAATATGAAGGTAACAAAGAGCTATAAGAATTGAAAGTAATTACCCTCAGGAAATAGGGAATGAGAATGTAACTTTGATAACTGAAATTAAGTTAAAAATTAACTAAAACTTCTAGTAAGTCATTTCACCAAATTCAGCTATTAAAATTAAAGACTCTCCTGAAGAAATTAGGCTAAGCAAAAAAGTAGGGCTGCCAACAGGTGAGAATTTTCATCAAGAATGTAAAACAGAGCCCAGAATTCTTACATGGTTAATTAAAGCTGTTAGTGCATGAGCACTTCAGAACGAACTCTGGTAAGAATAGGAAGAACTGGGACATGACTCTTAGAACGTGTTAGTTTTTTCTTCCAGAAGCTGTTTAAAAATTTGAATTTGCAAAAAACTACCTCAACTGATTCTGAGAGTTTAAAATTATAATCAGAGGGCAAGATAATGCTAACACATTTATTTTATGGCTTTGAGACCATCAGCTGCTTCCCTTGAAGTGCAGCCACACTACACACCCTTACTTCATTGTTAGTTCTCTCTAGTGAATTATAACTACGTTCATATATTTTCCTGAATTTCAGATTATTGCAGCAAGTACCCCTGACTAGGCAGAGTTATTCTAGCTCTCTTCTGTCATCTCTTCTTATCACGGGGCTAGTTGCCTGGGAACTGTATTCTCAGAATCCTTTTCCAATAGTATTCCCAATTAAATTCTGTCAATCAAAGCCACTGGTAATTGATCTGGGAGCAGAATTGCTGCACATTGTTCCTCTAGCAGTGTGTGTGTGTGTGTGTGTGTGTGTGTGTGTGTGTGTGTGTGTGTGTGTGTATGTGTGGAGGTGGGTGTAGAGGCTTTGATATGAAATTTTGCAGCAACCTTTTGATAATATACTTTGAATCCTCTGTTGTGGTATCACAGGCAGTGTAATCGTTATTGGTAGTTTCCTTGGGATTCAAACAATTCTTGATTCTTTGGAAACAGTGGCAAATTTGAGAACTAGTATTATTTACCCCTAAACTATGGATTTGCCAAGAGGTAGATATGAATCCTAATTTTTAACTATGCAATCCTGAGTTAGGTTTTTATTCTTGACTTGATTTTTTTTTTCACATGTCCAATAAGGATAATGCTAGTTATCTGATAGCTTATGAGGAATAAACACTATGTGTATAAAAATGCCCAACAAAAGACTTATCACAGTGGCTACTCAATAAATGGTAGCTATTGTTATTACTATTATTATTTTTTTGTTATATCTCTAACTATTTTTGTCCTTTTATTGCCACCTATCACTATTGTTTTTTAAGCTATAACTGCTGTGCAATCTCCAGGCAAGAAATCCTTGTGTAGGCTGCTAGATTTAGCAGCTGGAGTAGCTGGCCCACTTCTTTTACAGTCTTCTTTTTAAGCTGAGGATGCTCACATCACCCTTTTTCTCTTCCTCAGAACATAAGCCCAAGTCTACCAGATATCCAGATCTGTTTGTGTGTAGGAAATCACATGGATAAAGTCAGTTGTGACCTAGGCACTTGTATTTTGCTTTTTTGTTTTTCCTCTTTTATTTCTTTCAATAACCCGGGGAATACTGTGAGACCCCTATCTTTTTCTCCGTATGTTGAGCTGAAATTTAATTGACATTTTTGGCTCTGTTTGTTTTAGAGGGCTAATCATTTCCTCCTACTGTCCTGAGTTCTCCATACTTGAGACAAATTCATTCTTACACCTCTGGGGGCTTTCACAACAAAACTTTGTTGCAAGGCTGGACCCTTTCTTGGTGAAGTTATATAATTCTTGATTTGAAGAATTTCTTTCTCACCCTCCCCTTTTATACATGAAATACCAGGTGTTCCAGCTGATGAACCCTATAAGTGATTTTTTTCCCCTCATTGATTTAAAAAATTGTACCCTTTCACTATAGAGCACATGATCAAGCACGTTCAAATATGTAATTAATTAAGGTGTTTACTGAAACTAACAAGCAGGCAAAATAAATGCAAAATGAAGCAGGAAATCTATAGAAATAGCCAGAGAACAGCCATCTTTACAGAGGTTGACTTAATAGAAACCCTTAAGTAACACAGGCGTCCTGGGATCGGGGAGGGAGCCAGTCCAGACATGGAGGTCCCTAGACTTAGACTCTAATTTCTGCTTTTCTCTTGCTTAAACTATAGATTCCTAGCAGAAACTTCTGGCCTCTTTCTGTATTCAAGAAAGATGAGCAAGGGGAAAAAAAGAAAAGAAAAGGAATATATAAAGTTATAAATTGTCATAGCACAATATTCTATCTCCCTCATGATTTCTACTTTCTTCTCTGTGTCCTGTGGAGCCCATTTCCACAGCACTGACACGAGGAAAGGGCCTAGGGGAAGGCAATATGCAGTGGGAGGAAAGGGCACAGCAAAGGTTTCTTTCCTGTCCTTGACCTGAGATCCTAAAACTAGAACAACTGGGTGCCATGTGTAGTGTAGACTAAAAGACTCCTTGATTTTTATAGCAAAGAAAAAAGGAATATTAGGGGCTTCAGGACTGCAGACTTGGAAGACAGACATAAGCAGCACTGAGTGCTGCCCCTGAGTTCCCTAGGGTGGAAGTGCTTACCTACACAAAAGGCAGTCTAATCCACACTCAGGTCTGGTTATGCAAATGAGGCGGAAAGATCATCAAGCTGTGATTAGTTGAATGTCAATCCTGAATGGTCTCTGGCATTTAAAGGATGGTTTATTTACTTCTCAGCAAAATATGTGGGGAGGTTGAAGCATGTAAGTTCCACCCAGGGTATGCCTGGGGTCCAGCTCTACTCTGATTTTTACCCAGACTGGGGATGGCTCTGTTTTTTATTTATTTTATTATTGTTGTTCTGTTTTTCCTTTCTTTAAAAAAAAAATTACCTACCAGATACTATAATAAACAGGGTCTGTGCTTCCCACTAGGAGCCCTATTGTGATAAACAAATCCAACAAAACACCTTACTAAGAGTTTATATTTTCCTTGAATGAAAAATAAAACATATCCTTTACTTTATAAGGCAGGATTTGGGCATAAAAAGATTAAAATGGAAAATAAACACATATCTCTTTTTCCTACTGTGGTAAGGGTCACAGAAAGTTATGAATAGGGGCAAGGAGACAGTTACATGTAGGGTTTCCTCTGGTAGGTTAGCAAAAATCTGTCACCCTCAATTTATGTTTTTGACAAAAATTATTATTTTGCAGAAAGGACTCAGAACTGGATGGAGAGTGTCATTTTGAGAGAAATTTACATGGATGTCTCTCTCATCAAACCAAGAAGACAATCTCTGTAATTTACTTTTAATTTTAATTTCTTTAATTTAGAAAAAGGACCTTAATCTGCATAGAGACCTTATCCATGCTTATTAAGTCCTTCCTACTTCAGTGGCTGACACCTCTCCTTCTTAGTTCCTCATTCTTCTTTGACTCTGTATGAGGTACTTAAGCTGGAAACTAATGTGACATGGAGTGTTACTCAGAGTAACTGGGTTCCTTCCATGTATGCAAGAGTATACATGCCATTATTAAACTTTTCTGCTCCCCCGCCCTCTTCTGTTCAAGATTTATTTGATTAGACACTGGTAGAGTAATTGTTTGGCAGTCTACATACAGCCCAAGTTCCTGGGTTCATGTCCCGGAGCCAACATTTAGGTGCTTCTTCCTTCTCAAAAAAACAAAGATATATTTGATTAGTTGCCAGCTAGAAGAACCCAGAGGGGCATGAAATTTTTCCCTTGTGCCCCACCACTACTCAGTGCTAATTGTGTTGGTTAAGTTAGTCTCTGATAGTTCAAGTTATCTGTTAATTTTAGATGTGTTAGCAGAATGTGCTAGCAGTAAGTAATTACCATTTTTAGATCTTCGGTGACTAAAAAGCCTTCTATGATCCTCAAGGTAGGGCATCTGAATAGCAAACTGGGTTGAATGGTGATATCTTATTTTTTAAGGACTGGGTTGAGAGAGAGACAAACTGGGGTCTGTGGTCCAAATGTAGTCTGGCACCTATTTTTGTAGATAAAACTTTATTGGAACCCAGGCATGTCCATCATGTGCATATTGTCTATAGCTGCTTTTGTGAAACAAAGGAAAAGCTGAGTAGTTGTGACAGAGATCATTTAGTCCACAAAGCAGAATGTACTTACTGTCTGACCCTACACTGAAAAAGTTTCTAATCCTTGGTCTTAGATGAAGTGGTACAGCTTGAATCTGACCCTTCCCTGAAGGTTCCAATCTGTGGTCCAGGACAAAGAGTTGTCGCCAGAATGCCCATTATCTGGCAGATGAGTGTGACAAGCTGGGTGAAATTAAGTCAAAAGCTAAATTTGACCCTTGTAGTCATTTATCATGCTTTGTTGTAGCTGAAAACTATGAATTACTTGTGAGTTGTTATCTTGTTTGTCTTTAATGTAGCTAAAAATCATTTATCATTTAATTATTCATGGTGGTTTAAGCATATTTTTATTTGCATTCACATCACTATGGGCTTGATGAAGAGTGGCTTCCAGTGTTTGTTGAAGTGAATGAATTGCTGTTACTTGCACCTAAATGCCAAGAAATTGTTAGGCTGGCACAGAGGGACAAAGCAGCAGCCATACCCGGGAAAAAGGCGGCTGACGTCAGACTGAGGGATTAAAGCCCACCACCTGGAATCACAGGACCAATTCCCAACCTTGATGTAAGAAGCCCATGAAATTCTTTTGCTTAAAGAGCTCGCTTCCCTTTGTTTGGGCGCGACTTCCCCGGCCTTCGTTCTGTGGACAGGAGAACCTCACCCGGGTGCGCAAACCCCAATAAAGCCCTGGCTACTCGACTTTTTGTTTGATTGACTTTCTTTCCTCGTGGAGCCCAGAGAAAAAACTTTTCAGAAATTAATCTGAAAGTTGAGCTGCTTTTCTCCTAGGGCGAGTTAGAAATATTTTAGGAATATTTTAGAAATATTTAGGAATTTTTCTAATTTGTGAGAAAGATGGATGCTATGATAGTGATGTGGGGGAGGGTGAGCGAGACACACTGATGAGATGCTGGGTCCATCCAGAAAGAATTTGTGGAGGGAACCATTTCATCAGGATAAGAGAGCAAGTTTATTAAAAACAAAAACAGTGAGTTTAAGCGTCCTGTGAGCTGGGAAAGTTACATCAAGGGAATGCACATGTGTGTGTATCACCTGTGCTGCCTGCATCTCACTCAGGCAAAATGGATTCTTGTATATATACCAGGGCTGGAGGTTTCTTCCTTCTTGGGTGTGTCCAGGTTCAAGATGCTAGGGTGGGGTCCTTGCTCTTTGGGGGGTCTTTGCTCTTAGAAGTCTAAGGTTTTGCCTGTTAGTTTTCTACTCATACATCTGGATACTGCCCTGTAGATTTTAAGCTATGTTGTCCCTGCATCAATAAGATACTTAATATAAAGCACATTTACATTGTAAAATAAATTTGCTATTTCTAAAAATCAAGCTCATGTCTCTCCAGTTGTTCCTTTGGAGACAGGCTTCGAGTGTTGATAGAGTAGTGATAAGTAAAGAATTTGGTGCTAGATATCCTTGGGTTTGAATTTTGGCTCTGCTGTTACTAGCTGTGTGGCCTTGAGCTGGTTACTTAACCTCTCCGTGTCTCCGTTTCCTCACATCTCAGTTGGAAATAATTGTACCTTCTTCAAGGGGTTGACATGAGGATAAATTGAGAGGAGGCAGGCAAAGACTTAGTCCTGGCATGGTGGCAGGCTACCTGTTATATTTATATCCCCTCTTAGAAAATACAGCTTTGCCAGAATCTGAATTTCCTATACTTGCTTCTCAAAATCTTTTAATTTGCCTGAGATATCAAAGACACATTGTTTGGCTGGGTCATATGAAAGCCCTTCTCTGATAAAGAAGGTGTGATCTCCACAGAAATAGGAGCCCTGGTGGCAGGGAGCACCCTGCAATTATTGGAGCTAGCCACTCACATCCTGGCAGAGCAGTCTCGTGGAGAGAATGGAGTGAGTCAGGGATGGAATGGGACGTCTCTGTGTTGCTGAACCGTGACCAATGACTTGCCAATCACAAGAATGGCTCTCTGTCTTTGTTCAGTACACGTTTTTACCTGCTTTATTGTTCTTCTGACTCAGGGCTGTCTTTAATTCTTTCATCTGGAAGAATCTCTGACTGGAGGAGTTATCAAGCTGCTTCCTTATTTGGCACAAAGTAAATTCCCTCAGATCTGGATGTTTTGCTGTAATTGTTCGTGTGTGGGGCAGTGTCCATGGCTGCTTTTATATCTGTGCTTCATTCATTTTAAAGTCTTCCTTGTATTACCTCTCAGCACCTCCTTTTAATAAAAGGACAAATGTTAGAATTCAGAAGAACTCAGTCAGGTGTTGGTGACTTCAAATCATTGCTTTCGACGTAGACAGTTCTCCTGGTAGGCTCCTGGTTGATAGTGGATTCACTGTCTTGCTTTGAATCCATCAGTTTGTATGATAATTATGAAATAGGGTTGGATTTGACTTTTGGATCTACCTGAAATTTCCATTAGCCGTTTTCATTTCCTCTTTTAATCTCATTTTCCTTATATATTAAGTGGGAATATTAAATGTTTATCTAGTTATCTTTATCTCTCTGAACTCATTTCTTAGGATGACCTGCCCTTCCCCCAGTTCCTTTCCTCTCAAACACATGTATTTGGATAAATGGACGTATCCTGCAGGCCCGTGATCATTGCAGGATTTCTGTGAAGTTTATATCCAGGGTGCATATGTGAGAAACTATTGCCATGTCTAGGTTTGCATAGGTGTTTCTTGGATCACTGTATTTGAATCCCAAGGCCTGCTTAGTGTCACAGACAGAAATGTGCTTGAGAGGACTCCGTGCTGAGTCCCATCTTTTGTTACTTAATAGCTATGCTGTTTTGAGCACATAATCATTTGCTTCTCACAACCTCAGTTTTTCATCAATAACATGATGAAAATCAATAGCATGATGAAAAACTGCCCTACGTTATTAGGGAGAGTGAATGAAAATGTGTGGAAAGTGCTCTCTTAACTAAAGGATGATACATATGTATAAGCCTGTATAAACTATTGTGACAATTACAGTAGCTTTCCATTGGAAGTGATAATGAACTTTAATGGTATTTCTTTTGTCTAATTTTGCCTTTCTCAAGAAGCCCAGAACACTCATGTAAACATTACTAAAGCATGAGAGCTCATGACTTGGTTTTATAATCAAGGAAAATACGTGCACAAGCCTAAGATATCCATTAAGTACATGAAATACTTTCAGGCTTAAACTGAGGAGAAGTGGGTGTGACATACACTTCAGGTAAGAGTATGGACTTCTTGGCCTCATTAGTGCCTAGTCAAAGGAGAGATAAGAGATAGAACCAGTTTTACCCAGAGGAGACAGGCTAGTTAAGTGCCTGTCTTAGCCAGTCCTTCCTTGTTGCCTCAATTTAAAAGGAGTTAATTGCTTAAATTACCCAGATGCTCACCCTGAGTCTCTGATTCGATTTGCAGTGGGAGGGAAGGGTGAGTAGGTGGGAGATCTGTCTCTGCAACTCCTCTTGCCTTTCCTCTTCCAATCCAGGGAAATTGGAGGGAGAGAGTGGAAAGTAGCATGAGTCATCTGTAGGAGACAATTGCTTTCCTCAGGGCTTGCTTTCCTTATGCTTAGAGGAGACAACTCCAATGTCATGAACACTGGCGAAAACACATGAATCACCAGCATCATCATCTATTGCATTGAACTTATTTGGTCTCATTTTCTAGCCTTTGATTTAGAGGCCTGGGGACAGCACAGGATTTGACAGAAGAGGGAGGGAGGGAGAGAGGGAGAGGGAGAGAGAGAGAGAGAGAGAGAGAGAGAGAGAGAGAGAGAGAGAGAG
>RJWH01001507.1:0-108301 GCA_004363575.1 Solenodon paradoxus | reverse complement strand
GCCAGCTGAATGTCATGGATTAATATAAAAAAATGGGAGTGTCACTCTGGATATCAGTTTCAAAGAATGGAACAAGGGAAAAAAAACCAAACATTTACTCTACTTTAGGCACGGTGAAGGGTACTTTATAAATGTCATTTTATTTAGTCCCTGTAGAAATATTTTAAGAAAAGTACAGATGAATAAACCTATATTCAAAGAAGCCTGAGACTAGTAGCTTAAATGGAGAGGACTGGTTTGATTCCATGTTCTTAGATTAGTTTCATGCACAGAAAGTCACGGTTTGCCAACTTTAGTCTCTCTCAGTTCATCAGCCATCTTTGTGGCTGCTGCGTCATTTGCAGTCAGGAAATAACCTGGTCCTGCCTACTGATATTCTCTGCTGCTTCTACTGCCAGATGGACTTACACTGCTCCACTGCTCGAAGGCAGCCATGGCTATCTGGCTTTTTGAGCAATGGCGTGTTAGTGAGCATGACTTGTGTCACTTGTAGGTAAAAGACTGAGTCAATAATGCTCCACATTTTCATCCATTTACTACAGTAGCTGCTAACTCTCAAGTTTGTCGAGTGTCTGACACCAGTGAGGAAACTTGGAGCTGAGCACCTATCCATTTACTCTAAAATATGAAACTTAGTGAAAAACCCCTAAGATTTTGGAATCGCTTGTTACTGCAGTGTAAGCTAACTTGTTCTGATGGATACGTGCAGGAAATGTTGAATTTTCTGTCACTCCTGATTTCAAAAGGAGTGTCCTCACAGAGGAGAAATAATGGGAAAAAGAACAGTTAGAATAAGAATAAATGTGAGAACTCAACAAGTCATCATTTTTTGTTTGTGTTTAAAAACAGTGAACAAAGTCTGTTAAGATTTAAACCATGTACCCCTTTTATGTGGTAGATGATTTCAAAAGAGTGAGATGTAAGAACTATTTTGCTGGTTTGCTGCAACTACAAAGAACCACTGACTAGGTGGCTTCAGCAACAGAAACGTACTTCCTCACAGTGGTGGAGGCTAGAAATCCAAGATCAAGATGTCTGCAGAGATGGTTTCTTCTGAAACCTCTCCTTCATTTGTGAATAGCTATCTTCACATTATCTTCCCTTTATGTGTCTGCATCCTAATCTTTTCTTCTGAGGATACCAGTCATATTGGATTAGGGTTCACCCAATGACCTCATTTAATCTGAATGACTTCACTAAAGGCCCTGTCTCCAATACAGCTATTTCTAAGGTGCTGGGGGTTAGGACTTCAATGTATACGTTTTTGGGGAAAGAGTTAAATCCCTAACAACAGTGGAATAATAGCTTCTACATAAAATATACTTGAAAAATACTGCTTTTCAACAGCTGTTTCCTATATGTTTTGCTCTATTAGGCACAAACCTAAGGCTTTGATCAGCTTGTGTGAACAGACTCTGCCACATGGTCAAGTTTCAGCCTTCATTGATTTCCTAACCCCACACCAGAATGACCCTGGGAGGGCTGAAGGGATTATGAAAGAAGCACTCCTATTCCCATTTTAATAATTAAGGAGACGAACTGAGAGATGTTAAGCGACATATCTTAGGCCACACAGTCAATGCACATCAGAATTAGGAATGTTTCTGAGCTCTGAGCACCTGAACTCGTCTGTCAGTTGGGTCTCAGCTAACACAATCTACTCTAACAGAGTTTTGGCTGTTGAGTGTGTAAGTTCACACAGAAGGTTTGCAGAATGCCATGAGAAAAGATGATTTCAGGTGAGTGGAGAGACATGAGGAATCAGGAAGAGTAAAGTCAAGGGGGCTCCTGATTTTTTGTCACTGTTGGTCCATTCTCAAGTTTTTGCATGGAATATATTGCTACACATGTTGAGGTTGGGCTGACAGGGCCTCTCCGATAATCCTGGAAATAATGAAGCATCTCACATATGTCATCAATTTATTTACTGGCTCATTGGGAAAACCATAATAGTTATTCATCAGGCACTTTGTATTTGCAAAATGGTGTGCCATCATTTTGATTTGATTTCTTTCTAGCAAACTAGCTCAGGGTGGTAACTGCAAGCTGCCCAACTCAGTCAGGAAACATTTAAAGATTTACCAGACATTGTCTAAATTAGCCCAGAGCAGTTTAAGAGAGAGAACTAGGATTAAGAATTGAACACTTCAGAGACCTCTTCTGTTTTGCCTCTGGGGCTGGCTTTTTCCACAAATAGTCTTCTGGGAAACAGAATGATGAGGGGATTCCATGAAGGGCACGACATTATCTAACCACTGATTGAAAATGCAAGTCATCGAATTAGAAGAAAGGCATACCAGGGAAGCGGGGAGGCCCACGCTCCCAGGCCAGGATTTTAGAGCAAGGGTCTTGGGCTGGGTTCCCTGTAGCACATTCGCATTGGTGACCGTGAAAAGCTCCAGCATCTTAAATGAGACAGCTGCTTGTACAGAGGCATTTTTTATGAGCTGTCAAGTTAGCCAGGAACAAAGCATGTTTGTAGGAAGTAAATAGTTGCCAGTGTTTATCTGTGCTTTCATTCAGCTGTAGCTGGAGACAATTGAGTTTTTAATGTTCCCGGTGAAGTTCCTTGCTTCGGATTTGGGTCAAACTGAGGCCCGGGATTCGGTTTGGCTTAGGTGCTCCATTTTCAGAATGTCACTGGAATCCATGAAAACAAAAATCCTGCTGGTTGTTTTCATTTCCTGCTGATCAGAACTTTTCTAGGGGACCAGGTCTGGACAAACAAAACTGCCTCCCTGAAGGACGTTTATATTTCTAGCTCCAAGATTGAGCATAAAGTAGGGAGATAAACTGTTGACATGTTATGATGTGAAAATGATTTAGAAGTCCACACTAAAATGAGAATTAAACCGAAGTCCCAGGGGGAACCCGGTGGGTCTTGTGTTAGAGGAAGTTACTTTGAGTCACAGTGATAAGAATGAAGAATGGCCTCTGATCTAGCTTCTTTGAGAGAGATGTTTTTTCCTAAGAACAACTGTCAAATGAAAATTTTCTTTTCAAAATACTAAAAAAAATTACTTTTGTTGAAATTATTCCAAAATATATTGTTCACTTCCTTGCCTTATCAAGAGTATAGTCCATAATATGCCTGGTTCTTGGTGATTTGGGGTAATCATTACCTCCGCTAGCTCTCCTGTGGGCTACTTGAACTGCCCATCCCTGCACCTGTCCACTGGGGGAAACTGCAGATTAGCTGGGTGATGGTTGGGTGCACCTGGGGCTTTGTGTTTTTATTATAGACCATGAATAGAATTCTTTCATTAGAATCTTACAAATAAAGGCAATATTTGAGAATACCTGAATCCTGCTATGGGAAAATGATAGCTATGTTTACTAAGCTAATTAAGTTAACATTTCAACAGATCAACCAGGCTGATTTGACCAGCGATAGCTTCTCATCAGAAAATTGTTGCTGGACCTCAGTGTTTCCTGTCACCTGATGGTTGTCTTTCCATAAACATGTAACAGAGGCCTTAAAAACTATCTCTGTGTTTGCATGAAGTCTAGCTAATACTATAACTCAGTCCAGAACAACTCGAACTCTTAACAGCTTTGCTGCTTTTCAGACTAGGATCAATTATTTTTTTTTAAAACCGTATTCAAACTCAATCCTGTCATCTTTGTGATTCTCCTTATTGAAGGATGAGTCATTCACCTTCTTTGGTATTTTACTTAGCTTCCTGAACACAATCAAGTAATCCCAGAGGTCAGGTCATTCTTTGGTTATGATGGGAACTAGTTTCCACTGAACCCTGTCAGTCTGAGGTCTACCTACCTGGCCTTAATTATCTTACTACTTTAATATGGGGGAGGGGTGTGGATATTTATTTTTAAGAGCAGTTTTAGTGGACAAGATTGGTTTTGTGATTGGGAGCAAGTAGGAAAACTCTTTTCCCAAGGAAAACAAATTAACCTGAATTCATGGTCTTTCTAGCAATCCCATGACCAAATAATCTTTAGATCCTGTGGCACATAAGCTAAAAGAATACCAATGCTTTGGATTTATTTCACACTACTGCTTCCCAGTAGTTAATCCTTTTGGCAATTTTTGTCAGAATGTGGTATCTATTTTGTATTTTCTGATTTTTGGTTATTTGTTGGATAATTGAATTTCCTGGATGAGGAATTTTTAGATGAGAGAATATTTTTGATTGTTTTAATAGTTTGTTTGCTGTAGCTGTATCAGATCAAAGGACCTAACTCTCAGTATGCAGTGAATTGAATAATGACCCTAAAGAGTACAGTTTCTAATCCTGGAGCCTGTTAATGTTTCTTCATGTGGATAAAGGGACTTTTTAAATGTGAACAAATAATGGATTTTGAGTTGGGAAAATTATTGTGGATTATCATTGGTGGCTCTTCAATGTAATCATCTATGTTCTTATAAAAGAGAGGCAGAGAGAGATTTGACAAAGAAAGGGAGAAGGTAATGTGACCACAGAGGATGAGATGGAATGATGTGGCCATGGCCAAGGGCTGTTGTCAGACACCAGAAGCTAGAAGAGGCAAGACAAATTCTCCCCTAGAGCTTTCAGACATCGTGTAGCCCCGTCGACACCTTGATTTTGGTCCAGATATATTGATGTCAGCCTTCTGGCCTCCACAATGGAGAAAGAATATACAGTTGTTGTTTTAACTCACCAAGTTTGTGGTAACTTGTTACAGAAGCCAAAGTATAAATGAACTACTCTAAATTAAATTCCATTTGTAAACTCTTTAGTCACCCACAATGCATTTTTAAAATACAAGGAGCTCTACAATAGACCTCATGGAAGCATGGAAGAGAGAGAAGAAATAAAGATGGTGATTCTTTGCCTCAAGAGCTTAATGGCATAGCCGGGCAAAGTAGCATTCACAAGACAAGGGCAGGTGATATAGGGTAGTGTGTCATTAAATGCTGCATTATTTTTACAAGCTCATAAGAACTGATGAGGTCCAGAGAATAGATTGAATCACATAGTAATACACAGGGAAGGTTTACTGGTAGAGATTGGTTGGGAGGATTTGCAGGCAGAGATCAGGAAGTCAGGTTTTCCTGTAGTCGAGAATATGAGTGAGGTCAGAAGTAAAACCAAACCTGGTAAGCCTAGTGAGGACAAGGATCGTATTGTGCCACTCACTCCTGATTCTTGTGTCTACTATAGAGTCGACATGTAACAGGTACTCTATATTATTTGATAAATAAACAGTGGTACCTTTGGGGGAGATCACCATTACAGGGAAAATGGTCTGTTGTAAGAGCAAGGGACAGACTTAGGGCATAATGGAGAATTTGTTTGGGCTTGTTGGCTGGAGTCCATTCTAAAGATCCTTGGAAGCCAGGGAGAAGAAAGCCAATGTATCAGAGTACCAACATGTTGGAGGAAAATAATTTTTTAGAGGGTTTGAAAAGCACTTAAGAAATATGCTTTGGTGCATCCTGGTGGAATAGGGGTGGGGCACAGTCCAGGAGCATCCCAAGGTCCCAGGTTCGTGACATGGGGTGGGCGGGAACAGCCAAGATAAACAACTAACTAAATAAATAATATACTTCTTTCTTCCTCTGCTCATTTTCATTCCTGCCTGCACCTTTCCTTTAAAAAAAAAAAGTAAAAGGAATATGCCTTCCTAGCACTGCCTATTCTACTTTTTTTTTAACCAGATTGTCAGTCTTCCTGTGATACTGATTGAAAAACACATACATTAATTTGATAGTGTATCCAAGTTTGAATTGCTTTCGTTTTATCTGGAGAATGGAGATATTGATGGACTTTTCAGATATTGGTGTACTCCAGTACTACTCACCAGCCTGAGATCGTCTCCTACATGTACTGGCTTTTGATAGGTGGACACTGTCTGGTTCTCCAGCAAACAATGATATGGGAAGTACCCCTGGGTGTAGGTCATGGAATCCATGTACACGGAAACAGCTAAGAATAATTCTAGCACGCATGCATTTGATCATACTGTTTTCAGCATGTGCATGCACTATTGAGCAAGTCAAAGTTTTACTGGTACCAGAAAGCACTTCTTGAGCAGCTTTCTGCTGGCATTTGTGCAATCACACTTCATACGTCCAAGCATTCCATGCATCCTATTTAAAGGTCAGGGTCTGGGTCCCCACAGACCTCAGATGTGTATTACATTTTGTTAGCTTCTACCATTTTTCAACTCTATGTGAGATGGCTCTTTCCTTCTTATCCACTGTTACCTGTCTTAATGGTCACCTCTTACATCTCAAATGGCTTCTCGATAGCTCTTCTTTTCAAAAAAGCCCTGTCTGCTAGCCTTCCCTACCTCTCACTTTCCCTTCATCTTAAACTGCCTTTCCTGACTTCATTCATACCACCTGACACTTTCTGATTTTTCTTTTTACCTCTGTTGTTTTTCTCAATGTCGTGTCTGAGAACTTTTTATCTTTATATTCTTGGTCTTGGCAATTTTCTTCATGTTAGGGTTTTGATGAGTTTTTCTGCATGGATGACTGCCTATTCTATCCTTTCTTCTCTGACCTCTCTACTGAGTCCTCATCCTACAGAACAGTTCCACTGAGGACGTTTCATCCCCTGACTCTCTGCTCCCACACACTTGTCACATTTGTTTCATCACTGACATGACTGTCCTGTAGCTGCTTAGGTGCATGACATTATTCCATGTCTGGTTAGTCCCCATATTTGTTATTTCTTTTCTCTCCCTGGGTCACTGTTCTGTTCAAGCCCTAGTACCATATTTTGCTGTGTATAACATGCTCCCATGTGTAATGCACTCTCATATATGATGTGTACCCAGGTTTTGGGCCCAAACTTGTAGGAAGAAAATCTTTCATTTTAATTTTTTAATTTAAATTTTTACTTGTTTGTATTTAGTACTTTTTTTGTATTATAAAGGAATTTAATCTTTTTTTAACATATTATGATTGAAGAAATTTTATGTAACAAATAATGACAAAACACAAGCACAGATACGCTGTATAAGAAGCTTTTCCTCCTGTGGCCCCACAACGTGATGGCACCTCTGTGGGAGGAGGTCCAGAGTCTCTCCGCAGCTGTCGCCACGTTCTTTAGAGTATTTAATAACTGTTAGCTTAAAGTCTGCAGTGTCTGTATTTTTATAAAATTTTCACTTAGATTGCCAAGGCCTGACCTAAAGAGTGGAAAGAGAAATGCTGTTCTGCTCTCCCTGTGGTCATGAAGCTGGCCTCACCTGTCTGATCTTACTCTATTGTCAATACGTCACTCTTTGTTTGATTGCATTGAATTATTGGCTGAAATTGCTTTCTTTGCAAGTTTGTTTTAAGATCAGCAAAAACCGATTATCAAATTCCAGGATATTATTTTGCATGTAGCTATCGTTATTGATTTCTAGAGTTACACTTTTAACTCATAAGCATAAAAAAAAAATTAAAAAAGATTATATAAATACAGAATTAGTACTACCCATGTATAACGCACACCGTTATATTTCCTCTCACAAATTTGGGCAAAAAAGTGTACACTATATATGGCAAAATATGGCATCTGTTTGTTAATCTATTGGTTTTATTCTTTCAATATCTCTCGCCTTCAGTCTGTTTTATAGCCTACTGTTTAACTGATCTTTCTTAAAAAATCCATTCATGTATTTGTTTATTAATTCATAAATAATTGCATAAGGCTTGTAACACATATTGTTTTCTCCTCTTAAAAAGCCATTAGGACGTGCCCTGGTGGAATAGTGGGCAGGTCCGCTGCCTCTGAACTAGCGCAGTCCACATGTATCCCAAGGACCTGGGTTCATGTCCTGGATCCGGGAGGGAACCACCAATGTGAAAAACTAAATAAAATACAAATAAAATGCTATTTCCTTTCTCTTTCTGCCTGCCTGCTCATTCACCTTCATTTGTACCTGTCCTTTTCCTTTTAAAAAAAAAAAAAAAAGAAGTCATCAGTTGCTCTGCATTGCTATGAGAATTAAGGTCACTCTCTCCTGACTTGGAAGTCCTTTACTATGTAGCCCTATAATCTTTTTTTCTTACCTCAACTCCTTCTCTCAGGTACAGGTCTTTTCTATTTATGTTAATGTCTTGGAGCCTTTGTCTCTGGAGTCTTTGACTGAATCTCAGCTCTGCCACTTGCTACCTTGAGTGAGTCACTTATTTATTTTTGTTGTTAAACAGAACAAAAAGAGATTTTTATTAAGTCAAATCTAATTGTGGTTACAATAAGGAAAGGAGAAGGGGGGTGAGCCACTTGGGCAAAAAGAGGCTAATTATATGATAAAGGAAGAACTGGAAAATTATCAGCATCTGATTTATAACAGTGTACATCTTAAGCCCATGTAATGTTATGAAGCAAGCTTCCTTAAATAAAAATAAAATTTTAAAAAGGTGAAAACTTAAAAAATGAGTTGCCTAGAGCCACACTAACCAGTACTATAAACATTGGTGACATCTAGCTATTTTATATTCTCAGATAAAATACTTTAAGTATAACCTGGAGTCACTTAACTTTTAAGCCTCAATTTCTTCATCTGTTTAATCCATAGGGTTATTTGAAGATTAAAATAGTAATACCATGCCACACAATGCAATTCATGGTACATTTTAAGAACATATTAGATGACATTATCTAACCAAATGACATTTTGTTCTATATTCTCAAGCTGTTTCTTTGTCCTGGATTGCCAGTCTCTATCTAGTACTCTCTAAATATCCCAATCCTATTTGTCTTTAAGACCCTGGTCCAATAATATGGCCTCTGTGAAACCTTTTCTAATACCTGCCAGGTAAAAATACTCTCTTTTCGTGCATCCTTAAGATAGACATTAAAACTTTATAATTTGCAAAATTGTATTTATTTATATAGGTCTCATTGAATCTACCTTCCAGTAAGCTCTTTAGAATATTAATCTTGTCTTTGTTGCCCACATCACCCAGGTGCCTTGTATAAAGTAAACATTTAACAACTATTTATTGAATGAATAAAATTTCATCTGAGTGTGTATTTCCTTATAGTTTTCTTTTTTAAAGGAAAGGTATAGGCAGGAGTGAAAGGTTGTAGGCAAGCAGTCAGGGAGAGGAGGAAGAAGCATTTGTGTTTTATTTTTATTTTAGTTGTACATCTTAGTTGTTCACCCCAGTCCTGGGATGTAAACCTTAGTCTTTGGGATTTATAATGGATTGCATTTGGCCAGAAGCAGCAGACTAAAGAACTACTTCCTCAGGGTGCGCCTAGTTTTTCTATTTTTATTCAATTAAGAAAACATGAAGAAGTATCAGTAATTTAATTTGAGAAGTGTATCATAGTTTCCAGCAATATTTCCCCCTTACTATAGTATAGGTGTAACACAGCTGTTTTTTGAGGAACTTATCTATCTATTGATTTATAGGTATAGCACAGGTGCCTTTTGAGTAACTTACGTATCTACTGATTTACTCAGAATATATACCCCACCTTCTTTCAAAAAGATTTGAAAGAGCATGCAAATTACACCTAATGTAAAATAGGACAATTATGACTAAAAAGAGAACAGAGACCATCTCAAAGAAACAGGGAGCAGATGTTACTAGGCACCTGGGATGAGCTAATTACTATACTTGGTAACTGAATTTGGCTCAGAGTTTCTTGGCAGCTAAAGCTGAAAGGAAACACATTGGGTTATTCATTCAGCAAACATTTGTTGAATATCTTTGATAAATGGGGCACTGTGCTAACACTGGAGACTTTGAAATGAATAAGCCCGAGTCCCTGGCTCCCACACATCATTTAGCCATGAGTTAAGTGGTTGGAGGTGGACACAGGGTAATAGGAGCTCAAGGAAAGGGCATTGACCATGTCTGTAAGGGGGAGAGTCAGAGACAGCTCATGGAAGATAAGATGCTTTCACCAGACCTTTCAGTGGGGGAATATGTCTTCCTGGTATAAGGAACAGCATAGAGAGAGACTAAACCCTTAAAGGACATGCTTGCTGAATGAAGAAGAGTGAGGGAGTAACTGAGAGTGAGGTGGGAGAAGTTGGTAGGAGCCAGAATGTGCTGGGCCTTGTATGCCACGAAAAGGAGTTTGGATGTTACTTTCTTGGCCAGTGTTTTCCAACATGGCTGCCTCCAGGAGCCACCAGAGAGATCTGGAAATGTACATAAATTTACCAAGTCAGAATCCCTGGAGATGAAGCTAGAGAATCTGTAATTTTATGGTACACTTTTGTTGGTTTTCATGCAGCCAGCCTTGACTGTGGTCATTAGATCACATTTCTGATTCATCACACAGAGGAGAGAGGAGAAACCCTTAAAAGAATTTAAGCAGGGAAGTATCTGAGAGGTGTGGATTTAAAAACAAAAAATAAAAAGCAAAAAAACAGTTCTCTTTGATGTGGAACAGGGTATGCGAACAAAGGTGGGCATGAGATGAAAGAAAATGACCGAATATGGGTTTATTTTGCTCACAATGTCTGGCATATACAGGTGCTCAAAACATAACTAATGGTCAAATAAAAAAGCTGATTTAACTTATTGTGATTGTGTGATTTCTAGGATATAACGTTGCTAAATTTGGATACTTGAGTAGAAATGAGATATAGTAGAATGTTCTGTAGTCCCACGCCAACTCAGCTTTATCCCTGGGCAAGTTGTTTTAAACTCCTGTGAGTTTCAGTTTCTTCATCTAAAAGGTGAGAAAAATAACCACTAACCATTAGGACTTTGGTGAGGATGAAATAGGAGCACATATAAGGCATGTGCCAGTAGACTGCTAGTTTTATTTCTCATTATGTTCTTTAAAAATTCATAGGAATACTTTCACTATGCCATTCATTCTATTCTATCTTCTAAGAGACAAATTACACCAAAGTCAGAAGTATAAAACAGCAGGCATTTTATTTTGTCCAAAGATTCTGTGGGTCAGAAATTTAAACAGGAAAGCATAATGATGACTTTTTTCTGCCCTACAATGAAGCCTCAGCTGGGAAGACATGAATCGCCTCAGAGTGACTGGAATGACTGGGAGCTGGAACTACATGGAGACTCTTCACTCACATGTTGGAGTCAAAGAAGGATGACTTGAAGGCTGGATTTTTATAGAAATAAGTTAGAACACCTACTTATGGCTTACACATGCGGTTTGGGCTTCCTCACAACATGGGAGCTTGTGGACATTTGAACTTACATGGTGGGACAGGGTTTTCAGAGTCAATGTACTAGGCACTTCATGGTAGAGAAGTGGTTAGATCTGCTGCCTCTGGCTGAGCCGAGTAAGAACCTGGGTTTGCAACCCAAGACCACAGAGAACAATCAAGATGAACAACCAGATAAAATAAATTAAAATAAAATGCTTCTTCCTCCTCTCTCTTGCTGCCTGCCTGCATACTCACCTTCATTCCTGCCTCCATCTTTCCTTAAAAGAAAAAAAGTATACTTATGAATAATGTGACACTGTATGGTTGTTTATGATCTAGCCTCCCCTGTCATATAGTGTCACTTCTGCCATATTCTATCAGTTGAAGCAGTCACAAACCTGCTCAAGGTGCAATACACAAAACTTACCTCTCAACAGAAGAAATATCAAAGAATGTTCAGCCACTGTCTATTTATATGAGCCTCTTGTATTAAAACACTTGATCACCTATTTTTTGTGTTTATTAATTGTCCTTGTTTGCAAGACTAACTCTGAAGGGTATGACTGTATTCTATTGTTACAATACCATCTTCCCCAAACAGTGGGCCTAACTAGCTCTCGTTTTTCAAGATTTTTTATGAAGAGAATGCAACACATATTGTAAAAAGAACTTAAACTCCTCCTGCTCTTGTGGTCTAGTTGTTTAGTCCTCTGGATGCAGTCCACATACATTTTAAGGTCCCCAGTTCAAGACCCAGACCTGGAGAACAACCGAGATGAACAAGTAAATAAAATAAATAGATATGCTTCTTCCTGCTTGCCTGCTTATTCACCTTCATTCCTGCCTGTACATTTCCTTTAAAGAAAAAAAAAAAGAACTGAAACTCGCCAGAGAAAGTTATGAATGAACCCTTTCTGGGATTTTCCAGGGCTATGGCAGGAAGACTGGTTTATTTGACCTCAGTTTCTCCAAGTGCTCAAGAGAGAGGAATTGAAATAAAATGTAAGGATCATTTTGCCTGCTTAGAATTCATCACAGAAAAGTAATGCATTGTTAATGACCTTTTGTGACAACCTTATTTTTACAATCTAGTGGGGCCATATGTGCCCTGCAGTGACAGATGGTCTCAATCTGCTGTTGTCAGATAATGGCTTGTTTAGAGGCTTGGGGTGACTGTGTGACAAGTCCCGGCTGGACCAGCTGTTCCCTCTACAACTAAAGCGTGGTCTGACTGAAAGAACGTAGGCAACAGACTTTAATAAGATGTGCTTCTGCTATGTGGAAGTATCCACAATTTCTCTGACAGGAGAGTTGATGAAAATATTTCTTAAATATTTATACCATTCTGTCTCCTTCTCATGTTACCCTCCCACCCACATGCCCCCTCACTCCTAGGAGCACCAATCTAGGGGTCAAAGGACCTGGATTTTTTAGTCACCTCCTGTTGCTAACTCTATGTGTAACTATGAATGTATCACATAAATTCTCTGAGTTTCTATTTCTTAAAGTGTGTCTGAATCGCATCATCTTTGAGATCTCCTAGACTTTTGTTCTTTGAATTCAAATTGTGGGCTATAATGACTAGTATTCAGGAATTTACCAAGTTCTCTGCTAAGTCCATACAATTATTACTTTATTTAGTCATCAGAGTAGCCCTAGGTGGCCATTGTTATTAACTATTTTAAAGATAGAGAAACTAACTGAGAGTCAAGGAACTTGCTGAAAGTCAAATGATCGGGGTAAGTCCCAGCTGGACTCTGAACTGGTCTGTGATCTTTTTCCCAGTGTTACACTGTATATCTGTGGGCTTTGGAAAAGTAGGCGAGGCAAGGAAGCAGTAAGCAAATAAACAGACTGATGATGATGTGACATCTCTAGTTATTGCATGCTATTATTGGCCTTTTGTATTTGTGATAACTTGGGGGTAAATGCCCTCAATATCTCAGAAACCCATCACTGTTCCCCCAAGGCACCGAGCAGGACCTGAAAGACAAGGCTGTTCGTGGTTCCCATACTCTTTGTTTGCAAGAGTCCCAATGATGTGTAACATGGAGGCACTTCAGAGGAGGTAGGGCCAGCTATGGGAGAGTGTCTTTCCTAGAAAATAAGGAAAACATTCTCAGTACACTATTAATATAGCTCTGTGTGTTTAAGTCACATGTGCAGATTTGTCATCTCTTAAGCCCACTTTATTTTAGTTCACATTTCTGAAGCCTCTCATTATATTGGTCTTGTGTTTCCTGGTCATATGAATTTTGAGACAGTGATTCCTTTCTGTGAAGAATGACCTCATTTTCCTCACAGAAAAATTACTTTGGCATTTGAGCAAATAGGAATTAAATTGAAACCGAAGCTGTTTTTCTGATTGTGGTAAGCTTCTATAGTCAGCAGCTCGTCAGTGTTTGGACATCAAGCTATATTTTTCTCTAGACTTAGGTTTATTTAAAGAATATTATATAAATATTGTTTAAATAAATCCTTCTCCATCAAGTCAAGGTTAAAAGGCTTGGTCATGCTGTGAAAAACAGACTAGATATTTAGTTGACCTTGAGGTTAGAGACTAGGTTCTTTACTAAATTTAGGCCCCCTCAGTTTCCAAATGGGATTTGAGTCCCAAGAGGCATTCTTCTGAAGACAGCTTGTGGACATTGCCACTGTTGGGTCCAGGAAAGAAGGAGGTAATTTGGCTCCTGTAAGAGGCTGTCATCCTCTTGTATTTATTTGTTGACCATTCTACTTTGGTGACTCATCCACCCATCTGACATTTATAGGTTTGGTCTCTCCAGTACCTGCCATGGGGAGGATAGAAGACTCTTTAGAGGACTTCAGAGAGAATTGACAGCTTCCACTGGTAGCAGCATCTTTAATGCTGTCATCAGCATTACATAAAGTCAGTCCTGGGGCATACAGGTGATACTGGAAGACATCTGAATTAGAAAAGAAAAAAATGTCTCCATTTAGTAAGGTTGGAAGAAAGCTAGATTAGAATGATGTATATTAGGTTGACATTTTAAATTTAGAAAATGATTTCCTGTGGATATCAGCTAGTACAGGCAGCTGTGTAATTAATGAAGTATATCATTACCTGTGCCTCACACCTACAGTTCATAACAGTCCCCTGATTACATTATAGACCAGTTATATTGACAGATTTGGCCAGGTCAGTAAAGTTGCTATACTACACGTGCTGTCTGTGGAACTTTAGTTTAGGCTGGTGCTTTTTGCCCTTCCACCATGGCATTACCATTGCTTAATCTTGACATTTGGGTCAGAAAATTCTTCTGTAGAGGGGGCTACTCTGCAGAATGTTCAGCAGCATTCCTGGCCTCAACCCTGATTCACCACTAGCATCCTTCACTGACAATCAAAAATGCCTCCAGATGTTGCCAAATGTCCTCATGGGTGCAAAATTAACACTTCCCCAATTTTGAATCACTATATCAGCCTTCCAATGATCCCTAGGATTGAGTTTGTGCACACACACATGCACAATGCACACATAAACATGATCTTTCTTTTTCTAAGGTATCAGCCAATGATAGCCTCTTAGATATAATGAATTTTGCAAAAATGGAATGTTAACCGTAATTCTTGCTCAGTAAAATTATGCTACTTTCTTTCATTTGAACAACTGACTCATTCGAAAGAATGATATGGAACCAGAAATGATCTGTGGCAGATTATAGTTGGAACTGAGGAGAGGTTGTGACACCAGACCTTCAAGGCTTTCTTCTGCTGAGTGAGGTAATTCATGGAGTGGAATCTGAGAAAGCAATATAAACTCTTGGTTCCATCAAGGCTCCTTTGGTACTTAAAGATTTGCTGCTGAATTTTTAGAAAACCTAGGAATAAGTTCAGTAGATTGCTCTATTTCATTTTATTTACTTTTCCTTCAGGTACAACTTTTATTTGTTTTGAGTTAGTTGGGGAAGAGAAGACAGTGAAAAGATTCCCCAAAGGGAAGTTTCAGAGACACATAAAGGAGGGGATATTGATAGCTCAGACAGCTCATCAACGTTGTGGAACCATAAGATTGTAAAAAACTTCAGAAGCTTAATCATTCCCTCTCCCCATCACTGAAACAGACCATATTAGTGTTCCCATGTCAGGGTCATAGGACTATGAATTGATAGACAAGTGGTCATTTATCTTCTCTCTTCTTATACTGAAGCACTTGACACTATTGACTGTCCCTTCCTCAAATCAATCATGTCTAGGATTCCTTATCAACACACTTAGAGACCTTTCCATTTGTCTCTTTTGTAGACTCTTCTCTACAGGCCAGTAAATATTGGATTTTCCTAGAACTTTGCTTCTTTTCTTTATTGTGTCACTAGCTGATCTTCCAGCTTCCAGTGACTCACAAATACATACTTCTAACCTGAAATTTTTCCTGTACTCTGACCCACGTATTCACTTATATTCTTAACATCTTGGAAGATGGGCAGGACTCTCCAAATTAATATGGCCAAAGTAGGTGATTATGCACTTTTCTCTAGTTCATACCTGTCCCATCTTCCCCTGGTGGTCAAGAGAAGCCCATATTACTCAGACCACACCTCTAGGATTCACTTTTCATTTCCCTCTTTTCCTCACCCTCACACCACATCCATCAGTATCTCTCATCAGTACCACCTCTTAGATAGAACCTGAATTCTATACTTTTTTTATTTTTTTAATCACTTCTTAAGTTCTACCTTCTATTTCAAGCCGTCAGCATCTCTCAGCTGGTCTTGCCCCTACCTGGCCTATCTGCAATCAATGCTTTCCACAGCATCAAAGTGATCATGTGGACATCATATCATGCCATTTCCTAGTGTAACCCTGCAGTGGCTGTCCATTATCCCAAGAGTAAACCAGAAACCTCTTTACATTGCCTCCAAGTCTTACATGATGCGACTTATGGCTCCTTCCTCTCTGGACTTCTCTACCTCGGTTCCTGACTCTCTTGGCAACACTGGCCTTCTCTCTGCCATTTAAATAGACGTCATGCTCATGTCCATGTCAGAGCCTCAGTGCTATTTCTTCTGCCTGGACTGCTCTTCCCAGATCTTCATGTTGCTGCCAGTTTCTCACCATGCAATTCTCAACAAAAGGCCCTTCTTTATTGTAATATCTGATTTCTCTTCCTCATACTGCTTATCAGTATCCTAAAATAATCTTGTTTGCTTACATGCTTACTGTCCATGTCTCCCTCACAAGAAGGGCAGCTCCTTGAGAGGCTGTGTTTTCTCAGTGCTTGGCAAATAGTAAGAGTTTAAGAAATACATAGGCATTGCCTGGCCAATTTCCACAACCAGGTGACATGCAGCCTACATTCTGGCCACAGGCTTGGCTGGCCAAAGGGAAGTTTGCAAAGGGAAGCTGGCTGGTTCAGAAAGGGTTTATTCATATATCTCATACACAGACAGGGAAACAATGGGTTTGAATCCTAGCTGCCCTTTAAGAAACTTTGCCTTTGGCATTTGAGGGTAGAAGCCACCTCTTAAATTGGGCTGTGAGTAGAATCCTCAAGTATCTGTGTGTGCTGCTCTAAGATTTCTACTTTTGTTGTTTGCAGTTGGTGAAAATAAAAAGAATAAACCAATCCTCTTTGGCCTAGATTTCCAAGTTAGGTCCTTCCTCACCCATTTAAAAATTTTAAAACAGAAAAACTCAAATTGACTCCATTCCCCACTCATCTTTTTTTCCATAGAGGGACGGGAAATTCACTCTGTGACCCAGGAAGATGTTGGAAGGGAACTTCTCGGTTCTCTTGACCTCTTTACTAATGCTTATCAGAATTTGATTTGGCTGATTGAGATTGAGAGTCAGAGCTGTGCATGCTCAGCTGAGGTCCTGTATGTCTCTCCTATTCCTTTCTGTCTGCCCACTATAAAGTAGATTCTCATCTGCTCTGCCACAGGCTATGCTGTCTGCTGTGGTCATGGTCTGTGATTATTGAACGATGCCAGTTACAGGGATGAAAAGACTGCATGATGGAGCAGCACATAGGGAAGCTCACTGAGGTTACAAAGCAAAGGGAGACCTTTGTATCCACTTCTATTAGCAATAAATGTGTCATGCTCTTCATCAGTCTCGGGCCTGTGTCTGTTTCTCTTGAGCTTGGAGAGGGCAGACTGCTATTATTTACGGTGACTTTTAAGCTCCAAGTATATGACTGATTCAGTCAAGCTCCAATTTGAAAGATGTCAGTAGACTGAAACATAATAGATATTCAAAGTTTTTCTGAATCCTGACCACCAGAACTTTTTGTCATAAGTTTAAATTTCCAGAAACTTTTATACTTTGACAACTGATCTTCCATGGAGGCAGTAGAGTGTTAGTGAAAAGATCACATGTTATGAGATCAGTAAGACACTATATCAGTTCCCCCTTATTTTTAGCTTTGGGTAAAATCACAGGAATCAAACCTGTGCTTGCTAGAGATGGTGACAGGTTGAAGTGAGATTGTGTCTGAAGTGCTTCCTCAGTGCTTAGTACTGAGTATGTGCTCAATAGAACCTAGTTCCTATCTCCCCCATACCACATGACTTGAAGTTAGCCATAGTGGTAAGTCTTATATTATGTAAATCTATTACAGTCATTAATACTTGCATGATTCTTTACTTGTGTTAATGCATTTACATATACAGTATGGGCTCTTTAAATCACTACAAGGACATATGAGGTAGATGCCTGGGTGGGGCAGATCCTGTCTAATAGAGAGATGGGACAGCTCAAGTGGTTGGTTGATTTGCCCAAGGTCAATAGTAAGATCTTAAACTCAAGTCAAACTCTAAATCTAACACACTTCCCAGCCATGCCTTGCAGCCCTGTGTTGTTGTCATCTTTGAGAGGCGTGTTACTTACTGTCTATTCCTACAGAAAGGGGACCGGGCAGAGGGCAGTATGAGCATATTAAACCTAAAGAAAGTTTTAGAATAACCCTTGGGTAGGTTTCCTCATATTGTTTAGGTATTTCTTCCTGGCTAGGTCCTTTTCCATCCATCTACTTATTTATGCATTTATTCATGCTTTCATTCACAAACATCTGTATGTTTATTAAGTACTGTGTATTAAGCAGCATAACAGGTGCTGCAGATACAAAAAGCGGAAGACATGTCTCTGTTCTCTGGGAGTTCAGTGTTGCTGGGGAGATGGATGCGCAGACAAATAATCTTAACACTGCGTGACTAGGTACCATGGGGGAGGAATGTGCCGGGTGCAGTGATCCTCTGGGGAGAGAGTGATCCTGCCTGGAGGGGACAAGGTCACAGGCAGAGGCTTCTCAGAAAAGATGCTTGAATCAATCACTGGTGGGAAGGAGGAGTTGTTTACTCCCTCTCAGCCCCAGCTCTCATCTGTGAAAATTATCATAACATTAGTAGCAAATTCATATGGTTGTTAATATATGTGCTGAGTGCTTAGATCCATGCCTGGCAAGTAGTAAGCTTTTGATAAACTGTGGCTGTATTACTATTATTATTTTGTTGAGGAGAAAGCCATTTCATGCTGTCAGACTTCACACAGGACAGTAGGATAAAGCAAATGCCCTCAAATCCTGTAACTGATGGTTCCAGAGATGAGCTTAAACACATACACATTCTAGATACACTAGAGAGAATAATCTTTAAATTTTATTTATAAAAGCTCAAAAGAAACTTGTTAGGTGACCTCTTCTTTCCACTCCAGTTATTAAGACGGAGGTTTTGAAATTCCCTCTTCAGAAACTGCTGATCTGCTCAGAGAGCTTCTGATATGTCTGAGAGAGTTCATCTTTGTGTGATTATTTTGCTAAATATTGGGATCTGGTTGACCTTTGTAAATTATTTTCCTTCACCATGGGTTTTTGCATGTTTAATTGCCTGTGCAAGGACTTTGGAGTCACAGGAACTCCTAACTCTGAAGGGTCATTGTTTAAAGATGGCTTCATCCCTAGGAGCAAGCTTGGTCTACAGCCTGAACACCTTCTTAGGGAGATGGGATTCTGGAAGTCCTGTAGCTGCCCTAGACTTTTGTGGAATTAAGCTTTCTGTCAATCATATCCATGTATTTAGCATCACATTTGTTTCTGTTTTCTCAAATTACCTCTGTATAGCAGATGTTCCAGCATTGGAGCTGTATATATTATGTTTGTAGAAGATACTGTGGAGAATTTACTGATCTTATGATGTTTAGTATCCAAGGAGTGATGAAGTGATAAACCCAAATAAACTCCTGAAAGAAATGAGGAAGACTAAGGCTGTCTGGTAATACAGTTTCAAGGAGTAAAGATTCAGATAAGTCAGTGACCTAAGTGAATTTAGCGCTGTGTTTTATCTTACTTCCTACTTGATAAGAGTTCACATCCCAAAGCTCAGCACAGAGCTTGGCTCAAACGAAATTTAGAAAATCTACAGAGTGTGTTGATGTGTCACCTATATCACATTTCTCCTCTTGAAGGAGAAAATGCTGGACTGCCAGTTGCAAGAGTATTTTGCATTAGTGGCAGCAAAAGACAGAGCATGCAAAGAAAAAACTCAAAACTCTGTGACTGAATTATACATTGAAAGAGGCATCTGTGTAACCTTCCATCAGATTCCTAATTTAAATTGATCACTTTTTTATTTCCTAGGCTTATCTGATGAAATTGTTGGTGTGAAAAATGAGAAAATTGGTGTTCATTCATGAACATGGCTGAGAAATGTAAGTTTGCCCTATAAAAGCAATTATATTTTCATTTATTTTTTTCACAAGTACATTTTAAATCACTACATATTCTATTGGTGGTGTAATTCTGATATTCTTTATTTTAGCATTATATTGTTATTTAAATTACTTATTTTGCATAATTTGTATTAAGTGATTTTCAATTTTTTTAATATAACTAAAGCTGCGCCAGAGGCAATAAATGTTAATTCGGTATTTTGGCAGTTACCATGCCTACATCAGCCACTGGAATTGAAGAAAAATACCTGTCTTACATTTTATATTATGCCATATCATTTTGTTTACATTGTCCAACAATGAACTTATAAAACATGGTGCTTTTTTAGGTTTGAGGCTTAATGAAATTTTATTTTTATTATTATTACTCTACTGTCAATAACATGTAAGAAATTCTTTCAACTTCTAAGGGATAACCATTATCTCTGCACATTTAAAAGATAATTTGCTGTGTACTCCAAAGATACTAAACTAAATTATACAAAGGGCATGGAAATATATTAAGAGAGCAGTAGAAAAAAAAGAGTATTTTACAAATTGGGAGTTATATGTCTATTGGATTAAAGCAATTTGACTTTGTGATTTGAGATTAGGTTAGAATTTAGCTCATTTTTTGCATGTTGGAAACTTATCTTTAAAAAAAAAGTTTTATGATTTCTTTTGTTTATGTTACTATATACATTTTAGGATACTGAAATCTGACCTCAGCCTGTGTGTATTTCACAAAATCCACCACCAGAGTTCTAGTGGCCTTCACCATCACTTCACTCCTTGTTTCATCCCCTTCCCCTTCCCTTCCTCTTGCAATATTTAAAGTTCGTTGAATTTCATCTGATCATTTGTTTTGTTTCTTTATAGTCTACATATAAAGGAAACTATCCAGTACTTCTCTTTCTCTTTCTGGCTTATTTCACTTAGCATGATCCCCTTCAGTTACATCCATGTTGTTGCAAAGGGCATGGTTCTTTTTTTAACAGCTGCTTAGAATTCCACTGAGTATCTAGAGCACAGCTTCTTTTTCTGGTTGTCTGTTGATGGACTTTTAGGTTGTTTCCATGTCTTGACTACTGTGAATTGTGCTGCTATGAAGATAGGGGTGCAGACATTTTTAGTAATCAGTGCTTTTATATCCTCTGGGTATATGTCTAGAAGTGGGATTGCTGGATCAAGTGGTGGATCCATCTTGACTTTTTTGAGGAATTGGAAAATTTTAAGTTCATTACCCATGGTAGCAGGAAGACTACTTCATTTTAAAAGAAAGGGACCAAGAAGGTGTGGGCATAAAAACCCACTATGTGTACAATAGGTTAATTTCAGAAAGTAAAAATGTACACCTCTGTTAAAACCCTCAAATTTCAATTATGAAATTACACCTCTGTTAAAACCCTCAAATTTCAATTATGAAATTACATAGATATCAGTTTAAATTTAGTACCACCACTTACTAATTGTGCAGAATTAGACAAGTTATTTGGTCTTGTTAAGCTTCAGTTTCTCTTCTGTAAAAATGGAAATAATAAAACCTTATGTAATATTAATAAAGATGCTTAACAGTCTAATTACTGATAATACTGATGATGATTCCCATTGATGAAGAGGTTTAAGTATACTGAGAAACAGTAAAATCTCATAAATCGAATCAAATATTACTAAATATTCTAAGAAAGATTATGTCTTTTTAATCAAGGAACATTTTGATCTGCTTATACTGTCTATACATGTATATAAAGCCAGGAATATAATTTTAAGATGTACCAAAATTTGTTTGTCATGTCGTAATACAATATAAACTGTTTGATGTTTTTGTGTTTTTATGTGAGCAACTAAAAATTAAGAGGTGAGGATTGAGGGAAATTAAATCTATTTCTCTGACTTTTTTTTTTTTTTTTTAAGTTTCGTGCTTAATGAACATTATTCAGAGCCAGGATAATTTGGGTAATGGTAAAATTATCACCACCACAGAGATTATGACATATTAATTATATTTTTTACAGAAAACGTGTGATATTTGTACAGTTAGCTTAAGAATGAAAGTGACTGCAATAAATTAAACATGTGATAGCTAAACAGAAAGTCCCTTTAAAGTACTGTTACCTATATTCAGAGCCAATACTCTATTATTTTACAACTTTTATAATTATCTGTATTTATCATCACTCCTTGTCCTCAGTGTTTCTGAGAAAAAGAGTCTCTAGTAATTCAAGTTGGTTAAGCTTTCTTTGGCTCCAGTCATGTACATCAATGGAAAAGACTCTGAATATTGTGTTCCTGACAGTGGGTCAATAGTTGATACCTGAGCCAAAGTCAACCCTGTATGAATTAGACAGTGGGGAGGCCAGTTACAACAGAGGTGACATGGTGTCTGCTGCCAAGACTAGATGGACACCTAAGCTTACCCAGTTAGCTATTGACATGGATAAATGAAAGGGACACCAGAAAGTGAATTTCCTTATATTTATATAGTGTCCAAAATGTCCCTGTGCTATTATGTCTCTTCTCCATGAGGTCAGCTATACATTCCAATCTTGAAAGCAGTGGAAAGAGGTAATTGAACTATAAGAGAGCACATCCTGTGCTTGCATCCTGGGAGGATTTTGGGAAGCAAACACTTCAGGGACTGGATGAACGTGAGTCTGTGAACTCTTCTGACTCATGCCCAAAGCAGTTTCTACTTCTTCCACTTGATTTTTTTGGGGGTTCCCTTGAAATTCTGTTCCTTTTGAAATGTGCCCCAAATATGTGCTGAAAGTGTAGCCAGACCTGCAGATCCTGATCCCAGTTGCTCCCCATAACTGCTAGGGTGACCAAAGATTATTTCTTTAACTTCTTATAATAAATATCCAGTATACATGCTAAAGGAGCCATTCTCTGTCAGGATGTTCTGATGCATTGATGTGCTATGATTGTTTGTGAATGATGTCACAGAAACTTGTTTGTAATAGAATTTAAATAGTATTTTTCACACAGGGGCTCACTTTAAAAAATAAAGCATTTTCAGTTTCTCACATGTACTTTTTAAAGGCAGCTTTGTTGAAGTATAATAAACTTATAACAAAACCATACATATTTAAAGTACATAATAGGATAAGTTTTAGCATTTATCGTGGTCAATAATATCAAGATAACAAATATGCCCCTCATCCCTAAATTTGTTTGTACAGTTTTGTAATCCCTCTTCTTGGTCCTTCACTCCTCCCCACTTTCCAGGCAAACACTAATTTACTTTCTGTAGTATAGATCAGTTCGCATTTTCTAGAACTGTATGTAAATGGGATCATACAGTATGCATGCCTTTTGGTCTTTCACTCCGCATAACTGTTTAGTGATTTATAGTCTTAGGTTGCTCAAAGATGTCTCAGTCAATGATGGACTGGACATCTGAGAGCAGCATTAATAAACTAAATTATAGAGCCTTGGTATGTAGCTGACTGTGCCATCTAGGTTTGTCTAATTACGTTCTATGATATTCAAACAATGATGAAATTACTGCATCCATTTTTCAGACTATATTCCTATTGTTAAGCAATGCCTGACAATATTTTTAAGTCATATGCATTGATAGTTCATTTATTGTTGAGGAATATGTATGTATGCATATACTACCACTTACTTATTCAATCATTTGTGAACACTTGAGTTGTTTCCAGTTTTTTGGCTTTGTCTGTGCCTCTTTACATTCCCATTTGCGGTGTACGAGAATTCTAATGACTTCACATGCTTGCCAACACATGCTATGGCCACTCATTTTAATTTTAACCATTTAATATTTGTGTAGTAGTCCATTACGGTTTCAATTTTAATTTCCTTAGCAAGTAAGGGAGTTGAGCATCTTTTTATGGTATTTGCTATCTCTGTATATTTTATGGTGAAGTTAGCTCTTTAAATTATCGGCCCACTTCTACTGGTTTATTTTTTATTGCTTAGCTTTGGTAGTTCTTTAGATATTTTGAATACAAATTATTTATTGAATATGTGTTTGGAAAATACTTTCTCCCAGTCAGTAGCTTGGCTTCTTACTCGCTTAACCATGTCTTATATAAGATTTAAAATTTTGATCAAGTCTAATTTATCAATTTGTTCTTTTATGGATCATGTCTTTGGTGTGTTGTCTAGAAATTTTCTCCCATTGTAAAATCATGAAGGTGTTTCTATTCTAAATGTCTTATAGTCTTAGGTTTTATATTTTACTCTATGGTCCATTTCGAATTCATTTTAATGTATGATATGAAATATTGATTAGAGTTTATTTTTTTGCATATGGATCTCCAATTCATTTTCTTACTATTTGTTGAAAAGATTGTCTCTTAATTGCCTTTGTACTTTTGTTGAAAATAAGTTCTCCATACATGATGTGTTTATGTCTGGACTTCTGTCCCATTGATATGTATACCTTTCTTGAGTCAATATCATGCTGTTTTGGCAACTGTAACATTAAAGTAAGTCTTGAAATTAGGTAGTTCTTATTTCAGAATTTTTTTTCTATTCTAGGTCCTTTGCATTTCCATATGGGTTTTATAATCAATTTGTCAGTTTGTATAAAAGGCCTGCTGGGAGATTGATTGGGGTTGCATTAAATCTTTAGATTAATTTGACAGAGAATTGGTGTTTTGCTGTCACTTCAGGTTGTTATAACAAAAATACCATAGACTGCATGACTTTAAAGAACAAAAAACGTTTCATAATTCTCAATGTTGGGAATTTCAAAATTAAGGCTTCTGAAAATGTGATGTTTGCTAAGAGCACTCTTTCCAGTTTGCATACCATCTTCTTGCTTTGTTCTCACATGACATGAGGAGCAAGGGACTTCTCTGCAGCCTATTTTATCAGGGCACTAATCCTGTTTGTTAGGGCTCCACCCTCATTATTTAATCACACTCAAAAAGTGCTACCTCCAAATACTATCACATTGGGACTAAATTTCAAGATATGAACTTGGTGGCATACAAACCTTATATTTAGCAGTTATCTTTAAAAATGTTCAAATTTTTGACCCATGAATATGATATGTTTCTCAACTTAAGTTTTTGTAATGTCTCTTGGCAATATTGAATAGTTTTCAGTATATGACTTTTGCCAGGTTTAGCCATAAAAATTTGAAAATATTTTATGTTATTGAATGGTATCTATGTTTTAAACTTCTATTTCTGATTGTTCATTACTGGTATATAGAAGTGCAATTGATTTTTTTATATGGAACTGGACTCCTCCTTAGTAACATCAATTTATTTATTCTAATATTTTTATAGTTTCCATCATATTTTCTACATAGATAATCACATTGCCTGTGAATAAAGATAGTCTTACGTCATTCTTTCTTTTCGGATGCTTCTTATATCTTTCTTTTGTCCTACTGTCCTGGCTGGAGCTTCTAACATAATGTTGAAAAAAGTGCTGATAGCAGATATCTTTGTCTTATTCCTTATCTTAGGAGGAAAGTCTTTATTTTGCACCACTAAGTATAATAGCTGTATTTTTTTTTTATTTTTAATTGTCTTTTGTCAGATTGAAGAAAATCAGAGTATTTTTTTAATTTCAGATATGAATGTCAGATTTTTTCAAATGATTTTTGTATGTATATTGAGATATCATATGCTTTTTGTTTTAGTTTGTTAACATAGTGAATTAAAGGGATGATTTTTGAATGTTAAGTCAATGTTGCATTCCTGGAAAACCCTTACTAGGTTGTGATGCATTATTTCTTGTATATATTGTTGGAATTATTTGATAAAATTTGTTCAGAGTATTAGTACCTATGCTCATGAGAAATATTGCACTGTAAGTTATCATTTCTTATCATGTCTTTGTCTGGTTTTGATATTAGCATAATGCTGGTTCCATAAATGAATTAGGAAAACTTCCTTTATTTTGAATTTTCTGGAAGAGTTTGTATAGAATTGGTATTATTCCTTCCATAAATGTTCAGAAGAATTCTTTGCAGGAAGATTTTGAACAATAGATTTAATTTCTTTAATAGTTATATGGCTATACAGTTTACCTTGTTAAGTGAACTTTGGTAGAGAACATACTTTAAAATATTTTTCCATTTTATTTACATTGTCAAAATCATTGTATAAAATTCTTGATAACATTATCTTAAATCCTTTTAAAACTCAGTAAAATCTCTTATTCCTGAGACTGGTAATTTATGTCTTCCCTCTCTCTTCCACTTCTCCCCCTCCCTGATTTTTTCTTTTTCTTTTTCTGAATCAGTTTGTGTAGCAATTTGTCAATTTTACTGTTCTTCTCAAGAGTCAACTTTTGATTTAATTAATTTTTCTCTATTTCCTTTTTTGTTTCATTGATTTGCTCCCTGATCTTTATAATTTCCTTTCTTTTTCTTATTTGGGTATAATTTACATTTTTAAATAAATTTTCTTCAGGTAGAAGACAAAGTCATTGATTTGGGATGTTGTGATTTTGGAGATCAACGTGGTACATTTCCCCTTAAATCATGCTTTAGTAGAATTTCATGTTTGATTGGTTGTGTTTTCATTTTATTAGAAATAAAATTAGTTTCTTTTTTGACCCATAGTTGTAGAAAAGTAATAGAAGAGGATAAGATAATTAATCTGAGGTAAGAGAAAGGATACTCTCTCTCTGGTGGGTAGGAAGGAGATAGGAAAAATGCTGATAAATATATGGTTGTTGGGAGGGAAGAGAGAAACTTGCATATTGAGGCAATTCCTACCTGATCCTTCTGTTTTCCTGGTAAAGAAAGCAATAAGAACATTTACTATATGAGGATAGGTAATTTGATTGTCACAATAATTTGAGGCAATCATTGAGGGGAATTACAGCAGGAGAGCACCATGGGCACAGAGAAACCACTGAAATAGTAGCTAAGCATTAAGATAATACATTTGTAGAAGTACATACATTGTACAGTTTTTCTCTTGCTTTGCCTACACGCTTACTTGTAGGCTCAGAGGAAGCAGACAGATATAGAAATGTTTCATGTTCAGGATTTTGGTGGATTCATTTGGAGGAAGCACAATAAAGTATGAAAATCAAAGTAATTGATAAGAGAATGATTGAAGGGGTGATTTGGGTTGAACAAGGAAGAGAACCAAATATGAAAGATTGAATTTATCAGGGAAAATAGGTCCATAGGGGAAATAATGAGTCAAGAGATCAGCATTTTTAAGTTAAAAAACAAGATGAAAGTCATCGATAGAACAGCAAGTTTAAGCAGATTGTGTGGTCAGGATATGGGATATTGGAGATTGTTTCATTGGTGAAACAATTCTGTGGGGCACATTTTGGGGAGTAGTTATGTATGAAAGTGGCAGTATTGGAGTAGCAGTGAAGATTATTGGAGTGAGGAGGCCTAGAAATTGTGGGGAAACATGTTTTATGAGGCTTAAGTATGGACTAAAACCACCCAGGGTGATGGGAAGACTGGAGGTGGAGTGGACAGTATGAATCAGCTTCTGTTTAATGTTTGGGGATGAATGTGAGGGGGTTGTTGAGGAAAATGCATTTATGATCTTATGCTAGAAGACATGTCTGCAGAGTAAGGGATTGTTAGCTAAAGGAAGAATTTGAGAGGGCATGGAGAACTAGGAGAATGTTGGCCTGCTTCCAAGTCCCACGTCAGTTGAAACTTAGGAGACCAAAGTCACTTTTTGGAGAAGAGACCAGGGTGGATCCAAGGTAGGTTCAGTTTTGAACCAATAAAAAGTGTTGGAAGTCTCCATTTTGGAGGATGAAATATACTAAATTTTGATGATCGGGAAATGGGGTTCTGGCGAAGAGAGCAGAAATATTTTAAAGTGAACAGGAGACATGGGCATTTGCTTCTCCCATGATTCAAATGCTAGTTTAGTGTTAAAGCTTAAGGACAAGGTATGACCAGAGAAGCTTATCTTTAGGACAGTGACTGAAGGTTTCATGTGGATGTAAGTCATGGTATTTTTCACAGGCCTCAGGTTTCCAAAGGAAATTTTGATGTGAGATTACCTTAGTATTGAAACTATATTAGAATATTTCTAAATGGTACTGGATGCAATCTGTAAATGTAAGACCTTGTTCAGCTCAACAGAGTGCACAAACATTACATTTCAAATATTAGTGAATAAAGTATTTTTCTTTCCTAATGACTAAATCATCGTTGAAGATAGTCTCATGGGCTGTAGTTCCTAAGCTTCCCACAAAAACAAGGATAATCCACCTGCCCTATGATGAGTTGTGTAGGAAGCATGGATTCTGGGAAATGTGAGCAGCTATAGGGCTCCTTCTGAATCCTTCATTCCCCATAGAATCCCCAAGTCCTGTGATAATGTATCTATCTTTAATTGTCTCCCTACCAAGGTGTCAAAGTAACCATTGGAGAGGAGGTCAAGTACTGAGTGTTTGAGGGACAGTATTTATTCCTTCCTATCCTGAAGTATGTCATCAGAAACATTCTTTGTTGGTGAGAACTTTTCCTCTGAATTAGATTCGTTATGTTTTCTAAAGAGAAAATATTTCTCATTATACATTATAATTCCCATCTATTCTGATGCTTGTGAAAGTAACAGGATGCAGCAGCCGTCTTAGCATGGCTGCTTACGTGGGAGGAGAGCTTGGGCCAATTTTTTTGTTGTCTCAGTCGTCTTTTCACTCACTTATAGTTAACAACACAGAACTCATATTATACGGTTAATGGAACCTCTGAAGTTTATAAGTGTAAAGTTCTTTGTCTAGAACTTGGCAGATAATGGGAATTTAATAAATGAAGACTATTATTTTATTTGGAACATCATGACAGAATCATGCTGAGATATAACGTAAATAAACTTACTCCATCTTCACAATGATACTGTGAAGTGGCTATTAATGATTATGCTTTATAGATGAAGAAACTGAAGTTCAATATGAGTCCATAGATTGGCTAACGTCAAAACCTAGAAAATAGCAGAGCTCAGAGTTGGCCTCAGTCTGTCTGAGTCTAAGCTCAGTCTCTTCCTTATATAATTAAGCCATCCTGAGAAAATTGCTTAGAATTTAGAGAAGAAAACTTCACTATGCTGCCCTGACTTAATGTAATTCCTACTATGAGGTAATTTTTCATTCTTTCTTGTTAGTCTCAAGGCTCCTATGCAGAATTCTAAACCCGTTTCATCTTATTCAGTGTTCAGGGGCACAAAGAGAGATATGCCTATGAAAGATAATTTTTTACATAAGGGGTATCATACCAGAGCAGTTCCTTGGTTACTCATGAGAGTTCAGCAATTAGGCTCAAATTAGAGCATTAAAGCTAAACAGAGGGAATCCACAGTAATTTTGAAATATCAAGAGGAAAGAGCAGGAACACTAAAAATGAAATATATCATTCAATCACCCCTTTCCTGATCGAAGCACATCAGAATTCGTTTAGTTAGCAGTGAGCAGAGACATCCCACTGATTTCCTTAATTATAACACTGGGCACACTTGAAAAATACGAGAGGAATGCCTTTTCTGGCAATTCATAAACTGTATGATTTCATTTCCCCCTTTGGGTAAAAAATTTATTGCAGACCAGGGCAAGGTTTTTGTTGGATTTGCAATCTCCCTCCATTTGTTCAATCATCCTACATGACTAGCTGAATATTACTCCAGGGAGTAGTTTTTAATCATCTACAGTCATCAGTAGTTAGTGCTCTTCCTCATTCAGAACCTGAAGTATTACTGTATTTCTAATATCACTTTGTAGGGACCCAGCCCTGATGGGGGTCCCCTCTTTATCAGAGTGAATCTTGGGGATGAGGGACTTCTATCCTTTCATGGTATGAATGAATAAGTCAGGGACTAAGAGGTTTAGTTACCTTTCTGGCATTACATGGACAGACACCATAAAGGTCAAAACTGGAGAGATTAAAACTGAAGGCTGTATCTTTTTTTTTTCCCCCATCGAGGATTTATAAAATGATGTTTCAATGTACAGTTTCACTCTTCATCAAATATGTAACACACCACATCTGCCATGGAGACTGTATCTTGATGAAACAAATTAGTGTCATGAAATTTGGCAGACTTTGAGACACAGTTATGGCTATTTGACAGGGGTGATTACTTAACCTTTTTGAGCTTTTCTGCTTTCTGTGAAATGTCTTAATACATGCTTTGTGGGATAGGTGGATAATCCAATAAAGTCAAGCACTTATTGGAATGTTTGGTGTGTGAGGCATGCTAAAAAACTGATAAGATTTTGCACATCTTCCTTTGAATTCTAATCATCAGACTTAAAAATAAGTGTTTGTATTTTGAGTTGAATTCCCTGCTCTCCATGAACCGATTTAGCCCAGACCAATCAAAACTCAGTTTTGGAACCAATCTGGATTATGGTCATAAGCAACCCCTGACATTCGGGCTTTACTGCTAAAGATTTAGAAAGCCTGGAGAGAGTCCTGTTCTCATCTTTATGTCTGCCTCACCCTTGCTTCTTTCTTCAGTCTGCCCCATTACTCAACTGTCCATACTCCATGCCAGACTGCCATGCTTACAAAAATAAATATATCTAGTTTTCTGTCTTCTTCTCAACGGGGCATTCTTGTTTTTGCTGGTATTCCTGTCCAGCTCTCACCTTAGCATCCTTGGCTGGAGTCATAACCCTTTCAAGTTAGAGCCAGTGAAGTCTAGCTGAAATTATTGTTAACCAGCTGTAGTCAGTCCTAGTTATACTCCATATACTCTATATAACCCCAGTTATACTCATAGGTACCTTCAAGTTTATCTCACTTCTCCCAGGTCCGGGTTGACAAAACTAGGTACCTGGAAATGCAGAGTGCTAGAAAGATGAAAGTTCTTGTTTCTAGTTGGTTCACATACCCCCACAAAGTTACCCTATTATGTGCAAGCATGTAGAAGGGGCCAATTCCTGTCTATCCGGATCATCCAGGCACCCGAAATTTCTTTCTTATGATTAAGGGGTTGATGTCTAATGGAAATTCCTTTAAATAACCATAGAAATCTGCCTGGGGTCTGTGACCTCTTCTGTTCCTGTTTTCCCCAGTCTTAGACATGGAATGGGGATTGATGTAGAGTCTTCTCTCTCTCTCTCTCTCTCTCCTCTCTCTCTCTCTGTCTCTGTCTCTCTGTCTCTGTCTCTCTGTTTTCTTAGCAGTTGGCTCTAACAGAAAGTCTGAATCACCTCAGTTAGTGATTGATATGTACTAGAGCCTCATGGGGTGATTATGGGGCTGCATCTCACTTGATTCATCAAATGATATTACCTCTTAATCATACATGTGACTTCACCTTGGAGAAATGAACTGCCTCTGTGTCCCTTCCTTTTCATTTTGCCTTGATTTTCAACTGTCAGATGTTGAGGTAAAATATTTTTTATACTGATGTTCTGAAGAGTTGATAAAAGCTCTACTAGATACCAAGTATCTAATTCAGAGGACTTTTCACATTTTTTATTCAATACATGTATAAAACAGTAAACTGTATATACCACTATAAAACTACCTTACTGTACTTATCCCAAAATATTAAAAAATATTATATTAACTTTATTTCTTCATCCAAAATGGCTATAATTTTAGTGAGTCCCGTAGTGGGGATTATTGGCAACCTACATTGTGGAACAGAAGAAAATCTGTAAGAAAATTTATGTTGCTTTCATCCAGTAATGTTAATCTCCAGGCATATTTGAGAAGTAGCAACATGGGGCAGTTTTCTTAACTTTCATCTTGACTATAGCTCTCAGGCTGAATTAGTTGTATCATAAAGATTAGGGTTCTTATCATGGCTGGAGGTTCTTGTCTTTCCCCACCTTACTTTCTTGTCAGGATTACAGGGGAGACTGGCACGGCTTTACTGAAGTTCCAATGAGGCAATATCTTGTAAAATATGATCATATCAGATATGACACTATTAAAATTCTGATTAATAAAAGAACAGGTATATGTATATTAAAAAAATAGCACTTCTTAGTGCTGAACACTCTCTTACTTTCTTCCATTTTTTTTCTCCCTATTGGAGGAAGTGTTGTAAGAGGGACTTCAGTGTGTAAACCATCATTGGTCTGGGATAGATAGCAAAGCAGTAAGATGCAGCTGTTCTATGGGGCAGCCAAAAACAGAGGAGTAAAAAACAGCCACATCTTTTCCTTCCTTTGACTGGTTTACAGTTACTCCAGATTCATGAGCACATTGTTTAAACTTGCTTTTCCAAAGCTCCATTAATCTTTGCTATTGGTTCAGCTCCTGTTTCCAAACATGACCTCACCCCAAGTTCTGCCCAGTGGTTAAAGCATATTCTTTTCTCAATCCAAGAAAATTAGATGGAAGATCCCCAAGTTGGTGCTTGTTTAAAAGCTTTTCAAAATGCATCATTAGAGTGCAGGGATTGGTATGGATTACTGGCCCAGTAATTTTCTGAAGATATCTAGTGCCACAAGTCAGGCCTTCATATAGAATTCAAGTCACTGATCTGACACATGAGCTTGTCATTTAGGAGTCTTCAAAATTATGTAACCTTGTTCTCAGTCTTTTAGGTATGTCTCTCTTCAGAGTTATTTTTCCCTCTTATTTCAAGGTAATGTATTCCAAGGTAATGTATTCCAAGGTGAGATTCACAGCTCTTAGTTGAGGGCCACATACAGGGGATATCTCTTTTGACTTAGGGTCTAACCTTTTATCTTTGCCCCAAGATTCTCCTGGATTTTTCTGTTTTTCTCTTCTCAAATAATAAGGAAACAGCTTGCTAGCCCAGAGGTAAAATGACTTGTCCAAATGGCCATAGGAGTCATTTCTAGACCCTGAACTGTTAATCTATCTCAACAAAAAACTCTACAAATTGAGCATCTATTTTTTTTCCTAGAAAATAGAGGTGGTACCTTAACTTTTATGATGTGTATTTTTAAAACACTTTTAACAGATGCTATAGTTAACTGAATCCTTGGCAAGTTCAAGCTGCTATCCCCTGTTAGATTGACTGTGATAGAGTGTGCTCAAAGCTTTCATGTTTGAATGCACCTAAACAGAAACATTAACACTGGAATCCTTTCTTTAGTCTGAAAAGATGAACTCATCTGACTAAAAGTAGTCTAAGAACAAAACTAGAGCATTTATCCTAAGTTTTATGGAGACTAAAAAAAAGAAGAGAGAAAGAAATATAGAATTTATCTGAAAGAGAGTTTAGCTGAGGGAGAAAGAAATCAGTAGCTGGAGGAAAGGAGCCTGAGGAACTGGAAGGAGCTGGTTTAGTTCTGTGATTGGAGTTGTCATGTTTTATTTGTGTATGGTTGTACCTTGTCAGATATGCCAGAGGGAAATGAAAAATAAACAGCAGAAGTACCTCTCACCTGCAAGAGAACAAAGGCCCATGAACAAACAACTCCTTTTTTTAATCCCTGCAAAAGAAGCTGAGTATGCAGAGGGTGCTAGACATTTTCATTTGAAGAATAATCACAAACACATCTCTAGTTCTTATACTGAATGCTTTAAATGTCTCATTTAATTCTTTCTGCAATCCTCTGAGAAAAGCTGATTAACATCCCTGTTTTGAAGATGCCACAGCTAAGGTTTATAGAAGTTGAATTGCCCACAGGTACTAAATGGAAACATTAGGCTTTGAACTCATTCTACCTGATTCCAGAAGCTAGGCTTGTAAGCACATCCGATGCTGTCTACATCTTGGTGAAGGATATCAGTCCTGTGCTCCAACAGGACAGTCTAATGACTGAAAAATGAGGTGGAAGCTCTGGTCAGCAAGGAGAAAGGAATGACTCTGTAATATGTCAGACCACCAGCCAGTCTCTTTTTACCCGGGGAATAGAAAACGTACCTGTTTCTTCAAATAGTATTGTTCATAAAGGATTCAAGAAAAGCTATCGGCATAAATAGGATTATGGAAGAAAATATTTTGGTGTTTTAATATCAGTTGTTGATCAATAAGTATCAATTAATATCAGACTATATCCTTAAAGTATACAGTGTGTATAGGGTTGCTGGGGTGTTTCAATTTTAGGCCTTGGACAAAGAATTTATAACCCCCATAGGATTACATGAAACTATTAAGAGTCATGAAGTATTATACATTTACGTGTTAAGTGCTATGCTTCTGAATATTAAGGATGCTCATGGAAGGGCATGGTTTGTGTGGGTCTTTGATGTGCTATTTGAAAATGCAGAGCTGCCATATCTTAGAGAATTGGAAAGATCAGAATGCAGAAGGAAATGAGGCACTAAAGAGAAAAGCTATAATTATTATTTAGCATGTGCTGATTGCATCCCCTGTGGTGAACAAGGTATAAAAGGAGGAGACTGCTAGAAACATCGAGGTAGGCTATTACTGCATATAACAGAGTGTGCTGAATCAGTTTGTTGTCTTCTGTATAAATATTAGGATGATGGATAGAGTGCATCAAATTCAGTCTTATGTGTTGTTTGCAAAAATTTGAAGTTTTAATTCTCAGTAATATCTAGTGTGTTAACTCATTGCTGTATTCTGAGTTGATCTTACTACTTGACACAGAAAGTGCTGTTCTTTCTTCCCCTGTATTAACCAATTCTGAACTTTCTGGACACCATGTGGGTGTCCTCCATTCTGTTCTGACACTACATATGCAATGTTAGCCAGCTCTCACAGGTTAAATGCTCTGTCCCATAAGATTTATCCCAACTTCAGATCCACTTGCAGTCCTAGCACTCCCATGCTTCTGACTGATCAGCTATAAATTGGAAGTTCCCATGACCTTCTTCGGGTATGATAATTTGTTATAATGGCTCACAGAAATCAGGAAAACACATTACTTATTTAATTAGTAATATTTACTATTTTACACTTTTAATAAAGGACATTATAATGGGAACAAATCTATAACCAGATGAAAAGGTTTATAGGGAAAATCTGGAAGGACCCCCAGCATAGGAGCACAACCCTCCTGTCACGTGAATGTGTTCATCAACCCAGGAGCTCACTAAATCCTGCCATTTTTTTCTTTTTTAATGGATGTTCCACTATGTGATCATTGGTAGTTAGCCAAATCTCCAGCTCCTTTTCCCTCCCTGGAGGTAGGTGTGAAAACTCCAAGCTTCTGTCAAGCTTGGTCTTTATGGTACCCAGCCATCATTCTAAAACTATCTAGGAACCCCTCAGCCAAGAATCACCTCATTAGTATACCAAAGGTGCTCTTATCACTCAGGGAATTCTAAGAGTCTTATGAGCTCTGTGTCAGGCAGCTTGACAGAGACCAAATATTGTAGCAGAAGATGCTTCTATAGCTCCAATCACTCAGAAAATTCCAAGGGTTACAGAAATGCTGAAAGAGAATTTAGGAAAATAATCTCACTTACAATTGCATCATAAATAAATATCCTGGAATAAACTCAGTCAAAGAAGTGAAAGAGCAATACTCTGAAAACTTTAAGCCATTGTCAAAAAGAAGCAGAAGGTGATACAAAGAAATGTAAGGATATTCATATTCATGAATTGGAAAAAATTGACATAGTTAAAATGGCCTTCTTACCTAAAGCAATATACTGATTTAATGCTACCTCCATCAAAATTCCAAAGACATTCTTCACAGAAATAGAACAAAAAATCATGAAATTTATTTGAAACTACAAGAGACTCTGGATAGCAAAAATAATCCTGAGGAAATAGAAGAAAAATGGAGATGACATGGTCCCTGATTTTGAGCTCTTCTACAAAGTAATAAAAATCAAATCAGCACGGTATTGGAATAAAAACAGACATACAGACCAATGGCATACAATTGAGAGAATGAAATAAACATATATATACATATATATGTATATATATATATATATATATATATATAATTGATTTTTGACAAAAGAGCCAAAGGCTTACAACGGGGCAAGGACAGTCTCTTCAATAAATGGAGTTGGGAAAACTCAACAACCACATACAAAAGGTTGAAACTAGGTTGTTACCTAACACCATACGCAAAAATCAAAAATCAATTCAAAATGGATTAAAGACAGATCTAAGGCCAGAAACCATATTAACATATAGAAGAAAACACAGCAGAACACTATTGGATATTGACTGAAGAGATGTCCTTAGGAACTTGACTCCAATGGCAAGGGAAATAAAATCCAAAATAATGGGATTTCATCAAGCTAAAAAAAGCAAAAGAAACTCATTAAAACAACAACAATGACAACAAAAACACATCCTACTGAATGAGAGAAGATATTTGTATATCACACATCTGACAAGGAGTTGATATTCAAAATAAGTAAAGGACTCATTTATCTTAACAGCAATAATTGATAATCCAATTAAAATGGGAAGATGATCTTAATAGATACTTCTCTAAAGAAATACAGATGGCTAACAGGCGCATAAAAACTTGTTCTACTTCTCTTGTTGTTATGAAATGAAAACTAAAATGAGATTTCATCTCACACAGATGAAAATGGCTATTAATCAAAAGAATGGAAACAACAAGTACTCGAACAAATTTGCAGGAAAGGAAATTCTTGCTTCCTTTGGTGTTGGTGGGAAGGTAAAAATGGTGCAATCATTAGGCAAAGAAGTATGGAGATTCCTCAGAAAAACTGAGACTGGAAATTCCATATGGTATGGTTATACTTCTACTAGGTATCTACTGGAAAAACACAACATTAATTTGCAGAGTTATCTGCACTCTCATATTCATTGCAGCATTATTTACAATAGTCAAGAGCTGGAAATAACCTAAATAAATACCCATAAATATATGAGTGGATAAAGAAGACATAATATATATGCACAATGAAATACTCAGCTATCAAAAAAGATTACATCCTGCCATTTGCAACAAATTGGATGGACTTGAAGGGAATCATGTTCATGAAATAAGCCTGAAGGAAAAAGACAGACATCATAGGATATTGCTCATAAGTGGTGTATAGAGATATCAAGCAAACATCTGAACTGAATTAAAGAAAAATAGACTTAAAAATGAACTAAATTGAACAATAATAGACTTTTAGCCAAAAAAAAGGAAATCAGTGGTTGCAGGATGAGAAGAAGCAGGTTGGGGTCAGGGGGACGAAATGAGGTAAAGGGGATTCATCATATAGTTAAGGGAAAACTGAAATAGAGGTGAACTCACTATATTATATACAGATGTTGATTTCTTATGATGTATGCCTTAAGCCTATTTAATATCTTAATGCAATGTTCCTTCATTAAAATTAATTTGGGGAAAAAAGATAATTCCAGGGTTTTTAAAAACTCCATGTCAGAAACCTGGACAAAGACCAAGCACGTGTTTTTTTTTTTTTTTTTTTTTTTTTTATCATATCACAGTGTCATAATTATCAAGGCATGTAATTAAATTTCCTGGAAAAAAAAGACAATTACAGATTATAATTACATCTGGTGAAGGGTCAGACAGGAGTCTACTTGTTGGGTAGGGTCACATGATCTGTAGCCGCTCCCCCACTGGTAGAGGTGGCATATAAGGGGTCCCGAGAATCTCTTTATGAAGCTCTGTTTATATTATTTCTCATCAATGTACTCCATTACATTTTATCATAGCTGTTTTTTTCATCCTCTTAATCAAGAAATTTGAGAAACAAGGAAGAAGTTTCAGTGTCGTTTATGACCTAGCCTTAGATGTCACAAGCCTCTCTTGGCCATTTTATTGGTCCTGGCTGTTAAAGGTTTGCGCAAGTTCAAGGGAAAAGAAAACACATCACACCTTGTTTTTTATGTTATTTAGTTGTTCATCTTTGTTGTTTCCGGGGACTCCAGGCCTTGAACCCGGGACCTTGAGATACATGTGGACTATGCCTGGTGTACTAAACCACTAGGCCACCAGAGCACTACCATCACATCTCTTGATGGAAGATGTTAACATCCCATTTTAAAGAGCATATTTACGGTGGAATATATGTCAGTGTGGCCATATTAGAAAACATAGCCTGATAAAATATGAAAAGCATGTAACCACACAAAATTTTCACAGAGATTAACTACTAATATGATTAAATCAACATTTTCTTCAAGAATGGATCAATTTATCTTCCTTTGGTTAGCAATTCAAGCTGTAATTAAGCAATTATTTACCTGTGAATTGTCAGTTTGAGCTTCTCTTGTCTGTACCCACCTGCTACTCACATAGACCCCTTGAAATTAAAGATATTTAAATTCAATTTTTATTTTGAAATAATTTCAAGCTTAGTAGAAGGTATAGCAATAGTTCAAAGGACTGTCTAAACCCATCTTAATTTACTTGTTTTAGCCTTTTGATTTATTTTTTGTCTTTATCTCTTCTTCTCATTCTCACTTCTACCTCCTGTTGCCCCTTCCTCTGAACCATTTTAGAATTAGTTTCATAGTTCATTCCCCTTTACCCTTACAGACCCATAGTACCATTATCAAATTCAGGAAATAATAACATTTATACAATGATATATTTAATATGTAGGCATATTTAATATCCATAGAATAGATAGGAAATAGATTATTGACTAGATATTCGAATGTCGATAATTATCTAATATTGTTCTTACAGCAGTTTATTTTCTCTCTGAACTAGGATCTGATCTAGGATCACAGATTGCAGTTAGTTGTTATATCCTTTTCATGTCCTTTAAAATGAAATAATTTCTCAGCTTTGTCTATCATGACATTGGGTTTTTTTGAAGGCTATAGGTCAGATGTTTGATAGAAACCCTGATTTGAGTTTGCCTGAGATTTTCTCATGATCAAGTCAGATTATGCATTTTTTGGCAGCATATCACAAAAGTGGTGTCTGTTCTTACAAGTGTATTGTCTCAGGGAGCATATGCTATCAGTTCATTCCATTGTTGATTTCACTAACATTGCTTATATAATATGGTGACTTCCAGGTTTTACCTCTGTAGAGCCTCCCCTCTTTACATTATCTGTGGGTAAATATTTTGAAACTACATAGTATCCTGTACTCTTCAAACTTCATTCAATGATTTTTTAGCCGAATCAGTTATTACTATGATGATTTAAAAAAAAACGGGTGGTCTAACTTTCACTATTTTTTCTACTTTGTTATCCCAGCTTTGTGCATGCGTAGCATGATGATTTGGTATACATATGCACTATAAGATGGTTGCCACGATCAAGTTAATTAACATCCATCACCTCACATAATTACTTTTTGTCTATGTCTGGGGAGAATTCTTAATATCTACTTACTTAGTAAATTTCAAGAATATAATATAGTATTAATTTCAGTCACTATGCTGTGCATTCAATTCCCAGACCTTAGTCATCTTATAAGTGAAGTTGTGTATACTTTGAATAACAAATCCGCATCTCTGCTTCCCTCCTGCTTTTAATAACTATCCCATTTTTTTTTTAAGAATCCACATAGAAGTAAGGTCACACAGTTTTTGTATTTCTGTGTATTACTTATTTTACTTAGCATAATATACTCTGTGTGCATCTATGTTATAATAAGTGGCAGAATTTCCTTCTTTTTAATTACTGAATGATAATCCATTATAATGGAATACATATATACATGTATGTATGTATGTCTATATCATATCACCTTTATCTATTCATCTCTTTGTTAACAGACACGGGTTTTTTCTGTGTCCTAGTTCTTAGGAATAATATTGCAATGAACATAGGAATGCAGATATCTGAGATACTGATTTGTTTCATTTGAATATATATATATATATATATCTGTAAGTGGGATGGTTAGATTAAATAAAATATCTATTCTTATTTCTTGGAGAAATTCCATACTGTTTTTCATAGTGACTGTACCAATTCGCATTCCCACTAACAGTGTACAAATATTTCTTCTTTTTTACATACTCAACAATACTTGTTATATCTTGTCTTTTTGATTAAAATCATCTTAAAACGTGTGAGGTAATAGCTCATTGTGGTTTGACTTGCATTTCCCTGATGATTAATGGTGTTGAATACATTTTCATGTACTTGTTGCCATTTGTATGTCTTTATAAAAATGTCTACTCGGATCCTTTGTCCATTTTATAATTTTTTTCTGTGGAGTTATATGAATTGCTTCTATAGAGGATATTAATCCCTCATCAGATATATGATGCACAAATATTTTCTCTTACTCTTAGATTTTCTTTTTCTTTTTGTTATTGTATTCCTTTGCTTTAATTGGCTGACATTCTCTTGTAAGGAGATGTTTTCCCTTCTACTTTATTTGTTTGAGTCAATGAACTATTAATTTTTAAAAGGAATTATAATAAAATATTTTAAGTTAATTTATTTTGAAGCTTAAATTGACACAGCCTTAGCCAATGGGTGCTTTCCAACCTGGCTCATGAGTCCTTTTTGACATATTCCCTGGAGTAGTCTATTTGGGGTACCATAACAAAACCCCACAAACTATTAAATAGTTTCAAAATATTTGCACACAGATTGTAAAAGAGGTGAAATTCTATAGTGGAGACACCTGTCTGTGTGAGCCAGATGCAATGTTAAGCAACAGAAATTTATTTCTCACAGTTTTGGAGGAGGAAAGTTCAGCATCAAAATGCCGGTCAGTTTGGTTCCTAGTGAGAATGCTTTTCTTGACTTGCAAACCTCTCTGCCTCCTCACATAGTTGAGAGAGGGCTCTAGTGTCTCTTCTGCTTCTTATAAGTGCTCCATCCTTATGACCACATTTAACCTTTACCACTTTCTACAGGCACTAATTCCAAATATAGTTGCATTCGGGTTAAGAAATCAACATGAATTTTGAGGGGACATAGTCAGTTTGTAACTACCCCATCATTTTTTGAGTGCCTTTTTAAAACTTTTAGTATAATAAGATTTAAAACCCTTTATACTTCATTGCCCCAGCCCTATTTCCTCCAAAGAGCTCTGGTTCCTTGTTGTGAGGAATGGTACTTAGAAGTGAGATCTTCAAGGAAGCATTTGTGCAGGTCATCTCATGTTAAGATGATTAAGTCAAAAACTAATTCAATATGACTTCACGAAATGGAAAACCTTCACTGAGTTAGAAAATGTGAAGATAATTAGGATGCTTCTAAGTCCTTGTCTAAAATGTTTTACTTACAATATTACTTTTACTCTAATCAATTGCAAAGTAATAGACTAAGACCCACATACTTTGTTTTAATGGAAGTGAGGGTCTATTGAACAATGAGTCTGGAGGGTGAAAAAGTTGTACAATACTAAGAGGTCAGGACCCCAGAAAAGAGTATAGTATAGCCCTTATACCTATTTGTCAGAAAACTGTTCAGAACCAGTAAACAAACAGCCTCATTTTGAAATGGTGACTATTTCTTTCATACGGATTTAACCAGTTGCAAAACTTCATTTATATTCCAAGTCTAATATGGTATTAGAGACTAGTTATGGGTTTTGGCTCAAATGTTGTTCTAAGGATCCACCTCTCTGTGTAGAATCAGATTTCCCCACTGTGTGCGGAGCTCATAATCTTTGTCCATCCTAGGTTTTTATATTACTTACTTTCTGATTGTTTAGGCTGGGAGACAGAAGGAGCCCTATTCTTATAATTATGTATCTTTTGATATCTAATTGGCTTACTGTGTAGACCTAAGTCCCCTTTCCTTTATGGTCCTCAGTTTGCTTCTTTGGGAGATGAATGACTGAGATTAAATTATTTCTGGGTTCCCTTTAGTTTTCAGTTCTCTGAAGTTCTATGACACTTCTCTGCCAAAATCTTTAAAGTAAGAATTAAACATGCAGATCAAGATATATTACAGAATTAAAGTCTCCAGAGCCCCAGCAGGCCTGCTTTTCAGAGTGTGCTTGCTTTTTACAGCTGTGAAGAGAGGAATCAGTACACTAGCTTATAACTTCATATGACTAATGGTAACCATGACGACCACTAAATATTCCTTCTAGACCTTGCATCTGCACAGCTCACTGAAGCAGAGGAAATAAATGTTGCTGCTTTGAAAAATGGTAAAAATAATCGGAACTAACGACAGGCTTGGAAAGAAAGGAGAAATCTCACATCTGAAGGTCAAGCCATTTTATCTCATTACCTTCTCTGGATTTTGTTTAATCTTAGGAGGCATTTGGTGCCAACTGAATGGATAGGTCACAAGCCTGAAGGATTTAGCATTAAACTTCGAAGCACTTGACTAATTTTTAGAGAAGCTTCAGGGGTTCTGACAATGTTTGCTAGGTCAGTGTAATGGCCTTTATGCCGAAATACTAAAAACAACCATCAGAGCACCAAACGAGAATCCCCCAGGCCTCCAGTAGTTTTCAATGTCAAATCACCTGACTGGCTGAAGGGCAGAGTACCGAGAAGATTGACCAAGGTCAGATCACATTCAGAGAGAGGTATATGGGTAAGGGAACTGTGCCACATGAAGCTGAAAATTAGACAAAGAGAATGGAAGACAGGTAGATACCTTGGGTTAATCATGGAATAATCACTAGGAAGGAACAATCACTAGGAAAACTAGTGGCACAGCCCAGGATAGCCAGGCAGGGAATGTAAATGAATGGATTAGCACAGAGTGAGTGAGGTCTGGGCAGAAATGGAAGGCACATAGCCTGTCTAAGGTGGATGTCTACTATCATGGGACATTGAAAATCCAGAGTTCTCATTTTTCAAGACATTGAATAAGTATATTGAACATAGCTGCAGCTCAGTGATTAACCTGATAAACAGTGGTGATTTTATGTGAATTTTCTAGGCAGAGGATATTATGGATAAAATGAGGGCATATGGGTGTCACCCAATGTGGACAATTCAAGGATGCCAGCCATCGATCTGGAGGTGATACGATTTGTGCTTTACTGACACTTAAGGTTTACTTGTGTAACATTTGAAGCGTTGACACTAGCGATGGGTGTCCTGTCCAAGTTTTGGCCATCCCTCATCCTTTACTCCAAAGGACTTCTCGGCTGAAGGCAGGGAATGACAGAATATATTGACTGCTCTCTTTGTGTGAAGAGAGTGTGGGGTTACCCATGAAACCCAAAGCTGATCCCTATAAAAAAATTAACCAAGGTTGCTAAGGGTCTAGTATGAGTTCCCCCTTAAGAACTCCCAGGACTATTTTCCTGGGGGCCCCAGATCTTCAAAAGGGGTGGTGGTGATGGTAGTGGAGTAAACATACGGAGTAAGATGAGTCAGAGAGAAGACCAACATTCAAAGGGCAGATGGAGAAAGAGGGACATGTGAAGAGAATAGAGCAAGAACAATCAGAGAGCTCAAAGGGCCAGGAGAAGATGCTGTCACAGAAGCCTGGATGTGCCACAAGTCCTGCTGAATTTAAAGGGGCCACTCATGAACACAAGCTGAGACTATCTCTGTGCTTGTACCTACCTAGGAGCCAGAAGGAAGGGACCAGAGCTGAGGCAGAACCTATTGCTCGAGAGGGAAGGGCAGGGAGAGAGATTGCTGAGCCCTATGCGCCTCTGTGCTTCTTACTGCACCTGGGATGAGTGGTGATGGCTGAAGCCACCAGTGCCATTTGGGGTTCCCTTTTTTAAATCACATCACTCCAGAATGGGGTTTATAACTTCCCACTACCTGCCCCTTTCTTTCATTCTGCACTTCTAAGGGGTTTGCCTCTGTGCACATTCTTTTTCAGATGTCTAATTCTGACTCAGAAAATTGCTGGTTTAAACTCTTTTGCCAGATGGCTGAGGAAAGAGCAATTGACTGTGAGTGCTAAATGCCTGTGTCAGAGCCCAAAGCAGCCGATTCCAATTAACATGAAAAGCAGAACAGCTCTCCCAATGTGCAAGTGTAAAATGGGATGATGAAACCTCATCCTGCTGAAAGAGGAAAACACGCTTCTCCCATACGGGCCACACTGTTGGGTTGCCGGAGTCTTTATGCCATTGAGAAGGGAGCATCAGTCAGTGTCCCCAGGACAACACCCTTGGTTCCTTTCTGTTTCACTGGTAGGGGGTGGTCCTCCAAGTCACATGGCAGAAGTCTTTGTCTGGGTGGATGGAGCACACTTCTTGTTTTCAGCACACTTTCCTCTCTTCTCAAACAGACTGACTTCACAGAAGTGGAATTCATCTTTAAGTGTGTGATTTACATAAACAGTTCTTATTGTTTGGCACATTCTTGTTAACATTTATCTTTGTGACAGGAAATCCCTTTACAGAGGCCAAAACAAGTGAAATAAGAAAACCTAAATCGAGGTGTTTTGCTCCCAATCTTATTTTAATGTTTCTTTCTTGCCTTAATAAGTATTTTTCATTAGTCTCTTGCTTCTTCTTTCAGTGTCTCTTTATGCATAGATAAACACATATATGTATATACTTACGCACATATGTATCTGTACTTACATATGTACATATATGTATATTCTTATTTTACCTTTTTCCTCATAAGAGATGGCATATTAGGTATACTATATTGCATTTGGGGGGTATTGAATAATATATTTGGAGATCTTTATTGATAGAGAGTTTTGTTCTTTTCTTCCTTTGATATCATATTATACTATATAGATATACTGTAGTCCCCTATTTTGGACACTTGGATTTTTTTCTTTCCTATAACATAAAAGTCTTTCGCTTTATTCTGTGGTCTATGTGCAAGAGTAACTGCAGGATAGATTCCCAGAGCTAGCACTGTGGTTTAAATGCATCTGTCATTTTGGTGGAGAATGTCAGACATCCTTGCACAGAGGTTGCCTATTTTGTATTCCATTCAGTATAATATGAGAATATCTGTTCCCTGCAGATTTACTAACTGAATGTTATCAACCTTCTGTTATTTGTTTTTGTTTCTTTGTTTCTTTCTGTTTTTATTAGTCTGATAGGTCAAGAAATGGTAGCTCAAGTTACCTTCATTTTAAAGACAATTTTAAGCTCTAATAGTTTTAATTTGTATGGTTATTTATTGAGAAAATATTTTCATTTTTCTTTGTTTTCATGATCCTCTCAGAGAAAATCATGACATTGACAATGGCCAGGGGAAAAATGTCTTTTCAGGTGCTAGACTCTTGGGCTGTAAGCATATCATTAAGATTTTGGGTCTTTTGCCGTGTATTTGTACGTTTACTTCATGCTTCCTTATTGTAATTCATAATCAGAATAATAACCAATATTGATTGAATGTGTATTATACTACAAGCATAATCCTAAGTCCTCAATATATTAATTCACTTACTCTTCCAAAAAAAATAACTTGATGAAGGAGGGTAGTTATAATCTCAATATTCAGGTATGAAAACTAAGGCACACATTAGTAAATCTGCTCAAGTTTATGAAGATTAAAACTAGGCAGTCTGTTCTAGAGTGAAAACCTATTTCATTTTTAACTCTGGAACTCTCCCCATTTTAGCACTGAAAGTCCCATGTCCCTAGAAACCCCTTAGTCCTGGACAAACTGGGCTGGTTGGTTACCCTAGACTGGCTCTAGAGTTTTTGCTTATCATTATCCTGTGCTTTTAATCAGAGGAACTGGGGAGGTGGTGTTCCTAGAGTATCATGTGTGAGACTTAACTGGCACATTTCTATTTTTAGTCAATGAGCCAGATATTGAGAAAGAAGGAAGAGAGAAGGGAGTGCCATTCCCTCAAAGGAGACAGCAGCAGAAATGGCCAAAAGGAGAGGGCACTTCATGCACCCACACTCATGAGAAACCTGTATAGAGGTCTAATAAAAATGTAATAATTGTCTTGTCTCTCTTGCAGGTAAAAAACTTTCATGTATTATCTCAATGACCCCTTGGAGTCTATGAGATAGATACTAATTAACCAAAGCAAGGTTCATTAAAAACTCAAACTATTACCTGCAAAGCCAAGGCTTTCAAGTATTATATTTTACCTAACAATAAATACAACATACCTGATGTGTAAACTGGACTCGTAATGACTATCATTATGAAAGACTTTCAGATAAGGAAAGTCTGAATCTTTGACTTGCTGCAAGATATACTGCTGTGTTTGAGTAAAGCAGCCCAGCAGCTAAATGATTAGAAACGCCCATAAGGATTTCAAAAGGCTTTGAGAAAAAGCTAAGAGAACAGTCCTTCTTTAATGTGTCTATGTTGTGAAGAGCAGCAGAAAAGGTTCTGTTCTCTTTCTTTGTCTGGAGGCATGTGATACTGAGTAAACCTCACTTAAACCCTTTGGGTTTAGGTGCCTTAAGTTTTAAATGAGGATAATTCTTACTTGCTTCAAAGGTAATCTTTTGAAGACCCTTCTAGTTTTAAGATTCATTACTAACCATATAGCTTTGATCAAATTTCATTTTCATTGAGGAAAATCAAGGTCTCAGTACAGAAAAATTTATAGCAAGTACATGTATATGAATTGATATAACTCTCAAGAAAAGACAGAATGACCTCTCATAGTTGTCCTGTCCTAATCAATAATCTGTGAATGGGATGAGATATTCCTGATTATGTTATAAGACACAGTTTGACCTTAAAATAAGGAGATTATCCAAGATTATTTGGTAGGACCATTGTAATAACATACATTCTTAGAAGAAAGAGATTTCTTTGGCTGGTGGCAGATGAGATCAAAGTAGGAGAAAGCAGAGTTTGGGCGATTCCAGAAGGAGGGGCATTCAACACCCCATTGATGGCTGTGGGAATGGAAGGAGACATGTTCCAAGGAATTGGGCACACTTCAGGAACTGGGAGTAGTCCCCAACAGGCAGCTAGTAAAGGGTCTGGGACCTTGGTCCCACAAGCAGAGAAATGAGTTCAGTTGGTGCCTGAGTGAGTTTGGAAGTGGATTCCTAGAGCCTGCAGATCGCATCCCAGCCTGATAATGTCTTAATTTCAGACTTGTGGGTCCCTCAACCTAGATCCCAGTGAAAGTCCACTTGAATTTCCGACCTGTAGAAGTATGAGATGATGAGTGTTGTTTTAAATGGGTATATTTGCAACCTTTTGTTATACAGCAAAGATAACCTATTCAAGTCCCCATTTGGATTTCCTAGAATCCTGATTTTCCACTTCCTTCCCCGGTGACAGTTTGTGCACATCCCAGATTGAGGAAATTGTCTCAGTGTCAATCTCTTCCTTCACTTCAATTAGTCGCAAATGCTAGGAGTCTCCACTCTTGCCCTCTTTAATAGAGCACCTGGTAGAATCATGTTGCTTGTGTTTGGTTGTTGCCATTTTTGGCCCTCACATCACCCTGCTACAGGCCGGGTTCATTTGCCAATCAGCTCTCTGATCACGCACCTCTCCTGTTTCCCGATACCACCTACTTAAGACCACTTCTTTCTGGCTTCATATTTGCATGGTTGGTGACTGAAGGAATTGTTGGAAAATCTTAGCATCTTGCTTTTGGATTATCATCCACTGTAACATGTAAGATTTAACTAAAATATCTGTAAAAGTGTGAAGATATCGGGAAGGTCATTCATTTCCTCTTTAATTTATTTATTTAGTCATTAAATATTTATTGACTATTCACCTTGCGCCAGATTCTGTGTCAGATGCTGGAAATATATCAATAAAGAAAGCAGACAGACTTAGGGCATTTATATTTCAATCAAGAAGACAGACAATAATTGAATAATGAAAGAGATAAGTACTATTAAGATAAGGGAGAAAATACTATGAGCGATAACAACTAGTCACAAAAAAAGGAGAATTCCCAAGAAAGTGGGTAGATAATATAGCAGCCGTAATAAGACAAGGCACGATAATATATCATATAGCTGATGACCATCTGACCATCCAGATGCCTGATACAAAGGCTTTCTCGTTTAACTTCTAACTTCCTTTTTTTTTCTTTGGATTTCCTGTTTTATGATACTTCAAAAGGGGAAAAACAGAACTGAAGAACTTTTGATCTAATAGCTATTTTAGAGATGATCCCATCTAGTCCTCTTCATTTGTAGGTGATGAAATTGAAGCTTGAAGAAGTTATCTGACTTACTCTGGGTTTCCCACCTCCTTATAGCCAATTGAACATATCTAGTGCTCTTCCTTGAGGATTTCCAGTGAGTGATAAATTTCTAGGTTTTAAATTTATAAAATTTAAATTTCATAAATCCCCAAATCTGGACATTCATCGTCTCAGTTGTGTTCAACACTGAGATATCCCAAGTTCTCCAGGTTCTAGGGACTACCTTTTATTTAATGCTTTACACACAGTACAAGTCTCTTTTGCACTCTCAAATCATCAAGAAGTGCCAGTTTTCAGTCAGCTCTCACTTGCTCCCTCTCTGTCTGGCTTAATGTTCTGTTCTTCTCTGCAGGTGAACTGACTCTCTTTGGCAGCTTTACATCTGCTTTTCCAAACTGCTCATGTCTTTACTTTGCTTAAGTCTTAGTGTAGACACAGTTCATTTTTCCAAGCATGTAATTTACCAAAGGTTTGGGGGATAACAGAAGCGAGTTACTCTGTAGAAAGTTAAAAGTAGCCTGGACATTAGCTATCGTTAGAGTTTGTTGGTTGAGTCCTCAAGCTTTCCATGGTCACGGAAATCTTTCAACTTTCCTCTAAGTTCAGGCCTACCACCATATTGCAAGCACTGGTTTAACACGCCATGATCTTTAGCCATGTCCCTCCTACCTGGCACCTAGGTTATTTAATTTTCATTGACTCTAGAGAGTCAATGAAAATTCTTTTCTTTTTCTAGAGAGACACTTCATTCATTCATGATGAACTTCAACAAAACCACATAGAGCAGGATGCTCTTTATAGTCTCACATTTTCTATTCCCTATTTGAATTTGGACTTTAGTTTTACATAATCAAAATGCTCTAAGTAAGAATTTCCTAGGGAAAAAGAGTATTCTACTCACCTATCCACTATGAATGTCATTTCCTCTTCCAGTTAAATTAAAAAAAAAAAATAGAAACTAGAAAAAGCTGTTGGCAACTTTGAAATGACTGTCCCCCATTCCTTATAAGCAGCTATCAAAATTCCAGTTTTCTGGGTCAAGTTCCCCAATACTTCCTAACATGATAATATGTAGAATTCCCCCACTTCTTTATTTTTTTACCTTGTGCTTTCCATTACCATCTTTAAAACTTGTTTCAAAATCCAACCTTTCTTGGAAACTTCATGTACTTCTAATCAGCATTTTATTCTTAGCATTTACGCATTCAGTTTGTATGATATCATTTTGCCATATTTTGTCATGTGTGCTCTCCTCCTAGTTGAAACACAAACACTTTAAAGACAGATACTCTCTTTTAAGATCCCCTCACTCCCTGTTTGACAACAGTGCCTATTTAGTATTCAAAAAATACAACATATTTTTTGTCACATTGAAATCTATTGTTTATCTCCAAATATTGCCAAAGACTTTAGACTTAATGTATTATCATTTCTATTGTGTTAATGTCTTTCATTTCACCCTTCTACTGAATTTTTCTTAAGCTCAGTAACTGCTGTTTGTCATATGGATTTGGGCATGGCATTCAAATAAAATTCCTATTCAAGAGCACTGTTTCATTTCATTTTGATATGAAAAAACTTAATCTTTTAATTTCATACTATGATTTTCTATCATGTAGCTCAATAGGAGAACAGTATATGGAGATACCGAATATATAAGTGCTAAAAATGACTGGCACATGATGCCAAATAAATGTTAGCTATTATGATTATATTCCTATGGTCTGCTTTTGCAGTGAGTTCATGCTTAAGGTGCTTGAGGATGAACATGCCACTGTTAATCACCTTTACAAATACTGACAGTTGAATTTTCTTCTCTTCTTTGAAAGTCTATGTGTGTTTGTATATGTATATGTATATGTGCATATGTATATGGTGGTTTTTAAAGTCTGTACTTGTTAATTCTGTATTACTCAATAATGGATTAAACTTCTTTTGCAGTAATGCTGGAAATATTCACCTCACGGGGCAAGTTCTTTCTCATCTTAACCATCAGTGACAGAATATAATCCAAATGCAGGAGCAATTTCAGTGAAGTTGTGAGCCCATAGAGTTCTTTTTATGTTAGGGCCAAAGGAACAGTTTAATTTTCTCTTTGTTATGTTTCAAATTGTACTGGACTCACACTATAAAATAAAAGGGTTCTTGAAACTCAGCACCTCCTACACACAGCTAATTAAATAGAATGAGAAGCAAGGTGTAGACAAGGATCAGACTTATAAATTTTATACATTTTTATTAATAATATACAAATGATCTTAATTAAACTTGCGTTTTCCATGTAACAATCTCACACACAGGTTTGTTCCTTTGTCTAGGAGCCGTAGAAGAGATGAAAATGTCTTTGAATTTTAATATAAGGAGACCCCTTTCTGGTTTAACAGACATTTTTTTCTCTGTTTTACAGCTTCTCATTGTAGTCTTCCTAGTTTCTAGAACCCAAGTGACTAAATGAAAGACCCTTGTTTTTCTGAACACTGGATGAGCTTCTGATCTTAAAGGCAAGCCTTTCCATTGAAAAAGGATTTCAAGTAAAAATACATGTAATCCACAAAGGTCTAAATTAGGTCTTTCTGTGTCATCTATTCTTAGTGTTCCCTTCATTGTATTGACTCAATAATTATAAAATTCTTTATTTTTCTGTGATTATTTTTAAATCTGTTTAGGTGATTCCTTTTAAATCGATAAATAATTTGCACACAGTGCAATTTGTATTGTGAAGATTAAGTATATTTCTATGTATTTTAAGACATGTATGAAGTCATGTAATTTCTACCACAATTAAGAACAGTTATATCACTCCCCAAAATTCCATCAGACCCCTTCATTCAATCTCTTACTTCACTTTCACCCCTAGCCCCTCGGAAACTACCCATTTGTTTTCTGTTCCTGCAGTGTTGCCTTTTCTAGAATTTCATGTAGATGGCCTCCTACACTGGTAGCCTTTTGTACCTGTCTTAATGCTTTTGAAAATTTACTCATGTTATTTTGTGTATAAGTAATTTGTTAATTTTTTTATTACTGAGAAGAAATCTAACAGATTCTTAATAATTATTTGTTGAATATATAAAATTATGGATTTGGAAGAATATCTTCACATAGATTACTTGAGAAAATAGAAACATCTTTGTCCACAAATATTTGCTGAATACCTGGATAAGATGTTAATTATCTTTTAATGATAATCAGATTTTAACACCAGGTCTTGTTTATATCTTTAGATCTTTTGTGGAGTAATTTTCTAAAATAATTGGAATATTTAGGCACCATTTCTAGTGGAAATAAAATAATTTTTATTTCTGTGATCCCTGGGAGTTATCTAATATCTGGATATAGTTCCATGAAATTTTCAGTGGAGAACTTGATATAAATTTGAGGGAGGCTGATATTTTCAATATATATTATCTCTATTGAGTCAGTAGTCACTGCAATTTTCAAGTAAAAATATCATGTTTCAGTTAAAATGATGTAAAAATTATCTGAAAAAATTTAAAATGTACTGCTAGCTCAACCTTCGCTTTAGAAAAAAAACAATATTGGATGTTTCCAATATTTTTGTCTTGGATCTTTGACTTTCCTTGCATCTTTATCTTTTCTCAGTGCTTAGTCAGACCATAACAAGGAAAATTTTGATATTTCAAAGTGTTGATATTAAGTCATTGAGGTAAGTGGGAAAAATAAGAAAAGACTAATAAATTAAGAATGAGACATTAGACTCTACATGTTTTAGTCAAGTCTTGACCTCTTGTGACAGTGTTGGAATCAAATTGGGATAAATAATTATATCCAACTTATCTCTCAGCTTGCTATTTTTAATTTTCAAAGATTGCTAGACATTCCAACAATTGACCTCTTGTGACAGTGTTGTTCTCTAGTAAAATATGGATAAATAATTAAGTCTTGTCTACCTCTGAGGTTGCTGCTTTCAATTTTCAAATGTTACTACAAAGCCTACTAATGAGTATTTTCTTTTTGGATTACCTATTCTTTAACTGGTTTAACTTGTTTATGATATTTCAGCATGTCGCTTTATTCCCTTACCCAGCAGTGGAGAGCATTGCAGGGAAGATTCTTTCTTCATTCTTTTTTTTTTTTTTTTTGCAAGAAATGTCTCCAGGAGCATAGAGGGAACCTGTTACAAAAAGGACCTCAGGTTTTAACTCCAAAAGGATGTACAATATATAAGATGTTTTGTAAAATTCTCCACATCGTGATGGAAAAGTGACTAAATAAACAGATTTTCCTAATATCTTATTTGCCTATCTTGTATCAGGCACTGTGCTGAGAGGATGACATGTTTTATCTCATTTGATGTTCACAACAATTCTCCAAGGTTGGTAATCATTTGACCGTATTTCGTAGATGAAGATGATGCAACCTAAAGAGGTAAAAGCACATGTTCAAGTTCACTCAATGATAAAACAGCGAAAATAGGAGTTGAACACAGCTTTCTTTCATTTTAAATCTGGCCCAGACACTTAATCAATGATACGATGCAAACTGTCTTTCCAGTTTCTACTTTTTAGCTATTAAGAATAATATTGCAAAGAACATTTGTGAACAAGTTTCTGTGTGAACATAATTTGATTTTGAGGGGATATACACCTAAAAGTGCAAGTCACATGTTAAATCAATGTTAAATGTTTTTAGACACTGCCGTAGCACTTCTAAAGCAAGTGCAGTATTATACATTCACATAGGCTATGTATGAAAATTTGAATTTCACCATGTCCTTAAAAGCAGCTTGTGCTGTCTGACTCTTTGATTATTGTCATCCAAGTGGCTATAAAATGGCATCTCTTGATTTTGATTTGCTTTCCCTCATGATTAATTTTGAACGTTTTTTCATGTGTACATTGGACATTTCTATATCTTTTTTGGAGAAATGTCTATTCATATACTTTACCTATTAAAATTAGATTATTTTTCTTTCTGTCGTGAGTTGTAAGAGTTCTTTTATATATTCTGGATATTAGACCCTTATTAGATATAGAATTTGTATATTTGTTATTCATGCTATGCATTTTATTTTCAATTTCTTGTCCTTTGAAGCATGAAAGTTTCCATTTAAATCACTTAAAAATATGCATAATTGTTACCTTTGTTTTTGGTATCATCTCTTAAAAACCATTGATGAACTCAAAATTATGAAAGTTTACACCAGTAGTTTATACCAGAGTTTTATAGCTTTAGTTCAATTCTTTGATTTGTTTTGAGTTGTTTTACCTGTGGTTTGAGGTAGGGTTCAACATTCATTCTTTTACATGTGGGTTGCCAGCTGCTCCAACACCATATGTTGAAGATGGTTATTGTTTTCATTAAATGGTCTTAGAACCCTTATAGAAAATCAATTAACTCTAAAAGTATTGGATATTTTATGAATTCTCAGTTCCATTGTCTATTCTAAGATAGTTCCTAATATTTGATTACTATCACTATGTAGTGAGTTTTGAAATCTGGTTATGTGAGTCCTACAACTTTGCTGTTTTTTGATATGTGTTGGATTATTCTATTATTATTATTATTATTATATTATTCTAGTTCCTTTTCATATGAACTTTTGCATTGGTTTGTCGATGTCTAGGATTTTGATAATAATTATATTGAATTAATTGGGGAAGTGTTACCGTTTATAAATGCCATGTCTTTCGTGATCTTGGTATGCCTTTCCATCTGTTTAAGGTTTTTAAACTTTCTTTCAATGATGTTTTGTAGTTTTCAGTGTACAGGTCTTATACCTCCATTTATTCCTAAGTATTTTATTGTTTTGGGTGCTATTGTAATTAGAATTGTTTTCTTACTTTCATTTTTAAATTGTTTTTTGATAGAACATAGAAATAAAATTGCTTTTGTATATTGATATCGTATCTTTCAATCTTATTGAACTTGTTTATTAGTTGTAATAGCTTTTATTTTATTTTTTTGTGTGTGTATATTTGTGAACTCTATAGAACTTTTTAGATATTAGATCATGTTATCTATAAATAGAGATGGTGTTGTTTGTTCCTACTGATGTTTTGGGAGTGATAGCATGGGAGGTATGACTAATTTGAGTCATTAAAATATTCTTATATATAAAAATAACTGAGAAAGATGATTTGATGAAAATATAGTTGAGGATCATCTCTATCAGAATCATCTGGAATTTCATCAATGATGCAGATTACTGATCTACCTCAATTCTATTAAGTCTGTTTCTCTAGAGAGAGAACCCAGAAACATATTTTTCACAAGCTCTCAGATGAATGATATATGTACAAACTCAAATTGAAAAGTCATTGCCATATGACATTCCTCAACTGACATAATTTATTGCTTACATATTAGATTTTTGGTTGCAAAATTGATTTTGAGCGTCTTAAAATTCAGAACAGAAATTTTGGCAGATAAGACTCACTTTCCTCAGGTTTGCATTTATCAATGAAATTTCAGCATTGCCTCTACATAAGAATTATATTGTGGAAAAATCTAAGAGCTGTATTACTAAGCATTTACCATCTTCTAGGGATTCATGTGCTTTAATTATATCATAAGTCTCAAGTGTAAAACTTTTCTTATTTTAAAGGTAAAGACTATGCCTAGGTTAAATAATATAGATAAATAATAAATAAATAAATAAATAATAAATAATAAATAAAATAGATAAATAATATAGATGGAAGAATTGAGATTTCAAAGAAGTATTCCTGATTCCAAATCCTATGTCTACTTTGCTTTCCTGGTTCTCTTAAGTTGTGTCTTTATTAGACATTTTATACTTGAACATAGTGATCATTAAGTCATTAAATTCACAATACTTATTCATTTCAATTTCTTTTTTAAAAAAACTTCAGGACATGAGATGTTTTTCTTATTGTTTTTTAATGTAATTCAAGATCTCTTTGTCTGAAAGTTATAGAATATTTGCCAAATAAAGTGACTTGTATGGCACAGGCAGGAGATGTAGTCTGCTGAGCAAGGACGTAAAATGATTTGGAACCTCAGTGTGCTGAGGGGTTAGTTTTACAGCAGTTCTATAATGAAAGCAAAAGAAAAGAATTGAGGCCCTGAAGCAAACCAAATCAACTTAGTTCAAAGAAAAGGAAATGACTTTCCAGGTTAATAGAGCTGAGCTGGCATACACGTGTTAACGACCTTCATATTTTTAAAAAACTGTGTATCATTTTCTCTGGGCTGTAGGCAATGGATATACATTTCAAAAGAGCAAGTTTTATCAATGAACTGGTAAGTATTTTCTGTGTTATAGTGCTGTTTATTAGAATTCCGAATTTGTTTCATCACTTGCCGAAAATAAACAACCTGGCACATAGGGGTGCCCCGCAGACCTTGATGTGACCTGGAAAAATGACTGATTTAACTTTTAGATCTGTTAGCTTTATGGTTTTGATTTCACTTCATGTCCAGGAAGAATTCTTATGACTAACCATATAGTGTAGTAGACTCAAGAGAAAGATGACTGCACTAAATTAATTGCTGAATTATATGAATTGGTTTAGATACAAGTATATATTTCTCAGAGATGTCAACTTTTAGATAACTAGACCAAGAACTCTTTCAAAATAGGGCCTGTTTCTCAGTCAACTTTGTACTATCAAAATATAACTCATGCTTTGTACATAGTAGGAACTCAAGATATTTGAGGAATGAGCAGTTAGTTTACAAACCACATGAAGACTAGTAGGTTGTTTTATTTCTATTTTCAACCTATTGTTTTATTTTAAAATAGATTTAAAAATATAGATAGCAATCCAGTAATTTTAGTGCAAAGAATAACAATAAAACACAAATCCATGTATTTATGTACTTTAAGAAAAGCAATGTTATAATTAACTTTGAATTCTCCTAAATGTCCAAACCTTTTTCTAACTATATGTGTCACCTCCAGAGGTGACTATTGTCCTCAGCTTTGAGGTTTTTTTTTTGCTTTATTGCTTTTATATTAGAAATAACTGTGCTTTTTGTCTTTCTTAAAACATTGCTCTCTTGTTGCAGAGAAAATACATTTTTTTGTTTAGTCACAATAACCATTATTTATGGGTTAAAGGTCCTTAACATGTGTGATGTAACAGTCAAAACCGGTTCATACCCTTAAAATATATTCAAATCTTAATAAGAGTTTATGTAAGTTCCCTCAAAAGAGTAAATAATATGAGAATTTCACGTTCCTGAGCAGGATGAATAAAGAAGAGATGTTTGCAGGAGCTGTTGTTTTGTGTGCCTATATTGTCTCACTGGACCTCATATGCTGTTGTTGTTAATTGACTCTTCAGTGGCTGGAAATGTGTTACCTTCCAGAAGAACGACCCTGTGGCATGGAGAAACATGACCCCTATTTCTATTATTTAAATATCAACTTGTGGATTTATTGATTATGACAACAGCCTCACTACCCTGTAGATTTGAAAGGTGTGAGTCATGTTAAAAACCAAGCTTGCTTAATCAAAGGTGGTTTCTCAGAAAAAGATGAAAGAAGTGATTTATAGCTTATTTGCAGCAAAGAGTTTGTTTGAGATCATATGAAAGACCTCTCTTCTATGAACCCGATTGACTTTCTGTGAACTCTACAGGATTGCTTGTTTATCTTTCACATGGGAGTGGATTTACTGCTTTTCACTGCTCCTTTTCTTTGTTCACTGGGTCCGATGAACACCTTCAAAAGCAGGCCTGGTCAGTTTTGCTTGCCATCAAATGAATATAAGTCAGTTCACACATACTTGATGTTAGAAATGGGGTGTAGCTGTTCTAGTTAATATATTTATAGTGCTTATATATGAGTTTTGTTCATACAATACAGATTGATTGAGCATCTAATGTGTGCTATATGTTCGAAACAGCATTGTATAGACCAGCATTTTGTAGTCTCAGCCTTCAGGAAGCTTACAGTCCACAATTCAAAGGATCAGTGAAACTGAAAACTGGTTCTTTGAAAAAGATTAACAAAGTTAGACCTTATTTTTAGCCATATTTACAAAGAAACAGAGAGAAAAAACAGATTAGTACAATGTCTAACTAAAGAGAAGTTACAAGAGATGCTACAGAAATACAAAGGATTGTAAGAGGATTGTGAACATTTACATGACAAAAAACATGCAGTAAGAAATAGATAAATTCCTAGAACACACTTCAAGATAGAATTAGGAAGAAATAGAAAATCTGAATAGACTAATTGTATAAAATTTAAACAAAACCCTACAAATAAAACCCCAGGACCAGGTGGATCCACTAGTGAATTCTACTAATATTTCAAGGAAGAATTAATACCTGACTTGTCAATTTCTTCTAAAATATTGATAAGGAAGAAAAATTTCAAATATATTTTATGAAGTCAACATTACCCTGATTCTAAAACCAAAGAAGGATACCACAAAAAATGAAAACTATAGACCAACCTTTCTGATGAACACAAATGCAAAAATCCTCAATAAAATTTTGGCAAAGTGAATTCAACAATACATGAAAAGAATCATACACCACAAGCAAGTGGATTTATTTCAGGACTACAAGGATAGTTAAACATATGCGAGTCAATAAAAGTAGTATTCCATATTAACAAAAGAAAGAACAAAATTCATATGATAATCTTAATAGATGCAGAAAAAGCATTTGACAAGATTCACTATACTCTTATGATAAAAGCACTCAATAAAATAGGTATAGATTAAGCATACCTCTACATAATATGGATCATATATGATAAATCACAGCCAACATCATACTTGATTGTGAAAAACTCAAAGCCTAGATTAGAACCAAGACAAGGATGTTCCCTTTTACAACTATTATTCAATATAGTGTTGGGAGTTAGAGCCAGAGCAATTAGACAAGAAAAGGATATAAAGGTATCCAAATTGGGAAAGGAGAAGTAAAACATAATATAGAGGGAGATAATATAATATAGAAGGAGAACCCCCAAGACTCCAGTAAAGAAGCAGTTAGAAATAATAAATGAATACACTAAAGTGGCAGGCTACAAAAATAGCCTGAAAATATCCACTGCATTTCTATATGCAAATAATGAACTAGCAGAAAGAGAAATCAGGAATAATATCATCTATAATTGCATAAAAATGAATAAATACCAGGCACAACCTTGTGGCTCAGGCAGCTGAGATGCTGATGTGAAAACCACATATATTCCAAGGATCTGGATTCAAGACCTGGGACTGGGTGAAAAACCAAAATGAACTAACTAAATGAATATATTTCTTCCCCTTCCCGCCTTCCCTTCCTTCCTTCCTTCCTTCCTTCCTTCCTTCCTTCCTTCCTTCCTTCCTTCCTTCCTTCTTTCCTTCTTCCCTCCTTCCCTCCCTCCTTCCTTTCTTCCTTCCTTCCCTCCTTCCCTCCCTCCTTCCTTTCTTCTTTCCCTCCTTCCCTCCCTCCTTCCCTCCCTCCTTCCTCCCTTCCTTCCCTCCCTCCTTCCTCCCTTCCTTCCCTCTCTCCCCCCTCCCTCCTTCCCTCCTTCCTTCCTTCCTTCCTCTCTTAAAGAAATGAATGAATAACTTGGGATAAATTTAACCAAAGAGGTGAAAGATCTGTACACTAAAAGATACTGTTGAAAGAAATAGAAGAATATATAAAGAAAGGGAAGGATATTCTATACTTGAACTGGAAGAATTAACATTGCTAAAATGATTATATTACCTAAAGCAATATATGGATTCAATGGAGCCTCTATCAGAATCCCAAATGGCTGACAGAATTAGAACAAAAAAATCTCAAAATTTATTTGTAACTGCAAAAGACTTGAATAATAAAAACAATCCTGAGAACAAAATGTGAGGGGAGGAAGTATCATGCTACTCAACTTCAAATTATATTATAAAGTAATAATATCAAGTCAACATGGTACTGGGAATAAAACAGACACACAGACTAGTGGAATAGAACCGAGAACCCCAACATAGACCCACACATATGTAGGCAAATAATTTACAGTAAAAGAGCCAAGAGCATATAATGGAGCAAGGACACTCTCTTCAATAAATGGCATTGGGAAAACTGGGCAACCACGTGCAGAAGAATGAAACTAGCCCACTATCTTACACCACACACAAAAATTAATGCAGAATAGATTAAAGACTTGTATATAAGACCTGAAACTTTAAAAAAAAAAATAGAAAAAACAAAAGCAAAAAATAAAACCATAGGTGGTAAGCTCATTGGTTTAAGCTTTACAGATGTCTTTGGGAACTCTGTTCCAATGGTTAGGAAAACAAAGTCAAAAATAATGAAGTTAGACTACATCAAAATAAAAAACTTTAGCACAGTGAATGAAGCTGTCATCAACATGAAAAGACAGCCTACTGAATGGGAGAAGATATTTGCACACCATACATTCAGTAAGAGGTTAATATCTAAATATATTATATATGTATGTATGCATGTATATATGCTTATATGTATATGACATATGATGCTCATACTGGCAGAACAGATAAAGTTCTAATTTGGGTACGAGTCATTTTCAAATGATGCTCCTAAAAGGAAGGAGGATAGTATGGGGTGGCAGAGATGAATCCTGATCTCTTCACAATACCTTCAGTTAGAGCAGGTTTGCTTGAGTCTATTTTGTGTATGAGGTTTCCATAAAAAACTCTGAGGTTAAAAGGAGTTTAAGAACCAGCGATTTAGAGCTTTAAAATATTTTAGACCACAATCTAAAGTAATAATGCATTTCATTTTATACCTAGTCATATGTATTTATATGTGTGTGAATAGACCTTACAAACTCAATTCCTTCCCTTATCCTCCCATTCCCATTCCTATTTCTGTTCCATTCCACTCCACTCGGATGTGCTCATATCACATCACTCTACTCCCTTCCACTTCATTCTATTCTGATCCTCTCCTTTCCATTCTGTTCAATTCCTTTCCATTTCAATCCACTAGAAAAAAGCGTGGTTAAAACCAACTGAATTGATTCTATAATATTCATGAGATGAAGTTTGAAACATTCTGCATCAGACCATGTTCATTTTGTTAAAAGGATGATTCTCTGACAGGCCTCTCATTTGTCAGTGACCTGACGCCCTAATGACATGTCTTCTGCTTTATGTGCCTGTTTCTTTTGAAACATAATATATGATTTGTTTTCTGATTGCAAACAAATTACAGTTCAATTTATTATGAAATTATGGTCCCTTCTGAGAAAGTATTTTTCATCATTAATGTTATTATTGCTGAAACTTTCAACAATGCTAAAACAATGTATTAACATTCCAATCTTTACAACATTGATAAATATTTCTCTTGAGACTTACCTTAAGCCATATTATTTTTACTGACTTTTTTTTTTATGTTTAATGGGATAATCTTCCATCAAGTCATGGTGGGGAAGAAAAGCTGACAGAAATTCTCAAATTCATAGAATTTATACTTTATTGCAGTGTTTCTTTTACATAAAATATTCACAAGGACTTCTATTTTAGAATTAATTATGTATGTGAGCTTATTCATTACCATCATCCCATTCTTGACAGTACGACATGCAGAAAATGACAGCTTTGACAGGGATGAGGAGGGCAGTATCGTTTTTGTACTTGAGCTAGGACCTGGGCTGTTCAGACATGGGTGGGTTGCTGAGGGTGGGCCCTGGGAGCACAGCAATGACCAGCATAGGCTGGTCAAGGTGCCCAGAGGGATGTGTGTGTGAGTAAGGAAAAGGAAGCAGGAGAACATCAGAACAAACCGCTTCCTTTCTGAGATGGCTTCAGACCAGCCCTGACTCATAGTCCGTCAGGCTGATTTCAAAGCAATAAACACTGAGAAGTCAACCTCCATCATCTAACTTATGTCTCTAAGATTGAACATCTACTTAAGAGAGCTTCTGATGAGGGGCGTTATCTGATTTCTTATCCTGAGATGGAGGAAGAGGAATGAGCATGCCCATTGAACTTGGTTGACTTCACTAGATGTCAGGTCGAGAGTCCTCTTTCCTACCTTCCTTAAGTTACTGCTTGTTTGCTTTAACTGGGCACTAGAGTTAGGCAAACACAGGTGCTGTCTGCATTGGCAGCATGGCTGCTCTTCCAGATTCAGGCTCTCCCTGGATGGCACTGGCTGGTAACCACAAGAATGAAGATCTAATCAAGTGGCCGCTGGCTCTCTGCCTACCACTAACTGGTTTTATTCAGCTTCCCTATTGTTGATAATAAAACACAGTGAGCCTTCAGTTTCTTGCCTGCAGGTTCCAAAACCAGCATTTGCTGCAGGCTCCTTGACTTGCCATTCTGTGGTGCCCTGGAATGGACACTTGCTACTATCAGCAGACTTGACTTTTTGTCCAAGTTAAAACTTGGACTCCAATACGCTGTGCATGTCATTGAAACTCCCAGTGCCTTATTTCAAACAGAGACCCTCACCCCTAATGTTGGCCAAGCTTTGTCATTCTTTATCGTGGGGATGCATCAGGGTTGAAAGCAGAAAACACTTAAATGGAATTCAATACTCTGTCTTAAAATCCTAAATGTAGTGTGGACTGGAATGGTAAGTGATAGAGGGAGGAATAGGCTGGAAGGAGAGGTTTCTGATGACTGGGAGGTGTGAGTAGGGAGATAGTTTCACAATTTGCATTCTACTCAGGAGGTGACAAAGTTTCAAGAGGGCAGTCCTGACTAACAAGCGGGCGCCCTCAGGAAACTTAGGTTCTACCACTTTCGTGCTTGACTTACTGAAGCCTTCTAGTATTGACAAAGAAGCAGTAGAGCCTGGGACAACAGATTTGTCTCAATCATAGTTAATATGGACTCGATTTAACAACCTGAAGTGATTCCCCACCTCACAGCTGCCTAGGGTCTTGGGCCTCTATACCTTTGCAGGAAGGAACAAGAAAGCCTAAGGTTTAACTTCTCCAAAGTCCAATAGGAATGGGATTTGGAGTCAGAATTAAATTGATTTAAAACAAAGACAGCTAAATCATAATTTTTATATACTGGAGTGGATGGGCTGGGGCTCATACTCAAAGATGTATCACTATCCTTACTAAGTGAAGTCTCAGCAAACCCTGAAAAACCTTTCTGTACACACAGTGCTTCTTGCCAGGTGCCTTCTGAGGACACTAGCGCTTTCAGGGCAAGGCTGGCCTTGCTGTAGTGTGGGCAAGGCCTGGAGCAAACAGCAAGATGAGCAGTTTGAGGCTGGGAGTCCTGCCCATGAGTGGGAGAATGGCCTGGGCAGGTCCAAACAGGACTCTGAAAACCCATTGCTGAGACATCACTGCACCAGAGGCAGCATGGGTTAACAGTCAGCAACATTTCATTCACTAGGCATCCTGGTATACCTGCTGGGGCCATTGGGAACCGGTAGGTTCTCAGGGCTTCCTCAGTCTCCGCTAGTGACACCTTTCCTGACTCACACCAACAGACTGCCTTCCTTTTGACAGAGAGGCAGGAAGTGGAAAGATTTCTGGGCCAAAGTTGTTCTCCTACTGTAATGGTTTCCTGAAAATGGAGACTTTGCCTTGGCTCCCAGACCAGTTCTTCCATATTTCACAGTTCCCAGTCAGTCATGGAAAGAGGAACATCCCTAAAAATAATCACCAGCTCCACCCAAAAGTTCAGCGGGGTGCGTCCACAGCTGAGGGAGAAAGTGCGAAGTCTGCTGCTGTGGTACTGGAAACTCAGCTGTGGCATGCTTGCCAGAAGGGCCCTTCAAGTCATGTTAATCTTAGTGTCTCTCAGGGCAGCCTTTGTAAAGACAAGTTCTCGCTGCCTGCAAGTTAGTAAGGTCACATAAGGATAACAACTTTAGTGAAAACAGGAAGATGAAGACCATGCAGTGTCAGTGTATTTCACATGCCCTTTTGTTGCTCTCTATTGCTTTGATCCTTCCTCAGTCTCCCCAGTAGCCACCTTGACCCCACATTAGTCAGATAGCTTCTGTGCCTGTGCTCTTACTGGATGGCCAGAGACTTCCAGAGTTCCCCGAGCCTGCCTCTCCTAAGAGCCCTTTCTCCTGGATCTCACTTTCCTCCTTTCCAAAGCTGTCAAAGCTGTCAGAGAATGAAGTGCATGTGATGAGTGAATTCATAATAAAATATGGAGGAGGATAGCTTAAAACTATCTGTTATACAGAGTATGGTAGCACTTAAAAATGATAAGGAACACATGTCACAAATAAAATTTACCATCTTAACTGTTTTTAAGTGTACAGTTTAGTATTATTGAGTATATTCACATTATTGTGAAATCTGCAGAATTTTCTCAAGTTGCATGGTCACAACTTTATTTTCATTAGACCACAAGTGTCCATCTCCATTTCCCCCTCCTCCAACCCCCTGCTAACTACCATTCTACTTTCTGCATGTATTTGATTTCCTTTGTTGTTCCATATACTTGGAATCATATAGCATTTGTCTTGCATGAGTGGCCCAAGGTCCATCAACATTCTCATAATTACTACACGCCAGAATTTCCTTATTTTTTTAAAGGCTACATAGCAGTATTTCATTGTGTGTTTAATGTATATAACATACACGCCACACACATATGTATATATACATATATACATATATATCATATTTTGTTTAACCATTTATCCTTTGATGGAAATTTGGTGACGTCTACATTTTCAATGTTGTGCTATTATGAATATAGATGTTCAAATATGCCTTTAAGATCTGCTTTCATATGTTTTGGATGTATGCCTAGACTGAGAATGCTGGATCACAGTGTAATTTTTTTAGGAATTACCATACCGTTTTCCTGGGTTATCATTTTACAATCCCACATCACATGTAATTTTCTGGGTTTTTTTGTTTGTTTTGCTGTTAACAGTCATCCTAATGCATGTATTGCATCTTAATGCACCTGAACAGAAAATTTTAATGCCTCAGTCTAAACGGATAATGATGATATGGACTTTAAGACCATGAAGAGTTATTATATGTTTTGGTTAGGAGATTCTTATTGTGTACCAACTAACACCATGTGCGATGGATAGGTTTTATGCTTCAGGTTCATGTTTCTCCTCTCCAAGGCCAACAGACTTCTTTTTCTTAAAAGACAGACAGGAACACTAAAAGACTGGGCCAAAACCTGTCATTAACGGTAATGGTTTCTTTTTTAAGGAAAGGTGCAGCTGAGCAGAGGCAGGTCAGCAGACAGAGTAGGATGAATCACTTTAATTTATTTCATTGTGCATCTTGGTTACTCCCCGCTTACCCCAGCGCCCCGGTCCTGAACTGGGGACTTTGAAATATGCTTGACTGTGCCCAGTGTACTGAACCTCTAGGCCACCAGGGCACACCTGTAATGGTTTTCTTGAAGGCAGAGACTTTGCCTGGACAACTAGACTCAGTCCTCCTTCCACACTTCACAATCCTTAGGGTTGCCAGAATCTCTTTCTATTGTACACAAGAAATCATTTCCAAACTTCACCATCAGTCCTCCTTTGCAAACCCCAAACTTTTATGTTCACATAGATGAGATACTCATTATCCATTTAAAAGCTCAGATAATGAGTGGAGAACATGAGTTTTCCTTTATCAGGTTTATTCACCTTCCTTGAGAAGATAAAGCTTTGAAATAGCATTTGTTTTTCTTCTCAGACCCATGAAATCTCTGTGATTTAACATTGCAGTCAACCATTCAGTCCGCATGCATTTGGGGGAGCTTCTTGGCACAGTTGAGCCTTGAAAAAAAGATAAGATTCTGACAAACATGTTTCCTTCCTTTTTTCCTTTCCAGCTAAAATCAAGGCTAGCGGTAGAGTGTTTCCTAAAGCCGTTTGGCTCTGTTTTTTCAAGGACTCTGCACTACCCATGGAAATGAGACTTCCAGTGACCCCATGATGTTGACTTTCTAACTAGGACAACTGTTTTTGTGCCTTTTTCTTCACACTGTGGTTGCCTGTTCCTTGCAGGAGGCTAACAGGGATATTAGTCTTTGCAGCTCTCAGCTGCAATAATATGCTCCTCTGTCTCACCTGCACAGTTGAGGCCCCTGCTCCCTCCCTCCAGGCAGATGTCTCAGCAGGGAGTCTGATCTGAAAGCTGAAAGGTTGTCATTGAAGTCACATTTAGCTGCTTCCTCTTACCAAGTATGGGAGGCTGGAGATAGAATCCTGAAGCTAATCTTATAATCCTTTTCTTCCTAATAGGAGCACAGTGGAATTCTGAGGGTCAGAGAAATGTTAGGCAGCTGGGGTTTGAACTTTCAGCCTCAGTGTGGTAAACACACGACCCCTCTTGTGCAGTCTCCCTTGAATGTTGAGTATGAGGTAGTCAGAAGGCAGCTAAGATTGTGAAGGAGCCAGACTATAGAGGTCTCTGGGTAAAGGAGAACATGGCATAAACTAGAAAAAAATAAATAAAAGGAAATTTGAGAGCTAATAAAATAATATTTAAATATAACATAAGGTCAGGTCATAGAAGGGATCTTAATTATTCTGTTTCAAAAGAGATTGCACATAGGATACAGTAATGAGAGCAAACATCTCTTTGTGCTATAATAACAGACTACCAGTTGTTTCTGGAAGGCATCGTGCTCCTTCTGACAATTTCACATTCTCTACTTAAAACTTCTCTATCAGAAACTCTCCCATTCCCTTCCCCATTTTCCCCGGATTACTTCTGCTAGTCCTTCAGATTTCAGCATGGATGCCATTTCCTCTGGGAAACTTCCTCAGACCCAGAAGACTTGGTGGGGTCATAGTACAAACCTTAATACTTGTCACTAAAGACAGTAATTGGATCTGTCCTTATTTATCTTTTTTATCATTCAAGACTAGGGGCTATGTTACCTTCAGTGTGGTACCCAAAACGATGGAATATATAAGGCAACTGAAAATATTTATTGAAAGAATAGATGAGTAAGTATGTGGGAAAATAGAAAATAACTGTTTTTCAAGACCTCCTTAAATAAAATCAAATCCTTTGTTGAATATTTTTATATGGGGAATTTGGTTTTGGCTTTCTTAAAATATGTAACAGTTAATTGTTATGGAAAAATGCCTTTTTAAGGATTGAATTCTTTGGAGAGTCAACCAAGTAAAACTTAAACAGTCTTGGAAGAATACAGAGGAGAATTTATTTTCCCCCTAATGCCACTTGTCCAGCTTTGAATTTCAGTTTCTTACATATATTTGGTCAGTGAGTTACAGAATCTATGATTTCATAAAAATTAAAGAGAATAAAAGCTTAGCTATGGAATCGGACCTTCTGAGTATCTTAGTCACTCTATAAAAGTAACGTACCGGTGTATGTCTCTATAAAGTTTATACATTAGATATTTATATTTTGAATGCAGCAGACTTCATAACTGTATTGGTACATAGTGTTTACAAGACCTAGTGATATAGAATTACTTTGGAATGGCAATAATTTTTTAAATATTTGACATGGACTTTTAGAAATAAGGTCTGGATATTACTCATTCCATTACTCTTCCCATTATTTTTAAGTGCTCATTCTGGTTAATTTTTACATTAACCTAAACCCTAAAACATTTCTTTATGTGATTTCCCCCTAATAGAAATAGGATAAAATTAAGAATAACAACAAATAATTGATTTTCATATATCATTTGATATTTTTTTATTGGAAGTTTTGTTTTTGCTTCTATGAAATATATCATATCAAAACGACAGAGTAACATTTCATTTGAACTTAAACAAGTCCTTTCATTAACTTTATATCTTCCCTCATCTAGATTACCTTATCCTTTACAATGTTTGTCAAAATGGTCAGAAAGCATTATTATTTCATACACGCAAAGTGAAAAAAAGCATGATTTCTGAGTTAGCTACAAAATGTTTATTTTTTTCTAGGAAATGTTTCAAAACAAGATTGCAGTAAAATACATTCTCAAAAATATACTTCTTAACTATACGAAACAGGATTAGAAAATGAAAACTCCTATATATTCTAGACTTTTTAAATGAGAAGCCATGGTGATGATTTTATTTTTTTAATTCTTCCATTACCTGAGTGCATTTATGTTTAAAAAGCAAGTAAAGGGTTTGACATATCAAAACTCATGTTACAACTAAATTCTCAATTGTTTTGAAACCAGAACTTGAACTTCTCTGTGGGTTCTAAACTTGCAATGATTATTTCTTACCCTTCAGTGTACACATGATAAAAATGATGCTAAACATTTTTCTTTCATTGGAAAGATTTGAAACCCACCCAAAAATCTTTCTTATTTTTAACCCAATATATTTAGTCCCAGAAAAAGTATCAAAGATTTACAACCAAGTGGCAAATTCTCAATGCATTATTGTAGACAATATCTGGAAGAGCCCCGGCTATATCCCATGTAAGAATGTAAACACTTAGAGTCCCATAAGCTATAGTACATTTTAATATGTATTTAATATTATTTTATAAGTATTTATTGATTTCCTGTATGTATCAGGATATGTAATAGGTATTTACAGAGGACATTGGGTTGGCCATGAGGCTGCTCACTGTTTAACATAATTCTCCATCCACAGATTGGCAGACTTTGTCTGGGAGTAGCTTGCATTGGACTGAATTATAAAGATATTCCTCATTCTTAACATGGAGATAATAGGAACTACTTTATAGAATTGTGAAATTTCGGTGTCAGTATAGAATGCTTGTGAAATGTTAGAACTTTTGTGCTTGGTACTTCTTAAGAGCTTAATCAATTTTAGCTGAAAAATCAAGGTTAACAATCATAGAACTATATAGTTATAGGAGACCTTACATTTTATCTAACAATCCAATGACTTCACATTAAGATTGAAGAATGTGATTCTCAACAAAGTCTGTGTAGCTTACTGAAGGTTGCAACTTACTCTGTTATTAGCAGGAGGAGCTGTGAAACCAATGTCTCTTTATTTCTACCTCATTGAAATGTTCACTGTGGTAGCTACCAGAGAAGTTGTGTTATGGGGGGATTGTAAGCACCTGGAAGATACTTAAAGCATCAATATTGAACAAAATCATTGCATCAAGGAAAAATTCTAATAGTGTAAGAGTTTTCAAAAGCTTTTGATGACACATGATTATATGTTTTTATTCCAGTTGAGCAGTCTGATTTCTTAACGATATCATATTGACTGGTGGTTTATGTGCAGTGTGATTTGCTTGGATTGAGTCCATGGAAAACACACACAATGAAAACAATTCTATCATTGTTTATTGATCAGGTGAGGTCGCCTACCTACACACCACACATTGGTCATGAGACATGTTCACTCTGGCAGCAGTGTGAATGATTCCCAAAGGCATCTTCTTGGTTATAGAGATTTGAAAACCTGAAGAAAATAAAATCTTCCTTAATTTCAACCTAATCTATTTAGTCCAAAAAAAAATATAAAAGAGCTGTGAACAAGTGACAAGTTCTCAAGAATTCTTGCAGACAATATCCAGAGAGACTGAACTATATCTCATGTAAGAACATAAACACTTTGGGTCCTATGAACTATAGAAAATTTTAACATTTAGGGAACAAGGCATCCATAGTCTGTGGATACAAAGAGGAGAATAACTTCCCTTTCAGAAAGAGCATGAAGTTCTGTTTGTGCTTGCCTCTCTTCACACCTTCGAGATCATGAAAGAATCTGAAGTACCCTGTGCAAGTTTTTGAGATCAGCCTTGATGACTAACTAAAATGCTGCAACTCTCTTTTGATGCTTCAATCACAAACTTGAAGGAAAGAGTACAATTACCAGCTAAGCTGTCTGTGCAATTAGATGTACAGTTTTCCAACTTAGGAAGAGAAAAGAGAAGAAAGAATAGGCAAGGCACAGTAGAATTATAGTTTAATATTAATTATTGTTGGGCGAGGATCCATTTGATTAATGATGATATTAACCCTTGAATTTCAGGGCTGAAATCTCTTAGCTACTCTGCTCCTTCTTCACCTGTAAACATGGTTCTCCTTTGCTGTTTTGTGAAGTGACAGTATAGTATAAAGCAGTGATATCTAGTGGATAGCACTAGGAGCAATTTAACAACTCCCCTGCCCCTCGAACATTTAGCAGAGTCTAGAGACATTCTTGCTTATCATAACCCAGGGTGGAGTGGTGTTGGTATCCAGTGAATGGAGGCCAGAGATGCTGCTAAACATCCTACAATGTGCAGGACTGCCTTTTCAACAAGAATAACCCCATCAAAATATCAACAGTGCCAGGACTGAGAAACACTGGTGTAGGAACTAAAAGCTTAATTTATGGAGTCAGAGTGAGTTTCACTTCATAACTTGTGGAACTTCTACAAAGTACTTAACCTACCTTCCTCAATTCTTCATATATGAAAGGAATAATAATATTTTCCTATAGGATTTGTATGAAGATTAAATGAGCTAATATATATGTATATAAATATTTATATATATGCTTCTTAGGACACTATGTAGGATAATGTCAGCACCATATTAGTTGTTATTTTTGTGCATAACAGAATAGGGGTATATATAGTAACTATCAGAGCAATAGTCTCTGCACAAGTATGTTTTTGAGGGGAGCTAAGCTGAAAACCACCTTGAAGGGTATTATCAATATAACCTGACTAACTTGAGGTGATCCAGTGATAAAGAGCTGTGTGACATTGTCATTACTCTCTGCTAGTTTCTTATTTCCAGTTTTTGCTATGGTGTTGAAATGGAAAAGATGCCTATGTACATTCTAGTATATTGTATATGCTTGAGTTGTGTTTGAGCTTAGTAAACAGATTTGCGAGAGGTCAAAGATATGTGAATCCCCTAAGTGGATGTGGAGTTATAAGATGGGGACAAGGAAAGACTAATGGACATTCAACTTAAAATTGACCACTCACTTGGCGGGACTCTTGGTGACTGTAAGAAGGGGAGGCACTTGACCTTTAAGATAAAGATAAAGCTCCAAAAGATCAGAGTCTGATGAAAGACCTAAAACACTAATAGTGGTGATATTTGTGGTCAGAGCCAATACATTATCATATGATTTAGTCTCCCATTAATTGTAGAGTTGAAGATGCCAGAAGGGAACATTTAAGTACATAGGATAAATTATAGGTGTTCAGCAGGGAAAAGAGGCCTGAATTGTTGAATTGACCTGTCTGATTACTATGCCAAGAATTATATCCTAGTGTTTTTGATTTGTGTGAGGCTCTGAAAATATCTCTACTAAACTGAAATAGTCCTTGACCTAGGGACTTCAGTTTAAGCTACAGATAATTTCATTCATCAGAGAACTCAAGATTCTCCGTCTTCTAGATTCGTTCAGAATGAAAGTTTTAATTAAGAAGGTATTTATTATTTAATGTAGGCAATTTTGCAAAACCTCAGGAGACCAAATTTAAAGGCACAGTTTAGAACAGTCTATTTTAAGTGCCTACTCATTTTAAATATTTGTGAACTTAGCAGAAGATGTTTAAAGTATTATTGAGATCCTCCAAGTCTCCATAAAATGTACTAACCTCAAAGGACTGAAGTTTGCCTAGTTTCGGAATAGTTTCTTAGCAGTAAAGGAAAAGAGGTCACAGAGAACAAGTTCAATAGCTGCCTTCTTAAAATACCTAATAAAAGTATAAGAAGACACTGTGAAAGGTAATTCAGATATTTGAAACATATTCATAAAAGTTGCATTTTTTAGACAATAGAAGTAAGGTTCAGAAAAATCAGATAAGCTGCTCAAGATTATAGTTATTGTACCAAGTCTTGGATTCAGATATGTCTCTCCCATAATGTATTTTCTGCTTTATTATCTAGCTATCTCTTCTGCAATTTGCACATAAAATGTACCTCTCAAGCACTACCACCATCCAAAGAGTCTCTGAATGATGAGTGGATTTCAGGGGCCAATGTCGGGGGCCCATGTCAGGGCAGGGGATTTATTCATTTGGAACTAATCAAAACGTATATCCTTTTCTGATACTTTAAAATATGGGGGGTCCTAAATTATGAGCAATTATTCCTGCTTTGTCACCATATGTGCAGAAATTATCAGGACACAAGAGACAGTTCTTATTCATAGAAAAACAATGTGCCAGTGAATAGCCTATATAGATTCTACCTCCAAAATGTATTCAGAATCCACTTCTCCCAACTTCTATACTACTACCTTTAAGTTGCTATACAATTAAACTGAAGAATTGGTTTTCCTATTCCTACTTCCAAACTCCTATAGAAGAGTCTTTTTAGAGCATGGAGCATATCCTTAAAAAAGATAAATCTGATTATAGCACTTTTCTCAATATCCTCCAGTAGCCTTATAACACATTCAGAAAAAAACTACTTTGCATTGCCTTCAGGTTCCAATATTCACTCTTCCTAACTTCCAGGTTTTCCTCTGCCTCAGACTCCTTGTAATTGCCATACTTTCTAGTAGGAGATATTCGTTTTTTTTTTTTTTTTTTTTTTTAAAGGAAAGGTACAGGTGGTAATGAAGGTGAGCAGGCAAGCAGACTGGCAGAGAAGAGGAAGAAACATTTATTTTATTCAGTTGTTCATCTTGACTGCCCACTCCCACACTTCCACTCCAAAGTCCCTGAACCCAGGACCTTGGGATATTAGATGTGGTTCGTGCCTGTCAGAGGTGGCAGACTTCACTTCTAAACCACCAGAGCGCACCAACGCTAGAATGTTCTTCTCACAGATTTTTGCCTGGCATCCTTCTGTCCTCATTTAGATCCCAATTCAATTACCAATTTTGTGGAGATGACTTTCCTGTTCAGCTTAATAAAATATCACATCCTAACCTCCATCCACCTCTTTCATGACAAATTTTTTTTTAAAAGTCTACATCACCAACTCACATTTTCTCATTTATATGTGTTTTATTATCTATCTCTCTTCTCCAAGAAGTTAAAAGATTAGATCTTTTTCACTGCTTTATCCTCAGAGACTAAATACAGTAACTGGTTTATAGTAAGCACTTAATAATTATTAATTTATGCTAAAAAGAACCATAGCATGAGATCTGCATTTAATCCTACTTTCATTTCTGGTTTGCAGAGTATGTTGGAGACGTCAACCTTTTGGGGTATCAGTTGGTTTCTTCCGCATTAGAATGGATCAAATGACCTCTCCAATTCCATTCTGATTATAAAATACTGATTCTAATAATACCCTGTGTCTGTGGATCCTGGAATGGGATTTCCTTTGTTGGTCTAATGGCAGTAATCTAATGTTAATAATGAGAAATGCTGCAAGCCTGGGTCATCCTTGATGGTAATGAGTTTTTTCAATGATGTTAATAATGAAATTTGTGGTGTCCCAAAAGTGAGTTTTGTATATAGAAAAAGCTAATTCAGTTTTACTTTAGTAATAAACATTAATACTTAATTTCATAAAGTTGTAATTTTTCTGTTGGATTTTATTAAATTTGAAATTATTTTTGTATTTTATAAACCCAGTGACTTAAATCAACTACTTTGATGGAGTTGTTAAGTACTTGGTCCCATTAAAATTTAGTCATTTATACACCTTGAAATCTTTAAAATTACTTTTATACATTTTATGGATTTGGATCCTTCTGAGAAACTGCCTGGCTCTCAAAGCTTTCTATATACTTAGGTACTGCTAATAAATCTAAGAGGAACATTTATAAATATGGCAAAACTTGAGTCTACTTGAAGGTTCTAACTCAGTAAACAGTAAAATTTCAGGTTAAATTCACAAGCCCAAATCAGTTTTTCAAATATATATTTTACATTGGGATAAAACAGACTGATCTATTATTCTAATAGGATACATTTTATTAAACATTATAAGAACAAATAATTTCAAACATGCCTAACTTTCTTCACACAATACTATCCTTTTGTTTTGATGCATAATTTTATACCTAACTTTAAATCCACACCAGATTAGAGTTTATTAGTGTTAAAGAAATGGTCACATTATTCCCCTCCTGCTACATTTAGAGATATGTGTGTATGTTTTTGTGGGCGTTAGTTTTAGTTAAATTCTGGGAACCATCAGTACCACTGATTTTCACACTCAAGTGTTACTAGTTCACATGTGATCAGAAGGATCACATTCCATAGGCAACTTCTGCAAAACCTTCAGCTATCTTTCTCACCAATTGGTGTCAGATATTTTGTCTAATTCATAAATAATAGAAATATTTTGAAATAGTGACTTTTTAGCATAACAGAGGATAAAAATATGCTCTTATGTGTGGATCTCATATTAAAGATATGTGGTTTGGCTAAATCATTTAAGATAGTCTTTGTGTTCAGAGTATATAAATCTTACTACCCTTACCTTTATCTCTAAATAAAGCTGTAAGGGTGGTAAAATGTAGTTAAATTTTACTTTTTTAATAACATAGTGGTGAGGTTGTGGGTGAGTAGTTGGCTGCTAGTTTATTTACTAAAAAAGATCTCTTGGCTGTTCCCAAACAACTTGGCCCAAACCAATTGGAAACATCTTTCCATGTAATTTTGCTATTTATGTAAGGTCACACAATTTTGAGAAAAGATTCTCTTTTGCAGTTCTAATGTAACCCTACTATAGTTGCTCTCTCAATGAATTTGTAACAGCAGGGGAGGTGGTGGTTTCATAGTTAGGATCTTAATTTTCTACTCTGAAGAATCTACAATAACTAAGCTTGATTCAATGCTATATACTTCCTTGGTTATTAACTATCTTTTCCATTGAATTTTACTGACCATTGAACTTTATGGAATTCTGCTTTTTTAAATATTTTATATTTACAGAATCGCACCACTCTGTTTCTTCAAATAATACTGGATTACATTTTAGTCTCTCTCTTGCTCTCTCTGTTGCTCTTTAGGTAACTGTTCAAAGTCAGAATTCCCAAAACTTCCAAAGGACTCTCCAAAACTCATCTACTTATAATAGAAATCAGGAGAAAGCGTCCATGAGCTATGTGACAAATCCTTAACAAAACTGACTCTGTACATGTTGTATCAAATATATATATATACTTGGTATACCAAGTAATAGTAAGTCACTGGGGTTTTATTGCCAAAGAAATGTTTAGGTTCCCTCATAGGGCACTAGACACATGTCCAAATGCCAAGCAGAATAGCAATCACCAGCAGACGGCTTGAGGAGAGCAGAGCTAAGGGAGGATGTGAAAAGGGAGAATAGGGGAGAAAATTGTTTCTGCTAGTATTTTTCTGTTCTAAAGATTCTAGGCAAAATATATGTGACTAAGAGTGGAGGAAGATAGTGGTCAAAAGTGAGTCATTTCAAACTTTTTAATATCAAGGATTTCTTTAAAAGAAAGTTTCTCTGAGTCTCATATTTGGATAGATTTTTCTCTAATAAGCAAAAGGAATTAATATCATATTTGCTCATTTTTATTAATCAAAGGCCTGTATCTGATTGTTAGAATGATTAGTATGTGCTAAGATCTCTAGACTTGATAAATTCAGCCCAAGCAGTGAAAATTGGGTTGTTACTTAAGGATATTTTAATTAGCCTTATCACAAATATGTTGTTTCAAAATTACAGTGTTTGAAAAAATATTTATTTCCAGGCCTCCACAGAATACTCTGAAATAGTCTCTTGGGTGGCACATTGGAATCTTCATTGTTGGTAAATAGTGTTTTCATTCTTCACATGATTTCAATTTCATTGTGCTTGAACTATACTTTGAGAAGCACTACACTAGAAATCTTGAAATATTGAAAATAGCTTCCAGACCTCCCCCTGAATTGACTTCGCAGGGACTTCAGGTTGAGAAGCTCTGGAAGGGTGGATAATTGCAAACTCAATTCAGCTGTTCAGCCTTAGGCACTGCTTCGATTGAAGCTCAAGGAGCTATGACTAAGTTGACCTTTTGTCGTATCTCTTTTTCTCCCTGTTTATTTAAGTTGCCATCTTAACTGGCTCCTGAAGTCAAAAGTGCTTTTGTTCTCTGCATGAATGGTTTGATTCACATCACACCAATATAGCTTCAAAGGGAGAAAAGTCTCTTACCTTTGGATAATCTCTCCCTCCCCCTGTAAATGCCACTACCCAGCTAAAGGATTTGAAAGGTTTTCTGTTTTAAATATTTCAGACTCTTCAGATTACTGCTCTTTTTTTCCTTCTTGGGAGAAATAAGACCCAAGCAATGGTTTTCTGTTTTAAATATTTTAGACTCTTCAGGTTACTACCCACTCACCCTTCTGTTTGGAAGAAATAAAATGCAAAGAAATAACACCCACTTAAAGTATTTTTAATAAAGGTGATTTCCTCCTCATATTTTGTATTTAAGGCAGTAATTTGCAAAATGAGATCTTAAAATGCATAGTTTACTGGGGCCATTTACAGAGAAACTGATTCAGGAGGTGAGTGGGAGACTGAAAAATTGATTTCTGATTCCTTGATTAGCTAGCTCTGAATCAACATTTTAGCTAATGAACCCCTACAGATCATTTTGCTTAAGGTTGATTGACCAAGAATTGATAAGTTCTGATGAGTAGGAGGACTATGTTCTCTCTACTCTCTTATGTTGATAGAAAAAATAAAGGAAGGAAGTAAAGGCAGTGTGAGCTACTTGTCATTTATTGGACTTCACATTCTTTCATTCACCTCTTCCTTTACCCGCTCCATACACTAACACTAGGTACCTTTGTTTAAAGTAATTTTACTGAAGGAGTATTGCATTCTAACATGATAGAGGTTTAAGGTACAATCAGAGTAAATCAACATCTTTGTAGAATACATTAAGTTCACCACTATGTCAACACTGAATTTCTTATAGTACCTGATCACACCCTATTATTTTTGTCTTTCTGTACTTATTGTTCTTTTAACCTGAAATCCGTGTACCCACTGTCTTCTCTGTACTCAACTTCAAGAGTACATTCAAATGTTACCGCCTGATGCTGAGAAACAGATGTAGGTGCTGTTGCCTGTAATTTGTTTAAAATAGTTCCTCATAGGCAGTGTGATATGTGGCTTAGAGTCCATAAGTAGCTTAGTGGACTCTGTATCCTAGGGCCTGTTAGATGAAATATCCTAATTAGAAACCAACTCAAGGAGTGGTAAGATGGCATTTCAAACATCCTATACAGTCTATGTTCTCGAAAAGTAATAGCTACTTAATCACTTTAGACATTACTATCTAAATTGAGATCAAGGAATAGTACAAGTATTTTTCATGGGTGAATGAATGGTGTTTGAGATAAGTAAATTATCTAGAAAGATGGTGCATAGATGCGTGCCATTACATTAATGAGGTGTGACAACCTGGAAGGTCAGCAGCCTAACACTGTCCAGCATGTGCTGTGGAGCAGGACTTTCTCTGGTCACCTGTGCTGACAGAGAGCCTATCGTGCATCACCATCTTGAGTGTCTAAAGGACAGAAATCTAGCACTTCACTGAGCTCTGCCCACAGGTTGTAAGACATGCGTTGGATTGTTTTGTCTCTGTTGAAGAAGACAAAATTTACCCTCTTAGCTTCAGTGGCTGGGGTAGGGTGGGGGTCGTGACTTTAAATGAACAAAAGACAGATTAAGCAGAGAGAAGGCATGTCATTTTATTAATATTTTATGTTCACAGACATTTACAGACAAGAAGTAAAACTTGAAGAAGAGGTGGGATTTGACTTCCTTTAACAAAGGAAAGGGATTTTGGGCTTTGAGGGATGATTAATCATAGGGAAGAGAGTAGGAAATATATGGCGGAACTAATGGGTTACTTTAATAAGGGATTACTTCATAAGGATTATTTTAGTAATATCTATTCATGTAACCTCATCTCCGTGTTGACTCTGCCTCTGGTGATGAGCGCTCTTTTTTTCCTGGTACAGGTGGGAGAGACCCTCACAAAGGGAAATTTGTGCCCTGCTTTTAGAAAAGGAGGGTAGAGAACTTTTCCTGCCTCAGGTGAATCTCATCTCAACTGCCTTCAGCTCAAAAATAATCCTTTTACCATAGTGATATATTTGAAGTAGTATGTTCTGATCCCTTTAACTTCTTTGCTAATAAATGTTTGTCTCCTTGGCAAAAATTGATCTGAGACTTGCTTTTATACAACAGTGTTGAGTTTGTGGTGAAGAGGCCCAGTAGCTCCCACTTGCCTCCAGTTTGACAGAGGTAACTTAAAACCATCAAGCAAACACGATACCTGTGAAAGGCCAAATTATCTTGGAATAGACATCTTATTCTTTTTGCAAGTCTAATGATAGCGTGTGACATAGTATGTACTCAGTAAATGCTTCTGTTGGTTGTTAACTCATTATAACTGCTATAATAACTGGACAATATCTGATTGCTGATGACTTTACAGAATTATATAATCAGAGTGGTGACAATCACATTTGAATAACAGATACTTTCATTTTTAGAGCCTTTTTATTTGAGAAACTTAGAGCAAACATTACAAATACTAGCTTTTGAGGACGATATCATTTAGGTGAAACGCATTTAAAGAAACATATTTGTATATAATAACCATAATGCTGGTATATGTACTTTGTGCATTTTTTCACATCTGCCACCTCCAACAGAAAACACACTTCATTATGTAATTGATTCATCGTCCTATTCCATGCAGCCTGAACAAAAGCAGCTTTAGAAATTACTGCTGGGAAAGCATGATACACTCATTTGCAGTGGTGCTCATATTTCAAGACTCTCAAGAAAATTCATCAAAAAAATCATAAGCCTAAAGAGTTCCTTCACTGGCCATTTGTCACCAGAAGCATTTCACACAATGAATAGGCAGTACAGGCTCTTATGCATCTCCAGGAACATTGCTCATTGAAATTTGTTGGAAAGATGATTGAGTGTTATTTAAGGAGAGCTTTACATGCAATAAATAGTATATTTGTGACAGCTGAGAAAATTGATGAAAAGGATAATGTTCTGTTTTTCACTCTATACAAAAGACAATCAATTAGTAGGCCCAGTTTGAATAATATGAAAGAAACTGTACCTAGAAACTCACCTGATAGAAGATTGGACCTCAGGCTGAAATAACTGCTTTTGCATTAAAAAGATCTATCTACAGATTGGCATAAACACAGAGCAAAAGGGTATGAAGCACAGAATCCATTTCTGGACCCCCATCGCTCCTCAGAGTGTGCTTTCTCTTGAGCTCACTTTCTGTTTACTACCTTACATTTATTCTGGGCTGCATTTAACTTCCTTCCAAATGACAGCCACACTCTGACAGACCTTTAAGATGCTGCCTCCAGACTTTAAGTGATGTGCAGAGGAGTCATTCATGGAAAACTGAGAGGATGCTGTAGATATTTGGGACTATCCCTCTAATGCTATAGTGTAGAGTTATCGGGAAAGACCACATCTTGCTTTGAAGACAAGTCCTTTACATCACAGGTTGGCAATTTTTTTTTCTGTAAAGGTTTAAATAGTAAATATTTTAGTTTCTGTGGGTCATACTGTATCTGTCACAATTCAACTCTGCTACAAATATCCTGAAAGCAGACTTAAACAATACCCAAATAAATGAGCATGACTGTGTTCCAATAAAACTGTGTTTATCAAAATGGCTTCTGGTTCCTGTTCTACTTGAAGGGACCAAAGTCACAACTGAACTAGTCCCACACAGAACAGGTTTAGATCATAGGTGCAGATTTATGAAAAAAAAAACAAAAAAACAACAACCCTGAAGTATTATTGAATAGATGATGTTTTCTACTTTTATATTACTTATATGTTATCTTTGCAGTATAAGTACTAAACTTGAAACTCCTTTATTTTTTCTTTTGTGCCTTCTCTAGCCTTCTGTATTTCTGTCAGTGCTTCCTAACCTTTAATACTGGATCCGATTAAATTGGTCCCTCAAGGAGATGGATGGATATTTTGAATGGGCCCGTATGTTGTGTGTAACTGCTGCACCAAAGCCAAACCCAAGAGGAGAGACATATTTAAATTCCAGCTACCCTAATGAACATGAAGGATTGATGTCAATCACATTTTCTGGGTTTCGTGAATTCTTTCCTTAGGTCCCAGAATTTTTATACAAAGGAAACCAGAAGACAGAAAGACAGACAACTAAAAACACAAAAAGGAACAACCTAAAATACCTTGAACCTGTGGGACGTCAGGTAGGAAAGTGGCAAACACTAATTATCTTCACTCTTAACTGTCTTCAAAAAAAAAAAAAGCTTTACTCACTACAGCACTGACCCTCTCCATTCCCTCTGTAAAACAGATTACCTGGTGCTCACATCACAAGGAATGTTTGGGCTAGCAGGCTGCATTCTAGTACATTGCAGTCATCTGGCAAGCTTTTAAAAGTACTGCTTCCAGACCACTTACATCAGAATTGCTCCAGGAGGGCCACAGGTGATTCTAACATGCAGCGAAGGCAGAGAACCAGTGTTTTCTCTACTCTATGGTCTGTGGCCCGTAGCAGCAGTTCATGGGAGTGCACAGCCAGAGTCTGTCCCACCTCAGATGGACTGACACAGTAGTTTTCCTTCTAGGAAGGTCTCTTGGTGATACCTGTGCACATTTTAGTGGAGAATTCCAGCTCTTTTGAGCCCATGTACTTCTGTCACTTGTTAAATACATGCATCAAGGAACAGTTGTGTTGGTTCTTAAATCTGCTTATCCACTTATCATTGTAATGATGTAAACACTATATAACTGAATAATGACACATGCACAGAAAGCTGTTTCCATCTAAACAAAATGCAATGTTTTTTAAAGACAAATATAGGTGAGCATAAAGTTGTTTGTCAAATGATATCTGAAATAAACTAAAAATTGGGGGAAAATCATAAAATTCTAATGGATTTCACATTCATCTTGCTTCACAAGTGTCTTTAAATTATTGTGTTATTAAAAAAAACCCCAACAAACCCTAAAAGACTACTGTCTGGACTCTGAGATTTTAAAGTGGTTCAGGCAAGAAGAATTTCTTAACACCCCACTTGGCAGGTTCATAGACTAAATTAAAATATGAAATATTCAAAATATATACTTTCAAAATTATATTGAATCTTTGTTGATTTGTAATTAATTTACTAGTTACTGTCCTGAATCACATTGGTTAAGAAGGCTTCTACTACTAATGCTTACCTGATGAATCAATCAGCTTGCCTACTTCCTCTCTTCATGGTGCAACTAGTCTTGCTCCATGATAGTGGTTTCTGAACACTTAGATTCCATTGACAAGGGAAATTTCAGAATTATTTTGGAGAACTCATATGGAGTCATCTATTAAACCCATTAAAGTGAGGGGGAAAAATGCAGCCCTATCAAATATTATCCATAATATCAGAAAAGAAAGGTCATAAAAAGTTAAACGACACATCTCAGGATGAAAGAGAAGTTTTCAAATGGCATAAAATTAGCTCTGTTGAAATGAATTAATTTAAAGAAACATTTTAATATGAAACACCTTGGTTCTTCTGGCAGTTATTTGGATACCACTCTTCTTTATGTGTTAGAAAACCATAGAAGTATAGGATTGCTGAATTTTTCTTTTGACCAGGAATTGACCATGATGCCCCCTCTGATATGGTTAAGCATGTTCTCATTTTGTGCCATGGGCATGTGTATTAGCACTTACTTCACTGTAATGGAGGTATTAGTTATCTGTCTTCATCCCTAGATGGTGTATTGGGTCCTCTTCATTATGTTATCTCTTAGAGATAACATAGTCCTTGATGGTCATCAGCAAATGCATATTTATTGAATGAATAAATGCACAAGGTTGCTTCACATATATTCCGTCAAAGGAAAAATGGAACCCATTGGAAGGAATACGCTGTTCTGGCCCGCTAAGATTCTGGTTGAATCTTTTTGCTGAATTGTCAATAATGTGGTAAATATATGTCAGTAATTAAGCACTGTACAATTGACCACAGTTGGTTTCATTTTTTGATTGCTTCTCAACTATGAACCCATTTACTATATATATTTAATTAATATTGGTTTTGAGACTGAAGGGATTTCAGAGTAGTAAAAATATATTAACTTTATTACATTTTACTTTCATTACACAGTACTTTTATAGCAAAGCTCTATTGTTTTTTTTTATTACAACAAAAAACATTATTGTATCGGTACCAGTTAATTCAAGTGATAAAAAATGGAAAGTGCATTATAAGACACAAAAGATTTAACTTTTGTAGAACTAACAGAGGAAGTAAGATTTATAAAGAAGTGGAAATACCCCATTCTTTGGACAATAAGATATTAAACACTAATTAATGTCTCAAGTTGGTTATTGGAAAAATGATTTCCTCCTGCATTTGAATTTATGTATAGAGTTATCTTTCCATAGACATCAATAACTGTCAATAATGCATGTTCATTACATATTATATATTAGAAATAAGATAACACACTCAGGATTGATATTCCCATTATTCTTATAGTCATCTTCCTATGATTCAATAAGAATGAAATTTGATCATTTATTAAATTTTTCTTAATGAGATTAATTATTGACCTTTAGCTAACATGTTGTCTTTCATAGTTGAAAATGACTCTTCTGGCTTGTGAATCAGATGTGAGAGATAGAATGCTTTTTCTTCTGTTGACGTCATCTGTCTACACTCTATATTCTCTGACTAGATTCCCTTTGTGACCATTTGAAGAAGAGGATTACCAAGTGATTGGTATAGTTATGGCCAGGGAGCAAACAAGTCAACTGGTTTTCTGGATGTGGAGCCCATCCTTGGCCTACATAGTACTTTGCTTTTATTATTCTAGCTGATGCTTCATTTAGTGCCCCTAGTATGACTTGCTGCTTTGAACAATAAGGACTTTCCCTCATGTAGATACTTGGTGTTGAAAATGAACTTCTTGGTATATGAGTAATCTCCCTTTTATTTGAAATTTGGAAGCATAATGACCCACATTTTAGTTGTAATTTGGAGTAATCTAGAATAATTTAGAGACTCAAAATCAAAACACCGAAAATGGAAGTCCAAAGTTGTTATTCTCTTTTTCAAGACCTTTGCGGATCACATATTTTGATGCAGAGAACCAGTGTTCTTCATGTGTAGTCTGTGGGAACATCCCGTGGTAGTCGGAGTTTTCATTGCGGAATATGATTTGGTGGATCAAGCTGCCATGATATGAGGGATGAACTGAGTCAGGAGTAGACTGATTTACAACAATAGTAAAGTCAGAGATAACTACCTAGTAACTAGCCTGCCTGGATGGTGCTAGTAAAATGGGATGGGGATAAGGATCCATTAGTTCAGGAATGGTTGCTACTTAAGGTATATTTAGAGTTACAGCTGCTTTAGGGGAAAAAAAAAAAGGTTCTGAAGATTGAGGTCTAATAATGATCCCGCTCAAGCTCTTTGTTGTTCTACTCTCCCTGAAGGGAAACAGTATTTTAGTTTTTCATTTCATTTGATTTCTTGGATAACTGGGAGTCTAATGCGTTGAGTTAATGTGAGTGGAGAGATTTCCTTGAATTTTTGTTGATTTTGCCAGACATTGTGCTTAATGCTCAGGACATACGATAAAAAGTCAAGAAGGCATCAGCTTTCATGAAACTCAGTACTTTACTCTGGTTTCGAGTGTGGAGGTCAATGACAGACAATAAATATATAAATAACTTTTACAAGTTCTGTAATTATAGCTTGTGATTAGCTCTGAGAAGGAAATTAAAAAAAACAAAAACAAAAAACATTGAAGGGATTAGAAGTCTATATTGACATTAGTGAAAACCTTTCCCAACACTGAGCATGCCAGGACAAGATCAGAATCTGGGGTCCCCACTGCAGCCTCTGAGATACCAGGAAGGAGGGCATCTTGCTCATCTTGTTGCTACAGCTCAGAGATGTATGGAAGGCATGTTACACTTGCAAAATGTTCTTCCTTTGTCATCTGCTCAAAGAAGCAAATTTGACTTTTCTAAGTCATTCACTGTCTCTGGAAGCTTTTCCCAATAATTGTTTCAAATGCCGCTAGGGCACAGTTTCTGTCCGTGTTCTTACTACAGCCATAATAGTGCTCAGCTGTCACCTTAACGACTTTATGTACTACTAGGTTTAATGGAAAATGTGTCACTTCGGTGAAACCAAAGACATCTGAAAATGGGATATAGAAAAGTACCTGGTTACTATGGTAATGGTATTTCTTTGAAGAAAATCATTCAATAAAGTTATAAAACCCTAGTAAATGTTGGACAGCTTTATGGAAACGCAATAAAAGGAAATCATACATCAAAATGCTCTAATACTCATTTTGCATTTCTGGCACACAGCAAAATTTATAATGCAGATGAGGACTAAATGACCTATAAATGTTAAACACATACTTAAGCAGGGGTTATGGCAGCTGGAGACTCAGTGGTTATTTTGTGCAATATGTTCGAATTAAATGCCTTTGTGAGGAGAAGCATTTGCCTTTGTCAGTGCCTCTGTATACTTTGGCTCCTTTACTGGGCCCAAAAAGTAGAGCAAAAACCATATCCATTTGCTTGCAGATAATCAGGTAAGATATCAAAAGAATGAGCAAACTTATGTTCTTGGGTATAAATTTAACAAGGTAAATCCTGATAACATTGTTAGCTTGGTGTGCTACTGCTCAGCCTGATCCAAAATGTAATTGCCTTTTGTATTGCATGCCACGTCCTCCAGTTTGTGAGGAAAACATTGATTTTAGTCACAAGACAGAGTTATTGTTTGGTATTTGTCCAGATACTACTGAGAGAAGCTGAGTTTGAAGGTGTTTTGAATAATACATTCCTGGGAGATAAAAGCTTTTCAATTTGTAGGAGAATTTTGTTGCTATAATGAAACAGGTTTCTCCCTAGCAGCTGGTCTAGAATTCCTGCAAAGGGAAATGGAAGGATAGGATCTTTATAGGGCACAAAGAGGAGACATTTCCAGCTAAGAAATGGGAGGTGTATATCCATATTTTTACTATGTAATTCAGCCGTCTGCTCTGGGATAACCAGGAGAAGATACCCCGCTTATTCATAAAATGGTCAAACAACCAAGTGAAATAGAAGATTAGCATTTTGAAAAATGATAGCTGTCATTCTCTGACGTTCATTGCTTTTTCCTCTCCAATTTAGGACTCTTCCCTTATAGGTAGTGCTCAGTGTTTAGGATCAGTTTTGATCCTTGACATAAATTGCCAAATTGTTTTCACTTCTTCTAGCAGTTTTTGAGGGCACCTTTTTTTATTTTGCTATATTATCATCAACCTAGAGCATTACTCAAAAAATGACAAAGATTAAAATTAGGCTGAACATGACTATTATTTGAAAATTTCCATATCTTTGATTCCCAAAGTGTTGGATATTTTCCCATAACATTAGTCATTTTCTTATTCTATTTTTGTGAATTTTCTATGTGTTTCTTTTGCTCATTCATATTTTTAGCTGCTTTTCCCTTATTATGAAATACATATTGCACATATAGAATAGCACATAAAACATTGCAGTTTGAGGAATAATTGTACAGTGAACTCCCAAGTAATCATGCCACAGGTTAAAAAATAACATGTAAAATGTTGCCTAAACTCCCCAAGACCTGTATGCCCCTCCTTGACAAACACCATCTCCAGGGGTCCTGTTCACCCCACCCCCATGCCCGGGTGAACTCAGTCCTGACTTAGAACTGCTCTTTCCCTTGTGTTTCTTAACTTTTTAATTATGCAGATATTAAGAAGCAATTGAATTTGTGTCTGTTTTTGAACTTTTATAGAATGACACTCTGAACTCTTGCAATGAACTTGTCTTGCTAACATTTTGTTTGTAATTCACTCATGTTGTATGGAACTATCGTGTATCACAGTATTGTTATTTCTATTCATTTCATATTTATAGTCTCAAATATGATAGAAAGCTTTTTTTAAGAGAGGAAGAAGAAAGGGAGAGGAGGAAGAAGCATTCATTTAATTATTTATCGTGTTCCCCCCCCGCTTGTTGTCAACTTGTATCCTTGGGCTCTACATTCATGTCAGTGGTTTCTGAACCACAAGAACACACCAACAGAAGGTTTCAAAAATTACATTTGATGAAAAAATATTTTTCCAATTAAAAAAAATTTCTTGGTGTGCTCTGATGGCCTAGCGGGTTAAACCTGGTTTAGTCTGCATACATCCCAAAGTCTCTGGTTCAAGACCTGGGGCCAGAGAAATAACCAGGATGAAAAACTCAATAAAATAAAGTGCTTCTTCTTTCTCTCTCCTCCTGCCTACCTATCTACACACCTTCATGCCTGCCTGCACCTTTCCTTAAAGCCAATTTTTTTTTTTAAGTCCTTGTAATTTTGTTTATATTTCAGCACAGACATTTTAGACAGGTTTTTATAATAAAATCCATTGATCTTTTCCTTTATGTCTTTCATTTCTCTGACACTTAGAAGGTTATTCCCCTCTTCACTGTTGACGAATATTTGCTTAGTTCTTTCATGCTTCGATTTCTTTTTTTAAAAAAACAACAAAAGAAAACAAAACATTAATGCTTTAATTAACATACCTTTATTCTGCTGGACAGAGTACAGATGACATTTATTATGGTTTATGGTCCAATTTGACATCTAGATTGATTTTCCTTCCAAATTTTTAGCTGCTTATTAAGTGACCCTTTCATGCATTGATTTGTGCTTCACTCTTTGTGTAGTAGGGATGAGGCAGAGTTAGATTTTTGGATGAAGATTAAAATAGAAAATGTTAAAATGCAATGTTGGAAAGAAAGGAGTGATTTAGTGTATGAGGGAATTAAGAAAGGCTTCTTGAAGGTAACTTGCTTTATAGTACCAACGAGAACCTGTCAGGAAAACAGTGGAGTTGGAAGAAGGTGGGTAAATATTTCAGGTAGAAACCGACAGTTGGGTAGTTAAAAGCTTGAGCAGTTCTGGAATTAGACAAATGCAGCTCTTTAACTTACAAGCTCTATGACCTCTGGCTACTTACTTAACCCTTTTGTGTCCTAATATACTTGTCTGTGAAATAGGTATAAATAGGTTTTATATCATTGGATTATTATAAGCAATTAATGAGATAATACATATAATATACTTAGCATAGTACTTGGCATTTCCTAAGACTCCTAAGTAATTATTTGTTTTTAATATTGCTTAAATATTAGCCACCACTCTATCCCTATTGCTTCCCAACAGGTTAGGAAGCACTTGTCAGACAATATATAAGATATATTTGCTGGGTGAATGAATGAAGACAGAAACCTGAAACATCACAGTATCTTCAAGAACATGGAGATACTTTGGTGCTGCCTGAATAAGATTTGTGAGAAAGTGGAGTGCTGACCAAGTTATATAGAAAGGACCTAGAACACCAGTCTAAGGAGCCTAATCTTTATCTTACAGGCATTGGGAAGACACTAGATGGTTTTAAGTAGGAGTGGATTGATGGAGACATAACCAAGAGAAAACAATGATGTTACTGTCAGAGAGGTTGGTTAGGACTTTGAGATCCCTATACCCTTGTTTTCTGCCTCCTACAAAACATTGGAAAGAAGAGATTTTAATTTTATCTTTTCCTGAGAATATTCAAAGATGGAGACTCTATGTCCCTAAATGAACTCTTTCAACCTTCGGTAGATACTGTTAGTTAAGATCTTATGTATGAACTTCTTTATTTACAAGGCAATTCCCTGCATTTCTGGGGCAGAGTTTCTAGTTGCCTTTTGTTATGTATTTTATCCTCTTTGGTAAGCAAACCCACATTTTTAAGTAGGCATTTTGCTATCTGGAATTAGTACTACATTTCTAGCTTACTGTTTGGCCCACTGTGACCACATGACTGGATGTTATTGGAAGTATTATGTATAATTCCAGAATCAATTATTAAAGAGAAGGGACATACCTTTACTCTGCTGGACAGAGTACAGATGACGTCTGGAGCTTTAGCAGCCATTTTAGACAGTAAAGTGGAGACATACACTACAGATGATAAAGCTGCTTGCTGATGATGGCTTGTCTTGCTCCATCTTCTGTTTGAGAAACACACTTCTTGGCTTTGTTATTTGGCCATTTTTGTCATTAGCAGTTGCACTTAATTTTAACAAATACTGATTCACACCTATTAGCGCTTAATCATAGACAAGATATGAAGCATTTCTTCTTCTATCTCACATAATTTTCAAGAATTATTCAATTTTTCCTTGACCTACAGTGTCAGATTCTGCAAAGTATATGCTTTTCTTTGGTCTTTTCACCCAGATCATTTTTTTCTGTTATGCAGTGTATTCTTTTGGTTTCCTGAAATGTTTCAACCATCCCCCTTGGGCATTCCTCAGAATGGGATTAAATCTGTATAGAATGGAGGATTGCTTGGTATTGCCTTCAAGGTAGATTTATTTCTTAATTCCAGAAAAATGCTGGCATCTTTCAGTTATTTCTCAAGTGAGCATTATAGTTATTAAGAAAATAAAGTTGTATTTTCCCATGACTAGTTTGTTCATTTCTAACCTTTGTGTATTCAAAGACAGTACATTATATCCCTGCCTGGAGACTCACTCAGAATTTAGTTCCTTGTTGTGTGCAGAAGAGTCAGATCATCATAATATTATTTGGGGGAGGGCTAGAGAGAAGACTGCAAAAATTGGACAGGAAACAGTAAATACTGTTTATTAGTTCTGTGTATCTAATTCAATAAAGTGATTTTTTAAAAAGCAGTGTGAATTGATTTCTTATTATTCTGAGCAATAAATAATTATGATTTCATTTCAGTAAGAATTGCAATTCAGAATGAACTTTGGAAATAAATATGGGATAGTAAATGATAGCTCAGAGGGATAACCATTCACCTATTCATTTCTTCTCAGAGAATGGGAGAGGAATCACGTGTTCTATTAGAACAAATTGTTTAAGTGAGTGAGTAGACATTTGCTTGCTAATTTCCTATTCCTTATCTGGGTTGAGTCATTTATTTGTCTACTGGATGAGATTTTTGTTTTAAGCATCAGAATCAATACTGGTTTACACTGATAATGTGAATAAAGATTCCATAGTCAGACTGGCATAGTGCTAAGAACATGAATAGGAGAAAGAAATACCTGATTTAAAGCTCACTTCGACAACTTGCAAGCTGCTTGAATTTTAGTAATCTATCTACTATTTGCAAGTCTTAATTTCCTCATCTATAAAATAGAAAAAATGGGATCTTCTCTCCAGTGTTGTTATAATCATTTGCCTGTACTTCAGAGCTGCAAAGTTATTAAAAATATAGATCACCCACAAAATAGCCAGTCATATAGACCAACTGATCATCTTGTATCTGGGGGCATAGAAAACACTCAAATTACTTGTTAAATAAAGGAGTGCACATATTGTGCACAACTGTATAAATTATGTTTATTTTCCCTTAGGATTCAGTTCCTAAGGGAACACAGATGTGGGGGTCTGCCACTGAATTGCCATGGTGATAAGGAAGCAGTAGGGAGATAGACCAACAGATTGAGTGGTAGGCTGGTTGTATTATGTGTGTGCTTGTAAATGATTGAATAGGCTTTAAATCAGGCATTTCTTACTCCAGTTTCACTCCAGGATTCTTAGCACTACACCATTTTGACTCCTCAATATTTTTTTCACTTTTCTGTTGTTGTGAGCCAGTACATACGCTGATGCTTTAAAAAAATCCTTCTCCAATGGGCACATGTGTATGTGAATGGAAAAATGCCAGTTAAAGACTTCTTGTTTGCTTTGGCATTTCACTTACACAAGGAAATATAAACAGAGGGCTCTGTTTCAGTTTTGACTTTTAAAAACTATCCTCCTACTTCAGGTATCAGGTGCTTTATAGTTTTGACATTGGTTCTACCCCACCGAGAAACATAAACCCTCTCAGGTGCAGCATTACAGCGTTTGGATTTTAACTCATGATTCTGAGCCAGGGCACACAAACCAGAGGAATTCAATGGGGCTGATAGACTGTGTGCGATGATGGGCTCCTGCATGGAAAGAAAAGGCAGATTGCGCTGTCTTTCCAAATTGCGTCCCCCTCTCCCATTTCACCTTCACTAGAGAATTTGTATGAATTGCTTCAGAAGGTTGCTCTATATAAACCCTGTTAAGGTGATTCCCTTGATTACACATCTACTAAATTCAGCATCTGGAAACCACAAGCTCTAGGTATTTATGAGGATGAAAGTGCACAAGTTTCACAGATTGGTTGCAATTCATAGCACTTCTTTGTACCAACAAGCTTTATTAGGAGCCTTTGATTATATGTGTGATCTTTTCCCTTTCTTTTGTCATCTATCTTGGCCTCTGCTTAACAAGATGAAGTGAGATAATGTTTAAGAAAGAATATTGTATTTTAAGGTAAAGTGCTATAACATGTCAGGATAATAATTTTCTGATTTATTTAACTACTTATTTTAGCCAACAGCTTGGTCCCAAATACAAAATATACTTAGCCAAAGGTTTTTAGAGTTAAAACTTTAATTCCTCCATTAATTAATTTTAAATAATGATTTTATGATTTATTTACAATGTTATATTTATATTAGCATATGAAACTATATCTTAGTCTATGAGTATTTCACACCTCACAGGAGTTCTATTGCCTGTTATTCTCTTTCTCTTCTTAGGTAGGTTGGGTGTAGTTATGTTTTGATTGTTTTCCCTTTTTTTTTTTCTTCTTTGCTTTTTCCCTGGAGATGTATTTTGAGGTTACCCTGAGATTAATATTAAGAATTCTATGTTTATTTCCTATTTTGATTTGAAAGTAGATTAGTCCCCCACTCATTTTTATTCTTTTCTCTTCCTACCCACTTTTTATATTTCTGCTTTACTGTCTTCAAGTGGGATTTCTATACACTTTGTAGAATATCCTTTATTAATTTTTGTAGATCTGGTTTTGTGGTGATAAATTCCTTTAACTTTTGCTTATCAGAAAACTTTTTATCATTCCTTCATTTCTGACTGATAACCTTGTAGGGTATAGTATCCTAGATTGAAAATCCTTTTCTTTCAGCACTTTGAATATATCATACCATTCCCTTCTGGCCTCTAGTGTTTCAGCTGAGAAATCCACTGACAGCTGTATTGGAACTCCTTTGTATGTGACTTGTTTTTCTTTAGCTGCTCTTAAGATTCTATGTCTCATATTTTTGACATTTTGATGACAATGTGTCTATGTGTGGGTCTGTCTGGGTTTCATTTGTTTAGAACTTTTTGAGCTTCCTGAGTCTGGAGGCTATTGTTTCTTCAAATACAGTTTCTGGCCCCTTTTTCTCTATCTTCTCCTTCTGGGACCCCTATGATGTGAATGATTTCTCTTTTGATGCTACCCCATAGGTCGCACATGCTTTCTTCATTTCTCTTCATTCTTTTCTCTCTTTACTGGTCTGCTTGAGTGCATTTCCCCTGCCCTGTCCTCTAGCTCACTGATTCCACTAGAGTCTTCATTCCCTCCTACTCAAGTCCTTCTATTGAGTTCTTTAATTCAGCTATCCTGTTCTTCATTTCTTTGATATCTTACCTCATTTTTTTCTCTCTTTTGTTGTTCTCTTTCTCTTCCTTTATTGTTATCTTTACTTCCATGAATATGTTTATACTGTTAACTAAAATTCACCCTCAGGTAGTTTGCACATCTCTGCCATATTCAGATTTTCCCCTGGTGTTTTCATTGGGTCCATCATTTCATGTATATTTCTGTGTCTTTGTTCTGTTTGGTATTCTGCTTGTTTCTATGGGTTTGATTTCCCTGTAGAGATAGCCTTGTGTAGGGTACTGATGTGCACCAGAGAAGACTGGATCTTGGTTTGAACACTGGGAATTCTTGAATTGTGTAGTGTCACCACTGACTGGATTTGTTGACATTCTTAGGTGTATCTGAGTTGGGTCCTGAGAGTTCAGTCTACGGGGTTGGAGTTTGTGTGGGGCGTGAAGAGTCTTCCCCTATGTCCTGGCTCTGAACGGTAACAACCACCTTGTTGCTTGTCCACAATCAGTAATTGGAATGCAGTTCCTCCTCCATCCACAGAGCGGCGCTGTGGGTAGCCTTAGAGGTTCCTTCTGGGGCTCTCTTATTCCTTTAAACTTGGGGGCAGGATTTCTGGTGTGGGGGTCTTGTAGCTCTGGAGCAATATGGTGGTAGGGGATGGGGGATTCTCCTTGCTGCCTTCCAGTTATGGCAGCTTCCTGTGTAATTTTCCTTGGGGGTTCCCGCTCCTCCTCAGACCACTGGGGTACTGATCCTCCTTTCGTCTTGCACCAAAACAACCACCACCCCCACTTTGTGTCCAGTTCTTGCTGGTTGGGCTCCCTACTGCCCTCAAGAGTGACTCCTGGGAGACTGGGTTCTTCCAGCAGTTCCAACCCTTCCACCACCTCTCAGGCTGTGAATCCCAAATCCTTGATGCAGCTCTGAACCCCGACACCTTTGCCTACCCTTGTGGTGGTGATCACTGCTGCTGTGTCTGCAGACTCCCGCCAGCCCTTCTATGTACGCCATGCGTGTCTGAAGAATAGGTGATTTCCAGTTGTTCTGTGGAGAGAGGATCTGACATGTCCTACCAGGTCACCATCTTGACCACCTTCCAGCTATTCCTCCTTTTAAAATCTTATCTTGACAATCAAGCTTACTGAGATTATGTGCTTGGTCTTTCTTTGACAATTGGTTCTTTTAGATTCTCACTGTACCAAATTGGACTTTCTCACCTTTGATTTTACAGAATTTCTATTTTCACTGCTTTGCTAGAGCGTAGATTAGAACTCAAAATTCTGAAGTTTGAAATTACCGTTCTACTTGAACTCTGGATGATGATGTGAATAAGAGAAATAATTTAACATTTGCTCTATTTTCACATCTTTCCTAAAATTATTTTTAAAGCACTTATTTATATTTTAGTTGTCCATCTGGGTTGTTCTCCCTGGGTTTGGGTTGTGAACACAAGATCATGTGATGTATGTGGACTGTGCCCAACCTCTACTCACCAGAGCGTGCCCTCCTTAAATAGTTTGATATAGTTTATTTTCATTATTTTTCAGAATGAAAATGCAAAATTGCTGAAGATGAAGTAGATAAAATGATAAACTTTTAATAAATCTAATGGAGCTGGAACCCTAGATTATGTTATGATTTTTTAAATAATGATTTTATTATTAATTTTGTTTACATTGCTGTACTCATGTTAGGATATTGAAATTGCACCACAGTCTGTGAGTATTTTACAATACATCACTACCAGAGGTCCAGTGTCCTTTACCACTATCTTTTTCCCTCCTTTCCTTCCCTTGTTCAGTGGCCAGGAAACCACAGTCTTTCTTCCTCTGAATTTTGTTGGAGTTTGAATATTTGTTTGTTTTGTTTCTTTGTATTCCAGTTTTATTGACTTAAACATTGATTAAGTAGCTGAATTATGATTCAATATCAATGAATGATAGTCAATCATTGACTCAAAAGGATTGAATTATGATTTTGAAATAAGTATCTTGCAAATTGGTTGGGGCCCACTAGACATAGTATCAAATTGAAAACTCTTCTGAGAATGTGAATCCAGGCTCAGAATGTGTGGGTTCATTCCTTACTTGACTCAAGTGTGAATTCTAGCTATGAACTATAATATAAACTGAACTGACAGTTTCTCTAAAGCATTAGGGTGTGGGTAGCCCAATTTTAAGGATTCTTCCTTCTTTCCTTCTTTTCTTCCTCCTGCCCTCCCTCTCTTCCTTCCTTTCTTGCTTTTTAAAGGAAAGGTGCAGACTGGAATTAAGGTGAGTAAGCAGGCAGAAAGAGAGAGGAGGAAGAAACGTTTTCATTTATTTTCTTGTAATTGTACATCTTGATGTTTCCTCTGACTCTGGGATGTGAATCTGAGTCCTTGAGATTTACGTGGACTGTGCTTGGCTGGAGGTGGTGGACCTAACTATTACTCCACCAAGGCATGCCTAAGGATCCTTCAAATGGAGTAATGTAGAGGGGAAAGACTCATTGCATTCTTCCCATTTTTTGGAGGCTATGATGTGGCACATAAGCATATTAATTTGCTGGTAGCAGCACCAGCAGCTGAGTTCAGAGCCTATCTGTGATGGGGACATATAGGCCATCCCTCTTGATGGTGGTGAAGATTGAGGAGACTTTCTGGGGTCAGAATATAGGTAATAACCAGTGAAAGTTATGTCTTTCTCATTAATGTCATTAGATAGATGGAGATCTGGGAAATTTAGGTTATATATGAAATTGGAAATTAAAAGGGGAAGAAAAAAATTAATGCAAAGAAAATAGGAAATGGAACTATGTCTTTTGTTCTGACCTGGCTTTACTGCGCAGGTCTAATGTTTTCTACTATCCAAGGAATATGGCCATCTGACTATCTCATGGTACCTAAATTCATGCCACAAACCAAAGTCGTCATTTATTCTCTTCCCCCAGACAACCTCATATTGTTTTGCTTTTTCTTTATAGCTTAAGATATCCAGACACAATTTTTTTTTCTGATTTTTCTCTTTCTTTTATTCCTAATATACAATCAGTTGATGACTCTCAAAGATTCTACCTCTGAAATCTTATTTACATGTATCTTTTTACACTGTAGATTGGTGCCTTGACACTGCTGGAGTTTAAGCCTTTATTTTCACTTGCTTGTCTATTCCAGTTTCCTGTTTCTACGTTCCCCTCTCTCTTGGCTCTTCTGTTTTGTATCCTTGTGTCATCCTTCCTATAACACTTTTGTGTGTCATTCTCCTGCTTGAGAATCTTCAGGGGGTTCTCAATCAATGAACCAAATAAACTCTGTAGTGACATTCAAAACTTTCACAAGTAAATTTCCATCTGTCTTTTAAGTATATCATCAATCACCTCTACTACTGATGACCTTTAGTTTGGTTATATCCTGACTATACACTGTTCCTCTCTTTTAGAGCTACATACCACAGTTTGATCCATATTTTTAGTATTTACTTCAAATACCATCTCATTTCTTGAATCTTTTCCATTCCCATGGCCCCAGACAGATTTGTGCCTCCTGATTCCCTAGTATGTAGTTTACCTCAATATTATAAAACATGTGTCCCTACTAGTATTGCTATTTGTTTATTTTCTTTGATAATATATTGTGTATATGTTATGTTCTTGCATTATACTAGGCATTTTTTTTTACATTATTTCATTTAAATGTTAGGGCTTAATATCATCTTTCATCTCTATGAACTATACAGAAATTCCATTTTATAATTAAGGAAACTGAGTTTGAGTAACTTGCTCAAGGTCAAGCACTGGATTCAAATCCAGGTCTATTTTATATAAAGCACATGATCTCAATTAGACTCCGCTGACTTTTGCTGTGGTCAGTAACTTTTTCCTTTCATATAATACACGTTATCTATTATATAATATATATATATATATATATACATATGACACACATATGTATATAACTTACATATTCCTAAAATATTATAATCTCTGTGATTCCTAAAACAATAGAAGTAATATATTTGTAGTGAACATAGGATAGTGTAGGCTGGGAACTGCTTGTGGTTATTAGCTTGTTCTGTGGAATGGGAGACTGAAGCCAAGATGGAGGAATACTGAACCAAGAAATGGAAATATCAAGTTTCGGTTACTTGTGTATATTTGTATCAATCTAGTTCTTTCTTTGAACTGTTAGATATGTGAGCCAGTCTAGGATAGTATGATTTGAATTTCCTGATTTGTGCTGGAAAGTTACTAAAATGATAGAGTAAGCGAATGTTGTAAGGTTTATTTTAGCAAGATATATAATAAAAATAGTTTTTGTTAAAATAGGATGATGGATAAGAGGGTGAATTGGAGGCTGTTTAATATAGTCTTACATTATTCTTCATAAAGCTGTATCTGTCCAGAAAAGCTCTCTATTGGTATTTCACATATGTTGTAGTTAGAGGGAAATATAAATGAGCAAACATGAACTCTTAGAGATCTTGCCGAAAATACTCAGGTGTTAAATACCCAAAAACTAATAGGTGGGAAGTAACACTGGATGATGTAAAGAGAAAAATGAGGTGTGTCCATATCAGTCAGTGTTGGAAATGAGAGAATAGGGGGCAGATTTTTTCTCAGAACAAGAAGTAAGAGTTAGGACAGGCAGCCAAGTCTGCATTAGTGGCATTAATGGTATTAGTATTAGAACCATTCAGATGTAGATTCAATTGTCAATGGGTAACTTTTACTCAAGGAAAATTACTTTAATCCAGGAAAATTACTTTAATCCTGGATCCGCTGTTTCTCCCCTGTAAAGCTGGAGATCATGGTACCACCGAATGGGTTGTTTGGGGGAGTAAATGGAGTCACCTACGTGGAAGCATTTGGCACATGTTGTTTTGTTTTAAAGCCTATCATTTACTAGAATTTGGTGAATAATTTACTGGCCAGAGAGAGAGAGGATGAGGACCCACGAGGCTGGGAAGTAGAAACAGTCAGGAGGAGGAATGAATAATACTATAGAATATAGTCTTTCTCATCTAGGAACAATTTATCCCCTACAACAGTGTAAGTGCTTTGCTTGGCACTGCATAAGAAAGAACCAAGGTCAAATTTAATAGGGATAAATGTAAACATTCACATTTAAAACATCATTTAGATAACTATAGAACACAGTAAATATGGTGGTTGTTGTTCAATATTAGTTTGACTGGAGTCCAGAGGGATGAATTTTTTTAAAAACCTTATCATCTTTAGGATGCTTTAATAGAAGCAGAAGGTGCATAGCATAGGAGTCATACAGTAGCATGCAATTTAACCACTAGCAATTTACCTGAAAGCAATTTGAACAACAGTGCTTTGATTAACATAAGCATATGATTGAAACTGTTATTTCTTAGAGATTTTTTTGAGCATTGGTAATTTTGGTGGTTAATTTATTCTGCCTTGATTTTTATGGTGAAAATTAGAACATTCAGCATGAGTATTTGCATTTTTCATGATTTTTAATCACTAATTTGTTCCTAATTATAAAAAATGCAAGCTTGTTATAGAAAAGTTAGAAAATACAGGGCAGCAAAAGAATGCCCCTGCAGCCCCAAGATTTCACCTATCTATATAGGTCAGCGCTATCATTATCTTGGTTTATATTATTCCAAATCCTTTCCTCTGCATTAGGTCTGTCTATGGAAGGGAGTGAGTTCTCCATTACCCGAAATTTTTAAGGAGAAGAATGAAAGTCTGTCAGAGACCATGTGTCATAAATAGATATATTATATTGGAGGGAGACTGAGTTTTGTAATGTCAAGATTTGTTTCAACACTAGAATTCTAAGGAAGAAATACAATAAATATCATTAAAATGCTCATTTGTGTGTTGCTCAATCTCTTGCATTTGCGGGATTCAGCTGAAAAAGTACTTCTTGGAAATTCAGCTCTGAGTATAAGCCATTCTGTTGTTTTCCAAGGTATTGGCCCCGGTGCCTATATTTGATTTCTGTGCTTGAGTAAACCCACCCACATGCCAGACCGAGCCCCAGTGTATTTGACATTTTCTCTTTTGAATGGCATCCAGCAGAATGTAGCTTACTGGAAAAAATCTACACAATATGACTCAGCCAGTCATGCAAGCCTTTCTTTCTGTGGAATTCTTGACTTTTTCTCAAAATAAAAATGGACCACATTATTTAAGGATAAACAAATCTGAAAGTGTTTCCAGTAACATCTTTTTATGCACAGACTGCTGGCGATTAGCTAAGAATTCTTGGCTAAGACCCTGCTTCCTACCTAAATGTTTCAGTAAATACAGTCTTATTGAAATAAAATTCATCTTCTCCAGTTCTCTGACTGCAAATAGAAAATGAAACCAACTTCTTAAGAGGAGTCATGCTTGCTTTTTCTTTAAGATGTCTCTAGATTATCCAGTGTAGTATAAACCACCCAGTACACATTTAAAACTCTCTGAATTAAACTGTATACGGTAGAGTTACTGCTTATGAAAAGTCATGGAAGTGACATGACATAACAAGACCTAGAATCTTCTTCCTTCACCTTCCTTCATTTTCTGGTAAATTTCAGGAAAATATGCACGTGTATTGTCAATACTTGTAATTTGAAATCTATTATATTAATGTGTTTTTAATGTATTTTTAGATTTATCAGTGATACTTTATTAGATGAAAATGTGCAATTGAGAATTTCTTTTGGTGGGAGAGCTTTGCAGGTAGGTAAACACTTTTAGAAGTTTCTGACTTTTTATAATGTTGACCATATGAAAGGAAGAGACAACAGGATTATAAAACAAAATAAAAAGGGAATGAGGAAGAAGTAACTATAGAATATTTGATCAATAATAGCTATAGCAGCTACAAATATTAAGTGTTTACTATTGTACATGTTGGGTACTAGGTGAGGTAATTTATATATGCTGCCTTTTGTAGCATTCTACAAGATAAACATTATTCTCTCCCTTTTGCAAATGAGTAAATTAAAACTCAGAAGAGTGATGAGTCCTATAACTGTTGGCAGAGTTAAGATTCATAGTTTGTCCCACAATAATCTTACACTCTTCCCACTGCACTGTGTTGTGTCAGCTGTGGCATAAATAGAACCAGGAAAAGACAAAGTGTAACAGTAGTAAAAATAGTAAATACTAATAAAACATGGATTTTTATTGTTGTTGTTATTGTGTGAATGGATTTATTTGAATTTATGTGAGAAACTCACAATAGCAAAAAAGGAGTTGGGTCAGACAGCAGAGCAGAGATGGACTAGGACTGAGAAAGTGCTTCCTGTCTTGGTAAGTAGAAAGGTGCTCAGGCCAAACACTTCAGTGTCCTCTTTGAATTATCTCTTTAACTCCTCTCTCAGATCAGCTATTTTCCTCCTTAAAGATCTCTAGAATATTCTCATCATTGACTTTCAATATATATGGTGATATTGTGAGAATAAAGAAATGGTAACTTGCCTGGCTGATGAACTACAAAAGCATATCTTTTGTCCTTTTATTGGACCACAACCCTTGACCAGCAGACCACAGTCTGGTTTTCAGAAAGCACTCACCTCTTGGAAAAGTGCTTTGTGCATAGCCATCTATGTTGGACTTGGACTTGTTCTTTTCCATCACCATTATGTCTACTACGGTTCAAGTCACTCTCATTTTTACTCTGCAGTGTTCTCTTAATTCTTCTCCCTACTTCCAATCTTGCCTTGCTTCAGTGCTTTCTCTACACAGCAGCTGATTTCTTTCAGAATACGACTCTGATTATGTCACCCCAGCTACACCCATTGTCCTCAGTGTAGAATCTAGACTCTGATAGAGCAAGCACACCATTACTTATGCGACTCTGCCAGTCTTTCTTCTCTTCTTTCTTACTATGCTTCTCTTGCTTTCTACTCTCCTGCAGTTCAAAAGGGTCATGCTGTGTCTTCTTTGATATCTCTGTGCCTTAAATACCCTTTTTATTTCTAACCTCGATTTGTACCTTTGGAACTCAGCTCAGACCACCTCTGGGAAGACTTTCAGATCCCCTGAGTCTGAACTAGGTATCTAACTACACAGTAAATGTACTCACTATGAACTATAGCACTTTAAACAGTGTTCACGATTGTCTGCCTCTGTCTTTTCCGCAACAAAATCTACTTCTCAAGGACACGAGTAATGTCTTACTATTGTAGCCCAGGGACTTACCATACTATTTGACTCAACTTTAGCTGGCAACGTAATTTGCTGTTGGGTGGATGCAAAATCATTGGGTTAACTGTTCCAGAAAAATGTGAAGATAGAGGAAGAGGAAGTAGAGGGGAAAGACCGCCAATTTCTGAATTCAAGATGTTCAGTGTCTCTGTGACAACTTCTCTGGAAGGTTTTTGATTCATAGACTTCTATATCATTCTGGGGTGGATTGGAATTTGGACTATTTTCTCACACCTGCTTCAGTGGTATAAAGTCACACTAAAGGAATGCACAATTAAGCAAAGAGCAAGCCCCTGGAAATAGCTTTGTGAGGGTTATTCCAAAAGGGATCTGCATTTAGAAAGTGAAGGAAATCTGAAGTGGTCTTTTTATGGCTCATAAAACCATAAAATCTCAGAATGTGGCTAGGGGAAGGCCTACAGATAGGATTGTTATCATGGTTTAAAACACTGAATTTTGGAATTTTCAGACATTCCTTGTAGTGGAAGAATTGTTACCCCCACACAGCAGGATGCTGGGTTCCACAGTGATTCCTTTAGTTCTCTAGAACCGGAAGATAATCTCTTTCACTTTAGGAATAAGGACACAGTACAATGAAATTGTTAAACTCAAAACACCCCGTGATTCCCTCCTCATCTGCAAACCCTCAGAATAATCCTACTACTCTCATCAAATTTAAAACCAACCCTTCTGTCCTAAGGAAAAAAACTGAAGAAAAGTAAGACTCTTGTGCCTACTCCACAAAGACTATACCAACAACATGACATGTGATATGATAGGATAGCACCTGTTGTGAGTACACAGACAAGAAAGAATTTTGTTCAAAATTTTTTCTTCATCTCTCATAACTTATAGTTCTTTCTTTTCTTTTTGCCATGTGCATTTTCTTTTTACAATAAGAGTCAACAAATTTTTTTTTCTGTGGAGTAAATATTTTAGGTTTTGCTGGCCGGTGCAAAAGTAACCACAAACAATACATAAGTGAATGGTCTTGGTGTGTTCCAACAAAACTGTATTTATGGACTGAAATTTGAAATTCATATAATTTTATCGTGTTGTAAGATATTAGTCTCTTGAGTCCCCACCCCCAATCACTCAGAAATGTAAAAGCTGTTGTTAATTTACAGACCATACAAAAGGTGGTGAACCAGATATGACCCATGGGGCTGAAATTTGTTGGCCCCTTAAATTAGCTCATCAACTGGGGAGTGACAGAATGGAATTTATGCTTTCCACAAGTGCATATTGAACTTAAATATGCATATGGATCATCTGGGTGTTCTGTTAAAATGCAAATTCTGCTGTGAGATTCTGCTTTTCTATTTCACTTTCAGTGATACTGCTGCTGAGAGGTCTTGAGTAGCAAGATTTCAAAGATCCTGTGGTTGGATCCATTCATGGAAGTAAACCTGGATTAGAGAGCCTGGGTAAGAGTGGAGGAGGTTGATACAGCGGGCTTTGTTTGTTGAGAGAATTTGAGACCAGAGAGAAGTTCGAAGGTGACTCCAATATTTTGTTCGTCTGTGGTGCCTTTAGCAAAATTTCCAGTTTCTGTATGGGATCCTCATATTGCTTACTAAGTATTTACCAAGTAAGTGGAAAGGCAGGAAGAAGAGCAGATTGGATTAGAAGAGGATGGGACAGGAGAAGGTAATGACCTCAATCTGGGGTAGTTTGAGTTTGGTTCCATAGAAACCAAGAGAGGTAATGTTTGAAGGCAGAATACTGAGTGGACACGTGTTATTCTGGGAGCAGGTTGTTTCCTGTCAGCCGAGGTCTCTATCAACTACTAGACCAGTAGCACTAGTAATCACGAAAAGCATGCACTGTCCTGAGCACCTCCCTTTCTTAATAACCAAAACTGCACTCAAGTCATTTGTCAGCTGACAAGGTTTCTTAAATAAATGTTTAACTTTTTCTTATTTTATAATAAGACCTTTATTATAAAAAGCTATTGAGGAATCAGAATTTGTTTGTAAACATTTTAAACTCTGATCTCAGAATTAGCTTACTGTGAAAATTATATCATAAGGTTTCTTGTCTCTGTTTTTATCCTCCTTTATGTCTAATTTAGTTTATTCTACTGAAAGCACTATCTTTCATGTATCAGTTGGGTCTTTTATTTTGTAATTAAGCTGTTTATTTTAAGTCTATTAGGATTGGTAAAATATTTTCACTTCAGCATCTGTATTTCAGTGAGACCGCAGGGTAGGGTAATGTGATCTTACAGTTGCAAGTATAGTGTCTGAAAAGTTTTTGCTTTTTCCTCTGTTCACTCCATAGCCATGAAATTAAATGAAGGATTATTCACATAGACAGTGAATTCTTCCTTGGTTACTGCTTATCCCCATGCATCCATTTTCTTAGTGGGTGCTAAAAAAAGTTCAGTTTTGTTTCCTGTAAGTGGTGTTATTAAATCTCAGAAAAAGTTCCTTTTGAAGAGCTTGCTGGGTAATTGTAAAGTCAACCGTAAGACTCTCTGTGAGCTCCAAAATAGTTGTGGTGCTTTTTCTTCCCCAAATATATATTTAGTTATTTATGCAACTATGCAGCCAGTCCCCCTTCAAGTCAAGATCATTCTTGATTCTAAGCTTCATTCCTCAATCTGAGTGAGCAAGAGGTTCAACTGGTTCTTTATATCATGTAGTCTTTGTCAGATGAAGCAAGTTTTCTTTCCTATTTTTTAAAATCCACTTTTACCATTGCAAACTACAATGAAAAAATGATTTACCTGAATTTTTTTGTGATCTGTTATTGACCATAATAAAACCCCAGACATACCTCATCTCGTGATTTATCAATAACTTCCTCAGTCTCTCTCTCTGTCTCTCTCTGTCTCTGTCTCTGTCTCTGTCTCTGTCTCTCTCTGTCTCTCTCTGTCTCTCTCTCTGTCTCTCTCTCTGTCTCTCTCTCTGTCTCTCTCTCTCCTCCTCTCCCTTTAATGAGTTTTACACACTGTCGCCCAATTAATTTTTCTGAAGCATATCCTCAGTCCTATTGTCTTCCTGTTTAATAAATGTAAATGACTCTCTTTGGGTTGCAAATAACCATAGACTCTTCCAGTCTGCTTTTTGATATGCACCACCATCTGATTTCCATATATGTTTACAAAAGATTTCCTGTTACTCACTTTCACCCACTCCACCCAATGACCAAATCAAACTTACTTCTTCCTCATAGGTCCTGTCCTTTCTTGCCTCTGGGCTATTATATATGCCATTCCCCCTCCAACACACACAACTGCCCCTCTTTCCACATGCACCTCTGAACCCCACAGTTCTTTGCTGTTTGTGTCAAACTTCTCCACGAAACCTTTTTGATTCATAAGTTGAAAGCGTTTTTCTTTTCTTTTTTGAATTTCCAAAGCTCTTTATTTGTGCAACAAGGTATGTCAGAAAGCATATTCGTCTCTAGAATGTGAAGTCAGGGGAGGAGTTAATCCATTTTATTTATTGCTTTGTCCCTGATTCCTAGATAAGTGCCTAGTGCCTAGCATGTAACTGAATACTGAGGCAATTTTTATTGAATGAATGAGTGAATAAATGGAGGTATATGTTACTTAATTTCAGTAGTATCATTGCATATAAATGCCTAGAACAATGTAGGTGCTTTATATATTAGCTACTTTCCCTTTATTCTCTATTTTGTGGAAACTATAACTTTCAAATATATCTATTTCAACGGTGACTGGGGCCTAATGGGAGAGGGAAGAGAAATACATCTACTGAGTACCTACTATCTATCAAATTCTTGATAGGGTGCTAGATATTCACATCTCATTTTAATTCTCCACAAGAATTCTGTAAGTAAAGTGCTGTTCTTTTCCATTTTATAGATGGAGGTGCTAAAGTTCAGAGAATCTTGTCCAATGTCACAGATCTAATAAGTGGGCAGAACTGTGATTTTAAAGTCAAGGCTGTTTGATTGCAAAACTCATGGCCTTAACAATCATATATACTTATGTGGGGTTATTAACTAATAAATTGCAAAACAATGCAAAATCATGCTTACCTGACCTGAAAAATACACATTCCCGCCACTGTATTAGGATACTTCTCACTATCCACTATATAGCAAGTGTTAGTGAATTAATATTTAGTAAATAAATTTTAAAATAAGCTAATAGCTTATTAATGAAAAAAAAAAAAACAAATGAATTACAGATTTAATAGATTAAGAATAAGCCACTTTCCTACTAGAGAATCATTCAGTTGGAATGATGCCAGTTGGCAGGGAAGTACTAATTGATTTTGCTCAAAGAACAAGGTTAGCTACAAAGTGGAAATAAGCCCTAGTTGACAAATAGTCCCTTGCTGCCATGGTGGGAGTTGAGAAGTGCAGTAGCCATCTTGAAACTTGCGCTCTTAATTAAGATGCCTGCCATGCTGTTTTAGAGTCTCTAGTCTATGATTATAACCCTGGAACTACAGCAGCTAAAACCTTGTTGTCTAAGACTGTCATCCACAGTAGAGGATGGTATTTCTAGATGATGGCAATATTAGCTCTAGTGGAAAGTTTGAAGCCTCTCTGGACTGCAGCTTCTGATTCCTGGAATCGCAAAATTAACCAGGTTGAATGTAGAGGAACTTTCTGATGAGAAACTCCTGAGAATGTCAAGTTATTAGCAAACTGTCTTCTTTTTCTAAAATCAATACCACCATAACGATAAATGACAAAGCGATTCTACAATCAAAAATATCTTCTGGAGTCTGTCTTGAGGGCTGTGCTCCTCTCTGTCAGTGAGTGACCTTGGAAAGCGGCTTAACATCCTTGAACCTCAGCTGTCAAATCCGGATGACAGGGTCTACATTATCAGTTGGTCTTAAGGATTAAATCAAAACAAGACAAAACAAAACAACAACAAACCCAGAACAAGGAACATTTGGATCCTGTTCAATGAATATTTTAATTTTATTAATATCATGTTATATTGATCACTCTACAGTTAGCACATTTGGGAATTTCTTCTCTGGAGACTAACTGATTTGGAATTAATTCTGATATGGAAATATTCTGATTTATATTTTATTTGCAGGAAGCTGATATCCTAATAGTCTCTCTCAGGTATGTGTAGCCATTCTCAAATACTTGAGAGAGACCTTAGAGTCTCTTTTAGGTATTTACTACACATTGTGTGTGAGTTACAATTGATTTTGATCTGATTTGTTTAGGAATATACTCTGAGTCTCATCATTAATACAGTAATAATAAAAGCTACATTTTATCAGATACTATACAATTGTTTTTATGAATTATATAATTTAATTATTACAATATCTCTGTAAGGTAAGGATTATTATTCACACTTGTAATGTTCAACTTGGATTCACATTAGTTTTTGTAAGTTATTGTCCAACAGCATAGACAGTGAGAGCCAGCTGTGATTTAAACAGACTCCCAACATGTATCCTTTCCATTAAATTACACAGCTGTGGCATTCTTAAACACCTGCTCACAATCCAACATTTTCATATCACTAGCAGGTATTGTGTGATGTACTGATTTAAGGACCTCTGCTATAGCGGGGGTATAAGGATGAATAAGACATATTTGTTTGTTTTTTAAAGTATTTAATAGTTCAGAAGGGAAGGCATATGAATAAACAGGACTTACAACATGAAAAGGATCCGATTGATGTGCACATTGGGAGGGATCGGATTAGATGAGATTTTGGAGGATGTGATGTCTTAAATGGAGTTCTGAAGAATGAATAGGCATTAGTCGTGAATGGGCAGGGCAAGGGTGGGAGGGAAAGATATCCTAGGGACAAGACATAGCATATAGGAAAATCTCTAGGGAAAGAGACAGGCACATTTGGGGACCTGCAAGCAGTTTAATAGGTTTGGAATATGGTGGTGGTGGGGAGAGTGGAAAGCATGAAGTTTTGGGGTAAAGTTAAGGGTGTTGGGATTTATCGTAGTGGATATATGTATTGATCTAGGATGGGATTTTGTTTAGAGAGAAAGAAATGGAGATGGGAGCTAGAGAGTTAAAAACATGGATCAGGGAGGCCGGGGAGACTAGATGGGAAAACAAAAGTCTGGAAGAGCCTGACAGTTTGAAACTCAGATTCAGAAGGGACTGGGCACATCTTGTCAGACTTATTGTTCCCATGTGTCATATCCTGGTCCAACTGGAAGTGGATCTGAGGAATTACTAATGGCATGTGGTTCAATGGCTTATTATATGTGTCTCTCCAATCAGCCTTACCCAAGGGATTACAATGTTAGAACAGTCTCTGAATCCCATTTATTCAGACTTTTCTCCACTAATTTTTCTTGATTAGTCTTTGCTAGAATCTGTGGAGTTGAATCAAGGTGACTTCTTGACAGTATAAGTGAGGTTGAAACACCTGAGTCACAGAAGACCCAGAGAGTCAATAGGCAGCCATGGTGCCTCTCTGTTAGCCAGGGTGTCTTGACAAGAGCTGAATGAAAACCAATTTTCCCTTTAGAGGCATCTGGCTTTTATTTGGGGGAGGATAGCTGCTCAGGATCACTAGAACTTTACAGTAAGGAGAGCAATGAACACTTCTATGGCCAAACATAGGACACTGGCCACAGAAGAATGAGAATTAGTTGGTGCTGCCTTATCCTCTAGGGCACCAAGAAACAAACTCCACAAAAGTGTTCTTTTGCCAGTGAAAACAAAATATAACAAAAGAACTCCTCATGAATTCGCTGAGGAGAATAGTGTGGATAAATATGTATTTGTATTCCTTATAATTTATTGGTGATATTTTGTTTCTTTTGAGTTCCTGTACTTATAATAATTTGGGACTACTTAGAGTAATTTGAATTTCATTTATTGCTTTATATAGAGAGCATTTATATTGTACCCAAAACAAGTCTAAGAACTTTCTATATTAACTCATTTATTCCTTTCATAATCCTGTGAGGTAGATATATTATTATCATCACCTCTAATTTATAGAGGAAGAAATTGATACAGAGTAATATATTAATACATCTATGGTCTAAGAGCTATTTAGTAGAGTTAAATTTTGAAACCAGGATGTTTGGCTCCAGTCTATGATTGAAATTTGGAGTTCTTAAATTTTAATATGGAGTAGAAACTCTAGTGAAATGTGTTAAAATGCAGAATTCCAGGATGCACTCTCAGAATTTCTGATTTTATATGTCTCGAAAGACTGTAGGTATTTGCTTTTTAAATAAATGCTTATGATTTAGGTGTTGCTTAGACACACATAAAGACATAATGCTCTAAGTCATAATGTTAGCCTGGCTTTGTTACTTTTGTTGCAAACATGCTTGTCCCCTGCCTATTCCCTATCATCTTGAGATAAATTTAGTGCAAAGGAAAAATGACATTTTGAGTATCATCTGTCTATCTCTAGCTAGTCATTCATCCATCCATCTACCCATCACTTATCCTTCTATATATATTTTGCAATATTGGTTATGTTTACATATATAAATAATTTTGAATGAAACTAGTTTTAAAAATTCTATGATTCTAGGTATCTCTTTGCATTGAATTTCTAGCCATCTGTTTCTATGCCCCATAAATAGGTTTGAGAACAAAATTCGGTCACTCTGAGAGGAGACAATCTTCTGTACTTCTGCTATTGAATGCCAGAAAGATTAGAAGAAACATTCTAAGATCATGCATAAGATTAAGGATAATGCCTGATCTACCAGCGAGATTGGAAAATTTATAATTCATGGAACATTAGATAGAATACAAAGAAAGCTACTGCCAGAGTGGTAGGGAGTTATCAACCCTACGTTAATGCTGTCAGTGGTCTTACCTAATGAATCTAAAAAACAGGACTTAAAGGTGTTAAACTGTCTGAGTAATGTAACTCAAAAGTATTTAGAGGAATTCAAAGAAATCCAGCAAGATAAAATTCAAGTGTCTGGCATCTGTTAAGAAGTCACAGGCAGTCAATGAAGTGGGAAAATAACATTCATAATGAAGACACCAAACCATAACCTGCATAGATGATAGAATTAGCAGACAAGGATATTAAACAGTTATTATAATTGTATCTTATAGTCTAAGAATTAGAGGAAAGATGTTAAGCAGAAACCTGGAAAACCAAAAGAGCTAAATCGAACTTGCATAGCTAAAAACTATGATGTTTGGAATAAAAAATACCATGGAATTAAAAGAAAACTAGACATCACAATACAAAATTAATTGGATGACATTACAATAGAAAGTATCCAAAATGAAAGTTAGAGACAAAAAGGAATACCAAGTAAATAAATGGAGTATCTCTGAACCATAGGACAACTTCGTGAAACTGAAATTATGTTTCAATTATGTATTTGAATGGCTAAGTTAAAAAGATTGAGCACTCCAAATAAAACAAAACAAAACATGTGATCCAGACCTCCCACTCCTAGGCATTTAACCAAGAGAAATTAAGTTCTATGTCCACACAAATACTTGTTCATAAATGTTCATAGAAGCTCTATTTTTAAAAATTAATAGATGAATGCTGTATCTATCTATTTGTATGATATACAATAAAGTCAGCACTACTCATCAATAAAAAAGACAAGCTAGATCAAAAAAGAGTGTATAATTGTATGGTTCCATTTATTTGAAATTCTAGAAAGTTCAAAATAATTTTCAGAGACAAGAAACAGAAAAGTGGTTGCCTGAGTCCAGGGCAGGTGAGGATGGCAGATAAGGGTAATAGTGAAAGATTAAAGAGGAATGCAGGAAATTTGGGGGAAATAAATATATTCATGTTTTTGGTTGTATTACTGGATTTCCGGGTAATGCATATGTCGAAATTTAACGAACTATGTACTTTAAATGACTATCATTAATATTGTGGTCATACAATAATCTATTTTTAAAAAGAAATAACTGTTTTCAAACTAAGAAGCATTTATCTTATACAGAAGACCCTGGAATCATTTACAAATAAAATAAAATGGGAAATGCTTGTTTCCTCAATAAATGGCAGAGATACATTTTCTTCGAGTCGGAATCCCTTATTGTGTAGAACTTGCATCTTGGAGAGCTGCAGGTTTAGAGGAATAGACTCTAGGCTATGCCACTTTAAGCTGATCACATTTCAGTATCTAGGAGACAATCGCATAGCCACTTTGAAGGGAATAGTATTGAGGACACAGAACTTAGCAGATGCTGTGCTAGAAGAGAGAAATCAAGAATACACAAGATAATAAAAGAAGAGTGTTGTGAACTCGAGAGGAACGTGTTAGGATACCATATTGGAAAGGCTAGAAGAGACTGAAGGTTATTGAGATGAAGATAAGGTTCTGAAATGGATTAAATAGAAGTGAATAGACATACATGTAGACCCAGGCCAAAGTGAGGTCCTTTGATGAGTCACCTCTCTGTACTTCCTCTGGTCAATGTTATGTGTTCTGCAGGCATGTGGCAAAGCCTAGAAGCAAAAGAAATACACTCAACTATTGTAAAGCATATAATAAAAATTACTGTTTTGTATATATTATAGCAAAATCCATCAAAGGATGAAACCCTTGGTAGATGTGGTAGAAAGAAAAGGAATTTAAGATATGTTTATGTAAGCATCGGTGGAAAAAGATATTGAGAAAGTGTTTTTCCAGGCAACCATAGAATCCCATCAAGATATCTCCATTGATACAGGCTATGAAACAGAAGAAGTTTTAGTCTATATTTGTCGCTTGACACTTGGTAAAGATATGTACTTAGATGTGATAAAGATTTTTTTAGTAATACTTTGCATAAAATTTTAGAATTTGTAAATTTCTTTCACATATATTTTATCTGGCTCATGTAGACACCTCATTTGTTATTAGAGTGGTTAATTATTACACTGAAAAATATTAAAGGTATTAATTCAGACCAAATAATTTATGAAGTGAAATTCATGGTAGTCAGAATCACAATTAAGACTCATTGCAGGTCATTGAACTAGGTTTAGAAATCATCCTAACAGAATATTTAACAAGAAATTTGAGAAATAATTAAAGCTGCACTGTCCAATGTGGTAACCATTAGTCACATTTTTGTTATAAATTTAAATTGATTAAATTTAAATTAAATATTCAGTTCCTCAGTCCTAGTACCTATTTTTCATTGCTCAATAGTGCTCAAATGGCTAGTGGCTACCATGCTGGAGCACAAATAAAAATTATTTCTTTCTTTGCAAAAAGTTCTATTGGACAGTGCTCATCTAGGTAAATTCCCTACCATTTTCAATAACTAAAAACACATTTCTTAGATTTAGTTTAATTTTAGGACTGAGGCATTTGCAGCCATGGAGGCTAAGTAATGTGCACAGGTTACATAAAGAGAGCCTGAAAAGGAACCCAAGTCTCCTGACTCATGCTCGTGATCATTTCAGCACCTCACACTACTAACATTTTGTTTTGTATATCCGCTCTTTAATAAGAGATGGTTGGTACTGCAAACTGGCAAGTAATCCAAAATCTGTGTGTGTGTGTGTGTGTGTGT